>CM029389.1:18059758-18144337 GCA_017165825.1 Hepsetus odoe | reverse complement strand
TGTGTGTGTGTGTGTGTGTGTGTGTGTGTGTGTGTGTGTGTGTGAGTGTGAGGAAAATGAAAATTTCCTTCCATCGACTCTCTGACCTGCAACTGCTGAATCTGCTGAGCTCAAAATAAAAGGACAGAGACATGATGTCTCTTCTCTTAAGACAATGTCCTAACTCCCTGGTAACAAAAACAAGTCTGTAATTTATCAGTGCCCCTCAGGGGTTTCGAGAATTTTCAGCAGCTCTAATCATGGAGTTTGTCCTTAATTATTCATTACAATAGTAATCAATAAAGTTCTTTTTTATTCAACCGTAAAAATAAAAAGAATCTTTTAATCCTGTAATGTCTGTTACTGATTCAGATTCAACTGTTTGGGGTAATATAGCTTCTATTATTTTCATTTATGACATTTAGCAGATGCTCTTAAATAGCTTCCATTTGTAATCTAAAAAGTTTCTCTCATGGTTTGTAAGGCAAGCATGATCCACTTGGTCATTCTGACAGACTGTAATACACTACAGGAAGCGTAGGGGGCTGTATAGCTATGTTTGTTTAGTTTATAAATGCTCTAAATTGCTAAGAGTTGGAGACAATGATGCTGACAAGAAAAAGAAGCGAGTAAAAGAAGCGAGACTGTGTTGGTTTGGACATGTACAGAGGAAAATATCAGGAGAGGGATGTCGAGGATAGAGCTGCCCGGCAAGAGGGGAGGAGGAGGGAGAAAGAGAAAGAGGAGGAGGGAGAAGGAGAAAGAGGAGATTTATGGATGTGGTAAGAGAGGACCTGCAGGGGGAGGAGGGAGTCCCCTGGTCTCAAAGTGAGTTGATTTTAATTTATGGTGATGACATAAATAATAAGACAGAGTTGAAAATAAATAAAAAAGAGGAACGGAAGAAAGTCTGAAGTAAGTTCTATGGATTTTGTATATTAATATGCAGATGCAGATGTCTCTCCTGCTGGTTTGATATATATATATATTTGTTTTTTTTAGTGAGAGAGAGAGAGAGAGAGAGAGAGAGAGAGAGAGAGAGAGAGAGAGAGAGAGAGAGAGAGAATGTAGCAAGGCAGAACAGAAAAGGATATATAAAGATAGGGAGGAGAGAGAGGGTTTAGTTGTCCAGACAAACGGTACTAAAGATTTTTGTTTGCACTCTTACACACACACACACACACACACACACACACACCTTGGAGAGTAAAATCAGGCCAGAACTGACTCAGCTTTTGGCTCCTTTATCCACTGATATATACAGACACATACTCTCACACGCACTGTTTAAGCTCTGTTTGATCATATATTATAATTTGTGTGTGTGTGTGTGTGTGTTTGTGTGTGTGTGTGTGTGTGTGTGTGTGTGTGTCTCTCTCTGTTATGTAACTGAGTTGCTGGGACGTTGGTGAAGCTCGGCAGGATTCCAACACCTTTCGGCGGCTTCAATCCAATCCCTTCCCAGAACCGCATCATTCCTGTTCCACAAGGAGGGGCGGTGAGTGTGTTCACTGAGCGGTGAGTGTGTTCACTGAGCGGTGAGTGTGTTCCTGGTGGGTGGATGTGTTTCCAGGGCTTTATATCAGCGTGGGGAGCAGGACGGAGAGCTCAGGAGATACCATCATCACTGGGTTTGAATCTGCAGGCGACTTTGATTTCTAAAAAAATACAGTGTTTTAAAAACACTCATGGCTAACGGGGGCACCCAGTCTTTCCTCAGTGTAGATATTTGAGAAGTACAGATATTTGTGTTAAAAAAAAACTCTAGTAAAAGTACTGATTTGGCCACTTTACTCAGTACAAGTTTAAAGGTTCAGGGATGTATTCCAAATATAAAAGTATAAAAACCTGTAGAACATCAGCACAAAGATGTACATTTTCTCTCTCATTCAAAGCAAAGAAAAAAGATTTTGATCCCCAATAAACAGGTGAATCTGAGAACAAGTTGTAAGTTTTGGGCACTTTCAGTCCCTACGCAGCACCCACTGCAGTACTTCACTCCTCAAAAACAGTAAAGTCCCTGCCAGAGCTCCACTTTGGCAACATCCTTAGAACCAGACTTCTCCCATCATTACCAGAGAATATCTATTCTTAGTACGATAAGGAAGCAGTATAGATGCCAATCTTGGGGCTCCTGCGCTGGTAACCTGCTCACAGTACCAATCATAAAAACAAATAAAACACAGCGTCCGACTAAAATCAAATGTTCACTGCTGAATGTTCGCTCCTTAGGAAACAAGGCAGTGCTTATTAATGAGATGGTACTCGACACAAAGTCAGATATCTGTCTACTGACTGAAACTTGGCTTAGACCCACTGACACCATCCCCTTAGTGGAAGCCTCCCCTGATGGGTTCTCGTACCTGCATAAATCACGCTCAGTAGGACGTGGTGGAGGCCTGGCTGCAATTTTTGATGAATCATTTAAGGTTGATTCAAAAACTACTGAGAGCTTCCACACATTCGAAGTGATGCTGCTAAGCATTAGGTCTGATTTAGCACTCCATATCCTATTAATTTATAGACCTCCAGGACCATATGCTGCCTTTATTAATGAATTTGGCAATCTGCTCTCTGACTTGGTTGTTAGGTTTACTAGATTCGTGATGCTAGGCGACTTTAACATACATGTTGATACAGAGACGGATGCAGGTGCCAAAAGCTTCTTAACGCTCCTCGATTCTGTGGGTTGCACCCAGCATATATCAGGACCTACCCATGTACAAGGACACACGCTAGATCTAATTATCTCATATGGACTTGACATTGATACTGTACTGGTCCACTCCTTAAATAAACTTTTTTCCGACCATTCTTTAATCACGTTTGAGATTAATATGTCTCTACCGTACCTCAGTGGAAGGACTAGTACAACACGACACCTAAACAGGGCTAAATGTGTTCACTTTATGGAGGCCGTAACAGAGATAGACCTCACCGGTCAAAAAACTGTTAATGACATCACCGACATGTACAATACAGTAGTTGGGCAGATCCTTGATCAGGTAGCCCCAATTAAGATAAAGAAGGTCAGAACTATGCGGCACTCTCCCTGGTTCAATGATCACACACGGGCTGCTAAGCGGGAGTGCCGTAAGCTAGAACGCAGATGGAAGACAACAGGTCTCCAAGCCTCTCAGGCTCTATGGTCTGCTAAACTAAAACAATATAAGAAAGCTCTATATAGTGCTCGCACTGAGTACTATTCAAAACTTATTGAAAACAACAAGCAT
Source organism: Hepsetus odoe (assembly GCA_017165825.1). NCBI lineage: Eukaryota > Metazoa > Chordata > Actinopteri > Characiformes > Hepsetidae > Hepsetus > Hepsetus odoe. The sequence continues at coordinate 18,141,125 of CM029389.1, read as the reverse complement.
AACCCCCGCTATTTATTTCAGACACTAGCTCAGCTAACAGACAAAACTGATAAAAGGCCAGCGTGTAGTATTACTAACGATAGGTTTCTTAAGTTCTTTAATGATAAAATTAACAACATTAGGCTCCAAATGTGCCCTATTAGCCCTCGAATTAATCCACTACCAGAACAGTGCTCACAATATTTTAGTGATTTTAATCTCATTGATAACTCTGAGCTATTTTCCGTTATAACCAAGGCAAAGTCCACAACCTGTCGGTTAGATCCCATTCCAACCAAGCTCCTGAAGGAATCCTTAGGAGTACTATCAACACCTATACTTGATATCATGAACGCATCCTTGACCTCAGGTGTAGTCCCCAATCAGTTTAAAACAGCAGTGGTTAGACCACAGCTTAAAAAACCTAACTTGGACCCTCGCTCACCAAGTAATTATAGACCTATCTCTAATGTCCCGTTTCTCTCTAAGATTCTAGAAAAACTAGTTGCGAGACAACTGCAGTCATATCTAGACACGCATAACCTCTTAGATAAATTCCAATCAGGCTTCCGGCTTGGCCATAGCACAGAAACTGCTCTAACTAGAGTGGTGAATGATATAATGGTCTCGAGTGATGCAGGAAACATCACTGTTCTTGTTCTCTTAGATCTTAGTGCTGCGTTCGACACGGTAGATCACTCCATTTTAGTAAATAGGCTTCACTCCACTGTCGGCATTAGCGGAACAGCCCTTAAATGGTTCAACTCCTATCTTACAAACCGTTACTACTTCATCCAAATGGATGATTATGGCACCCCCCTAACCTATGTCACTTGTTAACTATGGAGTCCCACAAGGGTCGGTGTTGGGCCCAGTGCTCTTCTCCCTCTACATGCTCCCACTAAACACTATTATACGGAAGTATAATGTTAGTTACCACTCTTACGCTGATGACACTCAGCTATACGATCTGTTAAATCATGTGATAAAGCATCAACCAGCACTTTAATTAGCTGCCTCAGTGATATTAGGGATTGGATGAATAACAACTTCCTCTCACTAAACCCCGAAAAAACTGTGCTGCTCTTGTTTTGTAGTAGCGATGTAGACAGGGCCAACTTCATTTCGCATATCCAGGATGCAGGGTTGAAGTTTTCAGTTAGTACTCTGGCACGTAACCTTGGTGTTATTTTCGATTCAAATCTTTCATTTAATCCCCATGTTAATGCAGTTGCGAAGACATGCTTCCTGCACCTTCGGAACATTGCCAAACTACGGCGCTTTCTGTCAATGGAAGACACGGCGAAAGTAGTACATGCATTTGTATACAGTAGATTAGATTACTGTAATGCCCTACTTTCTGGAAGCTCTCAGGGCACATTAAGCACCCCACAGCGCATTCAGAACACAGCCGCTAGGATTGTTAGCAGGAGCAGGAAGTACAACCACATAACTCCCATACTCTCCTCGCTTCACTGGCTTCCTGTTAGGTACAGGGCTGACTTCAAGGTCCTCCTCTTAACCTACAAGGCACTTAAAGGTTTTGCCCCAATATACCTAACCGAACTGCTTAATACTTATACACCTAACCACCCACTTAGGTCCCAGAATAAAGATCTCCTAATTGTCCCTCGCATAAATAAATGTATAGGAGCACGAGCTTTCAGTTACAGGGCCCCTAGATTGTGGAACAGCTTGCCTGCTTCTGTACGGGATGCCGATTCAGTCTCAGTCTTTAAATCATGGCTGAAGACTTACTTCTTTAGTTTAGCTTACCTGCACCAATCACCATAGTGCACCATTACTAATGTCGCTGGTGCTGCTGTACATGCCATCGCACTGTTGTTTCATTTCTGTGTCTGTCACTACTGGATCCTGCTCATTACTGACCCCCTCATTCCATTTCTCTCCCCACATGTCCGGGGGGGCCCGTTGTGGTCATCACCTGAGTCCAATGCCGAGCTACCATCTGGTCTGTGTGATGCATCTGATGCGCCAAGGGACCCTGGCGGCTCATCGGTACCTGGAGGAAACTTGGGACTCCTCACTGATCCTGGAGTCTAAAACCTAACTAACTTTGTACTGTTAGTATACCCAAGGGGGTTGGGTAGCCGGTTGACCTTGGACCCTCAGAGGTTTTTTTCTCCACATAGTGGAGTTTTTGGTTCCTCTCCTCCATAGTCGTCCGGCTTTAACATCTATTACTGTAACCTGTTCCATCTTGTGGAGAAGCCCTTTCCTTATACTGCCATCAGTGTGAAAATTTACAGAAAGACAGACAGCTGTGTGCATTTTCAGTGTGGACAGGTCAATAACACTGCTACTCAGGAGATGAAGGATAAGATTAGGATGAGGATGAGACTATTCACCATCAAAGTTATCTAGTTACCTCCCTTCTTTCCAAAAGTCAGCTGTTAAGTTTTCAGACTGAAAAGGAACCTTTCCTTTAACTGTTGAACTTAGTCTTTCTCTCTCGTCAGATTGCTGTTAACAGAACTGAGTCCCAGACTGTACACTGGCGCGTTGAACAGTGTGTGAAAATACTGCACAACTATTGAAACCGCACTCATAAATGTAGTGTGTAAAATGTAGAAATATTGGATTTGGGACACAGCCTATCCGTTCCGCTGCATCGAATCCATGAAAAAGAATGTTAAACATATGACTAAAAACACAATCATTAAAAAATTTAGCTTATCTTCTTTGAAACTTTTTGCTGCAAGGACATGTGAGCAACTGGTATCCATTCTTTCATTCCCTCTCCAAAGACAGAGACACTGTCTCCTCCTCTGGACTTTGTTTCTCTGTTGGGATTATGTAGAAGTTCAACATCATCAGTTAGTGCATCTGATTACACAACAACTATCCAGCATTTTGGAGAAACGTTATAGGTAAAGATAAGTGGAGGGCAATGGGATGAAGGTCGTTTTTTCCCTCTGGGTGGGCGGGGCTTAAAGGGTGTGACATCATGTGAAACTATTAACCCTTTGCTGCTGTAAAGACCCGTGTTTGAATTTGAGAGTGTAAACAACCAGAGAACATTCATGTGATATAATACCTCCTTGAGGATGATCCCCAGTATTTGCATTTCTGTATCTGAATGAAATATACAAATTAGCTCCATTCTGACTGGCTGCCCTACTTTGGTGCCTCATTGACAAGCAGCTCAGGACACACACTTGAAAAAACACCAGTGAGTGGGTGGAGCTACACCGCTGGAGGCTGAATGAGTATATATGAAATTGTGTGGCTTTTTTGACATCACAAAAACAACACATTCAGAACAATCAAAGCTTAGATTTCAAATATGGACTGCATGAAGTGATCAGGATGTTATGGAAGGTCATTTTTAACCTGGTAAGTTTTATTTTATAAAAGTGGGGAGAGTCGGTTTTCCAGGGTATGGGCTCTTTAACTCCTGCAGCGCTCGTATTTCTGCTCTTGGCTGGGAGTAATGAGTGGGAGAGAGATGGGTGAGTTAATTCACTAAAGGAGAAGCCAATGGAGCGCCACTGTATAATCCATCATCTCAGACCCTCCTGATCAGCAGTGCAAGGGGAGGGGGAGTACAATCACACCATCCTGTAACTCAGTATTAACCAGCCTCCACACGACTGGACCTGAGAGGAATATTTCACCTTTAATGAATCTATCACTCCAGCTATATTACTCACACACACACACACCAGTTCATATTCATTCTGTCCCCCTGTGTGAAGCAGGCTGATGTGATTTACTGCCTCTGAGTGAGAGACAGAGAGAGAGAGAGAAGAAAAAGAGAGATAAAGGCAGATATATGTACAAAAAGAGATAGAGGGGGGAATGAAAGAGAGGTAAATACACAATAAGGATAATTTTCACATTTTACTTACTCTGTTCCTCTCTCTACACTTCTCTCTATGCGTCTATCCTTTTCTCTTTTTGTTTTCTCCTTTTCTTTCTTCTTTGTTCTTTGATTGCTGCTCTCCCTTTCTCTCTTTACCTCTCCTGAGACCCATTTATCTGTCATTCCAGGATGTCACTCTCTCTCTCTCTCTCTCTCTCTCTCTCTCTCTCTCTCTCTCTCTTGCTCTCCCTCTCTCACTCTCTGCCTCCTTCCCTAGCTTTCATCATTCTCCATGAATTCATTCCAGGAACATGCTGAAACACACATTTTTTTCTTCATATACTGTGTGTGTGTTTGTGTGTGTGTGTGTGTGTGTGTGTGTGTGTGTGTTTCTGTGTGTGTGTGTGTGTGTGTGTTCCTGAGACCACTCCCGGAAGTTCATACATTTTTCTTCCTGTTATTAATCTTCCACAAAGCTCACACTCCTCACCGGCAAAACAAAAAGATGTGTGTAAATAAATGCCTTTCTCAGTAACAGCAGCTGTTGTGTTGTGCAGGATTATTCCTGCTTTAAAGCTGTGGTCGGTTCCGGGCAGTCGGACTGGTTTGGGTCAGATTTATTCTGCTGGAACTGAAAAGTGAAACCAGGAGTGGAAGGTCAACACTGAGACAATGCATTCGTCATAATAAATGTCTCCGTCCTCACACACTCAAGGTTATTTTACTGCAGAACTGTTGACCCTGCACATTTAATGTTCCTATTTCATTTATACACATACACACACACACACACACACACACACACACACACACACGCACGCACAAACACACCAAAACTAAGACCACTGTACAGATACCTGAGGTTTAGAAACACACACACACACCTTCACACAACTTCACACACCCTAATTTATCTTCTTACACTATCACACACCCTCACACATAATCTCAAGCAATCGCATACATTCACACACACTCAAGCATCCTCACACTCAATTACACACGCTCACTCACTTTCACATACCTATACATACAATCAGATACCTTCACACTTTATCACTCACACTCTGACACACCCTAACACAAACACAACCTCACACAACCAGACACTGTTACACACCCCATCACACATCCTCGCACATGCTCACATACCATCATAAGCCAAAACATTTATTTTCATTAAGCACCCACATCAAAACCTGCTGGGTGTACACATAGACACACACACACACAGACACACGCACACACACACGCATATACACACCCGCACACACACACACACATCTGATAAGGTGTCATATCTCTGATTGCACTCCCACATCTTTATTTGTTTACTGCACTAAAACCCACTTTCACGTCATGGTCACTTCCCTAAGTGGTCACATGGGAAATAAATACAATTATTAAAGTATTAAAATTATTACACCACCATAACAAATGTGCCCCGTTTCCCTGAAGCAGCACTGCTGTCATTATTAAAAAAACATTCATTATTGCAGATTGACCTCAGCTGTGGGCGTTTTTACACACAGAGCACTGAAAATCTATCCAGATATCACAGAGAAAACTGTCCCTGTAGAGGAAATAATAATAAATGAAAAAATAAATAATAATAATAATACATTTTATAAAATAAATAATAATAATAATAATAATAATAATAGTTAATGTTGTTGTTAAAATTGCAAAAAAGGAGCCGCTCCACTTTTCCTGTTTTGCATCAGGAATCTCCAGCATTTTAGGAGTGTAACGATCTGATTTGGAAAAAGTTTTTTCAGACACTTAAAGGCACTCCTGGCTCTAAAGAGAAGCAGTTGAAGGAGAAGACAGAGTGGACGTGTCTGGTCTGACAGGCCTCCAGAGGGTTTTGGGAAAAGGTGGATTATAATTACTTTGTGCTTCACTAAACACTTTGACCTTTAATAAGATGCTGTGTGTGTGTGTGTGTGTGTGTGTGTTACACCTTCAGTGTTGAACTAATTAAGGGTTTTCCACTGCAGTCAAACACAACTTACCGATCCATTTAACCCTGAATGTCGCCATTACTGCTTACAGGAGTAACGTTCTAAATATAAATAAATATAATCAAATGAAATGAATATCCTCAATAAAGTTCTAATGAAATAAATTTCCACAATTGTGTTATAACAAAAATCCTATCAAACTAAATTTGTAATAAAATTGTTAACCATATAATGTTTTAATAAAATTAACCTCCAGAATCAAGTTCTAATATAATTCATATTCAGAAAAAAACTTTTTCTCTTTCCATTATCTCTTTCCCTCCTTCTTCTCCTTTGTCATCTTCTTCTTCTTCTTCTTCTTCTTCTTTCCCTTCTTATTCACATGTCCAAACCAACGCTGTTTCAGATTCCACTCATTTTTTTGAGGTTCTGTTGTTTTTTTGTTTGCTTGTTTGTTTTCCACCCATTTTGGCCGGTTTGGCTTCCACTTATTTTTAAGCCCCAGATTAAGTTATTTGGGTTTGGAGCTTCTGGCCTCTGAGGGTCTCACTCTCGGTGTAACGGTGGCGGGGTACCCGAAGGACGCCAGAGTGGAGCCAGGAGTTCGGAGCACTGTTTAATTGTACACAGGTTACAAAAGCACGACACAAGGGCTGCAGTTCAAAGCAGAACCTGAGCACAGGAGAACTGCAGCCTAAACCAAGTCAAACAAATCCCAAAAAAAACCTACACCTGAATCAGAACCACCCTTTACGTGTAGGCCTAGCCTAACCAATGGCTCCGGCATGCTCAGTCAGAGCAGAGCGCCCTCTAGTGTGCCCCAAAAACACCACACACGTGACACTCGGGTCTTCACCCAGTGTGTCTTCCCATGCTTTGGGAAGGACACATCGTCACAAATGCATAAACCTCCTGTGTGTCCTTCTTCTTCTCCTCTTTCCAGGCAGCTCCATCTTCAACATTCTTCTCCTGATATAATCCTTGTCTCTCCTCTGGACATGTCCAAATCAACGGAGCCTCACTTCTTCCAACTATATTACCTGAACTGTCCCTCTGATATACTTGTTCCTAATCTTGTCCATCCTTGTCCCTCCCAATGCAAATCTTAGCATCTTTAACTCTGACACCTCCAGCTCCACCTCCTGTTTTTTGCCACCTCCAGCATCTCCCAACATGTATAACATAGCTGGTCTCATAGCCGTCCTGTAAACCTTCCCTTTCACTCTCGCTGGCCGCCACAGATCACATGATTTGATTTGATGATGGATAAAGGTAGTGGATTTCTAGACCTCTTGAGGAGGTCATCCATCCTGGTGCCACCTACCCCACCCCCACCCTCGTTTCGCATAGATTTATGTTGCCAATGAAGAACATTGATTTCAGAGCTCTTCCGCCATCAGCCTGGTTTTTCTGATCATCCTTCACCTCCTACTGATGGTCTGCAGTTTCTTCTCTGAATTCTGATCTTCAGATTCCATGAGTGACCAGCAGTGTCCTCCTGAGGCTGAATAAATAAAAATCCAAGCTAATGGTTTTCCCTTTGCTGAAGCATATGAGTGTGAATTATTGATGCAATAAGAATGCAGGTCTCATGAGCTCAATTAGACACGGTGCTCTGAACACGAGAGTAACCTCATCACCGTATGAAGGGAATAGTGGGGAAACGTTGGATTTATTATGAGAAAATAAAGCCAAAGAGGTCTTATCCTTTCTCCTCTAGAGGGGCAAATGAGATCCTGATGTACCTGAGTGAGATAAACACAGTTCTGGGCTTTAGATTAAATCATTCATGCATTATAAACACTGTAATAAATAAGTTATAAAGCCGTTGTTACTCATGTACTACACCGGTGGCTGGATCGTTCCAGTTTTAAAAAGTGGGTACACCCCGCCTCCAGGGATCCAACCCATATTCAGACAAGACCCTCTCTCCCTGTTAAAGGTTTATCCCACACACACACACACACACACATATACACACTACCTGATAAGGTGTCATATCTCTGATTGCACTCCCACAACTTTATTTGTTTACTGCGCTAAAACCCACTTTCACGTCATGGTCACTTCCATAAGTGGTCACATGGGAAATAACTACAATTATTAAAGTATTAAAATTATTACACCATCATAACAAATGTGCCCCGTTTCCCTGAAGCAGCACTGCTGTCGTTATTAAAACACATTAATTATTGGAGAGTGACCTCAGCTGTGGGTGTCCTTACACTACATTGAAAATGTATGTATATATATATACACACACACACACACACACACACACACACACGATTTATGTATTTATATATTTTATATTTGTAAATATGTAATATATAGATATATAAAATGTATATAAAAATATATATAAAGATAAAAACATAAACCATTATGTATTATATGTATACAATTATTTCCCTGTAATAATTTAATGTATAATAATTATAATAACAATATTGGGGATGTGGGGAATTTGAATGAACACCTTCAACTCTTTGTTCCTCACTCAGTTCTTGAACACTGTTTGCAGTGTGGCAGGGAGCGCTATCCTGCTGAAAGAGGACACTGGCATTAGGGGACACCAGGATCCAAGGTTAACCAGTAGATCATTGTCCAGAGTGCCACACTGCCTCTTAAGGCTTCCTATAGTACACCTCTTCCCCAGGTAAGTACACACACACACACCCATCCTCATGATGGAAAATAGGACAGGATCCTTCAGAACCAGCCCACATTCCTCACTCCATGGTCCAGTTCTGATTGCAGTAGCTTTTGGTGGTGGATAGGGGTCAGCATGATTGGTCTGGAGCTCCATTCTATCAGATTTCCATTCTGTACCTTTCCATCAGAACCAGAGCTTTTTCCAGCAGTTTGAGATCTTCTGTGGGACCAGGCGGTCTAGCTTTTGGTACCTAGCACCTACTTTCATTCAGCATCTACTTTTCAGTACCAGGGAACAAAGTGGTTCAAGAATGACTGTCCACCTGCTAAACACCCGTACCAAATCACCTGGGTTCACCTGCCTGTTGCTTTAGCCCTGGGGCTGATGGTGTTCTAGCCAATGACTGTCAAGGAGACAAGCAGCCAATTCCCGTGCAGAGGGCGTGGCTACGTCTAGTCGATTCTTGAAGATTCATATAAAGGAGGCGGGTCACTGCCAGCCAATCCCAGCGTTGGTGGGCGTGACTTTGGTTAAATCCCTGTTGGTAGAACGTGCCTGGGTAACAAAAGCGCGCGCGCGTGTGTGTGTGTGTGTGTGTGTGTGTGTGTGTGTGTGTGTGTGTGTGAGATGCAGGAGCTGAAATAACGCGCACATATTCATCCCAGACACTTCAGATGTGCTGAAAGAGAACAAAAGAGAGAGAGAGAGAGACTGAGAGAGAGAGACTGAGAGAGAGAGAAGCATCCCACAGGCAGATGATCCAGAGGAACTAAGCGTCTCTCCACCGGTGAGCTCTTCCTTTTTTATCTACACTTTATTCATCCTGAAAGGGTGCACAAATTAAACCACACCTCCAGTTTCATGCACACAGTCTGTCGAAGTTGCCTTCCCTTTTTTAATCTAGGTGCTTTTTTCGAATTTCCCATTCCACCTTAAATTGTGCAGCAGTGAATGTAACTGCTGCACCATTTAAGGTGGAACGGGAAATTCGAAACAAAGATGCCCAGAATTAAAAGGGACCAAGTTCAGCCTCACACAGCAGTTGAGCTCCACTCTCACCTTTTTTCTTTTTAGACTTTCTTTTAATTCATTGGAGTGCTCTTGTGCTCTTGTGTCTGTTATGGTTGATCACCATTAATAGTTATTATTAATAAACCAATAATTGTTTTCTAGTGGTTGCTATTCTCAGTGTTGTTATTTGTTTCCTGGTTGTCATTAATACCTGGTGTGAAGCAAACAAACAAACGAACTTGATATTCTGCCACTTTGAAGAGTATCCCCCAGACTAGGGGAGGATGTGAGGGAAAGGAGAAAGCAGATTTTCTTGCTGTTCCCACAGTTTGGCGTATGGTTTACAGGATAACGAATCAGTCTCAGATTCCGTAGCGAGGAATCAAAGGTGTCGAAGAGCAAATGATCTAAGAAGCATTCAACAATGAGATTTGAGAAAAATTCACCACAGTTTGTAGGACAAGGTTTAAAAATCCCACATGGCGGAAATATACCTGGCAGGTGCGCTCGCTTAAACTGGGAATAATGTGACTCAAGCAATTTTTGCCTTGATCAGAATCCTTTGGTTCGAGCATGTTTAACCTGGATGGAATCCAATGGCTCATTCATGTTTAATCTCAGTCTAAACTTAAAGTGGATCGGAATTCCGGGCTCAAGCACATTTCATCCATATCAGAATTGCAAGGCTCCAGCATGTTTAACCTTGATCGGAATTCCAAGGCTCAAGAACATTTAACCAAGATCAGCACTTCGAGGCTCAAGCAATGGTTAATTTAGTTTGGAATTCCGGGCTCAAGCTCATTTTATCCATATTAGAATTGCGAGGCTCAAGCATGTTTTGTGTGACAACCCTTGTCATTGCGAGGTCACGGCACAGCACACATAAACCACAACGAAATTGGACCTCTGCATTTAACCCATGCACACTCAAACCCGTGCAGCAGTGGGCAGCTATTGAAAGCGCCCGGGGAGCAGTGATGGGGACGGTACTTTGCTCAAGGGTACCTCAGGGCAACCTATTGGGAAGGGCTTTGAACCCCCGATCCTCCGATCACGTGGCTGACGCCCTAACCGCTAGGCGGAACTTCGCTAGGCCACCGCTGCCCCAAGATTGTTTCCCAGATTGGAATTCCAAGGCTCAAGGACATTTAATCTAGATCAGAATTCCCAGGCTCAAGCATGTTTAACCTTGATCGAAGTTCCGGGGCTCAAGCACCTTGAATCTAGATCGTAATTCCGAGGCTTGAGCCCATTTAACTTTGTTCAGAATTCTGTGACTCAACACAATTGAACCTCATTAGGAGTCCCGTAGTTCCAGTATGCTTAACGACGATTGGAGTCTTGTGACTCGAAGGAAATTTTATCTTCAGAATAAAATCAGAATTGCGTGGCTCAAGCACATTTAACCTCAGTAGGAATTCTGTGATCCCAGTATGATTGGCCTTGATAAGAATCCCATGGCTCAAACATGTTTAAGCTTGTTTGGAATCTTGTAGTTCCAGTATGCTTAACCTTAATCAAAATCTGGTGGTTCCATGTTTACCTCAAATCCAATTGGCATTTAACCTCATATGAGAATCTCAAGGCTTGAGCTTCTTTAACCTTGATTGGAATTTTGTGTCTCAATCAAAGCTAATGTTGATTGGAAGCGGCAGCGGCAGCGGTGGCCTAGTGGTTAGGGAGTTGGCCCTGCATCGGAAGATTGTGGGTTCGATTCCCACACTAGTAGGTTGCCCTGAGGTACCCCTGAGCAAGGTACTGTCCCCGTCACTGCTCCCCAGGCGCTTTCAATAGCTGCCCACTGCTGCACGGTGTTTATGTGCATGGGTTAAAAGCAGAGGTGGGGCAGCGGTGGCCTAGCGGTTAGGGCATTAGCCGCATGATCGGAGGATCGGGGGTTCAAACCCCTTCCCAATAGGTTGCCCTGAGGTACCCTTGAGCAAGGTACCGCCCCCGTCACTGCTCCCCGGGCGCTTTCAATAGCTGCCCACTGCTGAACGGGTTTGAGTGTGCATGGGTTAAATGCAGAGGTCCAATTTCGTTGTGGTTCGTGTGTGCTGTGCAATGACAAGGGTTGTCACTTTCAATTGTGCTTCATGAGTACATTTAACCTTGATCTTGATCCTGTGGCTTAAACATGGTTAACCTTTACCAGAATCTTGTGGTTCTGCTACTTTTAACTTTTAACTTTTAATGTGGCTTAAGCAAATTTAAGCTTCATCAGAACCCTGAATCCCCTCCATCCGTTCATTGGGATTCAGAAGCCAAGCCCTGCATGTAGTCACCTGGAAGTGAAGTAATTTATTAATGTATGCTTTAATTTATCAGCAACTCAGGGCAGCAAATCAGAAGAGAATGCATTTACATGTGTTAGTCCAAAAGTCACCAGAAAGATCCTAAAAGAGATTAAAAAGAGGTGGTGTCAATATATTTGGTACATAAACCCCCCAGCGTAAATGTCCTGGAACTGGGGAATGTTGAGAATGGAAACTTGAGTCTTGACTGACGAGCTAGAGATCAGATAAGGATTAAAAAAACCATCCCTCTGTCCATCCTTTTTAAAATGCAGCTCGGAGCGTTTGTGTCCCGTCTGGAAATGTGGAAAGTGCGCCAAAGTCTAATGCAAGTTTAATTTGGGACGTGTCAGAAATGCACAAGGCGGCATGTTTCCTCATGCTGACATCCTTGTTCCCCAGTGCGCACTGATGCGGTGTGTGTGTGCGTGTGTGTGTGTGTGTGTGTGTGTTTGTGTGTGTGTGTGCAGCAGGAATGGAAAGGTCTCTCCACATCATTCGCTGATGGACATTAATCATTCAAACACGACAGCCAAATCAGCATCTGCAACAATAGGGTTGACATGACGTTATCCAACCTTCCTCCAACCTTCAGCTTTTAAAGGGATTGTTTGGAATATAATAGACGCTTTTTCCAACCCCTTTCCCAAAATTAGTCAATCAGCCGAGAAGTGTTCGATTACTCAAACTGTGGAGTGCATAAGACTAATATGAAGTACATTTAAAATGCTCAGATTATCAATAAAGAACTATCAATAGATAAAAGCTCATAAAATAACACAGAGAGCTGCTCTCACATTTTCTCTGTTTACTCTGTTTTCTGTTTTAAAAAATTCTCTGGTTAAGGCGGGACTGACCACTCAGTAGTGAAAGCTCCGAATGTACTGTTCTGAAAATGGAAGGACTGGTATTTGGGAAACCTGGGAAGCTGTACATGATTTGAACGATCACTTGAATGTGTTGGCACAGAGGAGGAGGAGAAGGCTTAGGCTTTTTGGTGTCAGAGCTGATGTCTCCTCTGCCTCATGCACACTCTCTTAGAGATCACACCTTTATGTTTTAACAGTTCTATCCTGAGGCCCCCGGGTGCTGCCGCCCTGTCAGGGGGAGTGAGAGGCTCAGGTGTCCATGAGGTAGACGTCAGAGACAACTCTGAGATAAAAAACTGTTTCAGTTCCTCTTCTCTCCAACACAGAGGAGCAGATTAAAGAGCCCAAACCCTACACTCCTTACTTTCCACGTCTCGCTGTAACATTTGTGTGGGTTTGTCAGTAGACAACTGTGATTTTTAGAGTGGGGGCGAGGGAGCACCACCCTACCCACCCAGAGAGAGAGAGAGAGGACAGTTATACTGAGTGATGGGGGAGAGGCAGGACTGCCCTACTCACCCAGAGAGAGATAGAGGACAGTTATACTGAGTGATTGGGGAGAGGGAGGACCACCCTACCCACCCAGAGAGAGATAGAGGACAGTTATACTGAGTGATTGAGGAGAGGGAGGACCACCCTACCCACCCAGAGAGAGAGAGAGTACAGTTATACTGAGTGATGGGGGAGAGGGAGGTACAGCCTACCTAAGCAGAGAGAGAGGACAGTTATACTGAGTGATGGGGGAGAAGGAGGACCACCCTACCCACCCAGAGAGAGAGACAGTTATACTGAGTGAGGGGGGAGAGGGAGGACTACCCTACCCACCCATAGAGAGAGACAGTTATACTGAGTGAGGGGGAGAGGGAGGACCAGTCTACCCATGCAGAGAGAGAGGACAGTTATACTGAGTGATGGGGGAGAGGGAGGACTGCCCTACTTACCCAGAGTGAGATAGAGGGCAATTTCACTGAGTGATGGGGGAGAGGAAGGACCACCCTACCCACTCAGAGAGAGAGACAGTTATACTGGGTGATGGGGAGAGGGAGGCCCACGCTAGGAGCCCTGACATTTACTCCAGATTAGCCTTGATTTTTACTTTTTTACAATGAATAATGATTAATCATTGGAACCTGAATTGATATATTTGATTGGGATATGTTAATAAAATACCTGAGGAGGTCTGCAGAAAGGGGTTAAATGTGTCCTCAGCTAGGATGCTCATGCAAACTCTGAAAGGCCACAACAACACACAAGACAGACAATGGCCGACGACTCTATTCTGACTCAGTCAGGTCTATATACCTTTAGATTAATGACCTGGTGCCTCTTCATGTCAGGGCAGAGCGCTACAAAACGTGACATGAGCAAAAGGAATCAGCCATGGATCAGGTCAATCTGGGATAGTGGCAGTGAGCAGGCGTTAACAATTATTATTATAAAAGCTATTTGGGAGGCTCAGTTCTCTGATTTAATTTTTTGCAGAATTTCCCTCTGGTGTAAACATTGCCAGTAGCAGCCATCATGTTTATATACAGTCTAAGGGTTCTCTGGTTCCTGTGTGTGTCTTCCTTGTCTGTGTGTCTTTATTTACCATGTGCTATTTTTTTTGTCCATGCCCCGCTCTAGTCCTATCACTTCACAGCTGGTTCTTGTCTCCGCCCTTGGCCCAGGTGTTGTGTGCTTTTAATCTTAGTAATAGACCCCTGTGTTTGTCCCAGTTTTGTGGGTCTTTGTCTTGTTGTGATCTAGTTTTTGCTTTGTCCATGTCCTTCCATTGTCTTGTTTACGTCCTTGTGAAACATAGCCTTGAATTGTTTTGTTGTTTCTTTTGTTGCTTTTGTTGCTTTATGTCCTTGTTTGGTTTGTGCTGTTAATAAACAGTCCACTTGCACATTCAACCCTTCCAACTCTGACATGTGCAAAAGTCTTCAACCTCTACCTCTTTATATTTTGAGGCAGACTGTTTTTTTCATGCAACATTTTTTAATGTATTATTGAGGAATAATTCTCCAGACTGGTGTTCTGTCCTCTCTTGTCATTTTCACCAATTTAGGACCCACCCCATGACCCTGCTTAGGATAAGAGGTTCAGGTGATGGATGAGTGGATAAACTCTCCTTTAATGTTGAACTGGCAATTTAAAAGGCCACCCAAATCCCGCAATAGTGATGGAGGACGGCACCCAAGGCTGCAATTAAACCCAGAATGAAGGAAGTTCCCCAGGAGAGGCATCGGCTTTTCTCGGGGGAACCTCATGAAGAAAAGCCAAGCGCTTTCAGATACAGGGAGGGCGAAGAAGAAAAAATACCCTCTAATGGTGTCCACTTGCCAGACTTGCTTTGTTTTTATAAAGAGCTGTTCAGCCAGCTATAAAAGAAAAGCCCATGATGCTTTGCACCCACCTGCTCCACGTTTTCACTTTAATGGCTTCAGTGGACCAAAAGCTGTGGAAATGTGGGGCTATTTTTGGTGGCTGGGTGTGTGTTTGTGTGTTATTCTGTAAAGAGATGGGCTTGGGGGAGATGAGGAGGACTCAGTGTATAAAGGGTGATGGATTTAATGGATTGGAGTGAAGAGGCTGAAATCGTTTTAAAAATGCAGTAATTGCATAATTAGCTCGTTCTTCAGTCCCGCAACTCTCATCTGCGTCCATGTCATGGAACAAAAGCAGCCCTCTGAATGTGTTAGTGTTTACCTTTAGTCGTGCTGCCTTTCAGTGAATTTTATTTCTAATGATCGTGGTTCACTGTGCAGAGAAACAACAGCAGGACCTAGAAGGGCCCAGACACAAGAAAACACCAAGATATGGAAATATTAAAGACCCGTATCATGGGGGAAAAAAAGAGTTTTAGTGTAGTAGTAAACAAGTGCTGTTCACTCCCCAACTTTTTCTTTTTTTTTTTTTTTTATGATGCCACAAACACTCATTTGAACTTCTGCAAACTACTTTTATTAAAACTTTGTCCTGGATATAAACTTGAATATTATTAGACCTTCATTCTGAACATTAATATTGTTAGAACTTCATTCTAGACACTAACTTTATACAACCTCCGTTCTTTGTGTTAATTTTATTTTAAAATAAAAACTTTATTCTAATTTCAGAATGAAAGTGGTTCTCCTGCAGTGATACTCCAGCGCAGCTGCATTAAGAGGGAATGACAGGAGAGGATTTTTCTTTCTGGTTGTATGTTATGGGTTGAGTTTTATCCCAGTCCCTGTGCTGCTGAGTTGAAGGTATCCAAACTTCAACAAGGGAACCTGAGGCATCTCCACATTGCGGGCGGGAAATAGAGGGATTATGTAAAAATAGTTGAAAAGGTAATTATGCAAATAGTTGTGTGGGTGCTGAGAGATAGAGCTTATCATGGAGATTTCCGCTGCTGTACCTACGATCTGCTCAAACGCCCGAATCTGTGATACAACCTGCTACGCTCTGCCCTCCAGTCAGGGACCAGCTTCTCCTGGTGCTGATTTCAGAGCAGATACTGACAGAAAGAGGCGATGAGGTTGGTGTACAGCCGCTGGGGAACAAGGACTGTTTGAAAGCGATAGTTTTGTGTATTTGATAGGCCAGAACAATTCATCATTTTCATCAAAGTTTTTCAAGGGCTGCAGTGTTAAGTGCACCCAATATTTTGCCATATTGACATGTTCTAATTGGGAGTTTTTACAGAGGACACATTGATCTGTAGTGAGAGTAGGGAGCAGCTTAAGGAGACCCTGAAGAGATGGAGATCTGCTCTAGAGAAGAGGGGAATGGAAGTCAGTAGGACTAAGACAGAATACATGAGTGTGAATGAAAGAGAGGACAGTGCAGTGGTTAGGATGCAGGGAGTAGAGGTGGAGGAGGTGGAGGGTTTTAAATACTCAAGTTTGAAAGTTAAGAGTGACAGGGAATGTGGAAGAAAGGTGATGAAGAGGGTCCAGGCAGGTTGGAATTGGTGGAGAAGAGAGGCAGGAGTGATCTGTGACAGACGGATACCAGCAAGAGTGAAAGGGACCATTTACAGGACGGTAGTGAGAGCTGAGACAGGGAGCTGAGAGCTTGAGATTAGATGGACACCTCAGGTTGAACGGTTTGGAGAAGTAAGACTGTGATGATTTGGACATGTGCAAAGGAGTATATCAGGGGAATATACTAGGTAGATGTGGATCTGGCTAAGTGAGCTCTCCTATTGGGCAGGCATTCAGGAGCTCTACTGTCCATCAACATCCTTAGAAAGAGGATTCAGACAATCACCTTCACCAGAGAGGGAGAACATCACTCTACCACTGGAGGTTCTAGGTCACTGAATACAGTGGGTTTGTGTCAGATGGAGAACAACAAGACTCCATACTGAACAAGATGCTGTAAAAATAATTCACACAAATGTTTTAATCATGCTTTGATATTTATGGCTTCTAAGCAACATTTGGGGTAAAGGTAAAAAGTGGGACAGTTGAGCAAATTTTTTGTTTTCCTAAAAAAGTCTCATGAATACTGAAATGTCCATCATTCTGTTTTTATAACAGAACTCTGTCAGATCTGCCTCCTTTTAATCCCTCATGTTTTTCTCTCTCTTTCTCTCTGCTCTTGTCCTCTCTGGAGGAGGAACGTGATGGATAATGGAGGCTCTTAAGTGCTTTCTCTCTCTCTGTTGCTTTATCTCTCCCCCTCTCTCTCTCTTTCTCTGCTTTTCTCTCACACTGAAGCTCCACTGGTCCATCATGCAGCCTAATCAGGGTTTTCTTCCTTTACCTGGTATTCACTGTGCTGCTTTTATTAAATTTATTGATAGATAAAGGGGGCGTTTTGAAAAGCTTGAAATTAGAAACTAGCACCAACATCTTTCCAGTCCATCAGAATTGCAGCAGTTAATGCTAATTTATAAAACTGATTAGTCAAATACAAATAAAGACGATGTTTTCATAATAAAAAGACAAGTGATCTACGGCCTATACAAGCTTTTCGCATAGGCTGTAATTCATGCAGGAAGCATAGGGGGTGATAATACAAAAGAGTGCTCTATAATTCATTAGATTCACATGGAAATTCTGACAGACTGTAATTCACTACAGGAAGTATAGAGGGCGATACATCGTCTGTTTCTTTTTTTAAACTTGTCTTTTCACCAACTGCTGGGATTGCTAAAAGAGATGACAGAATATATGAGCAGTGAATAATTCACAGTTTATGGGCTAATCTACATAGAAATTATGTTAAGTTGCAGCTCTTTTACAGCTCTTGTGAGAGAGCGTGTCTTTCAGTTCAGTTCAGAGCAGATGAACCGTCCCGTCCCGCTGGTCTGGACAGTTGGTGACATTTCGCTCTGACCGTCTCCTAGCACACAGTGACGTCAGAGTGTGGGCTGCTGGGAGACAGAGGTGCTGCCCCCCAAACGGACTCAACCTCACACCTTCACTCCCTGAGTCTACATGAGGTACTTCATTAGATCTTTCTGCCTAAAATGTGACCGGACCAACAGAAAGAACCAACAGTGATTTGCAATCACAATTTATTCCCTTAATTCGCAATGAAAGGTTTTGTTCCCATAGCAATGACCTGGAAATCAGAAGCAGACCCTTCAGAAGCAGTTTAAAATAGACAATATTTTGTTACAAATATTTATTTTTGTTTAGATTTTATTGTCAGATTTTATTTTTTTAATTTTAGCCTAATTTTTTTATTGTATTTTAGAAATAAAATTGCCCATTATACAGAAAACCATGAAACACCACACAAGCCAACAAAACAGTATGTGTGTGTGTACCATCTGCTCCACACTCCCCCTCGATACTACTCAGCTGAGAAACACATCAGCATTGCTCACACACACCACACACACACCCATACTGGCCAGAGTTACCTCAGCCAGCTATGACATATACTCCCTACTGTGGTTCACTACACACACACATACTAGGCTGTTGAATACGTCTCTGGGTGAGTGTGAGTCAGTGGGCAGCTTTTAAAAAACACGTAGTAATGAAGTGAAATGCTGAACATGGTCAGTTGGTGTGGATGTGTGTACATGTGTGTGGTGTATCGCAGTAGGGAGTATATGTCAGGGTTTATTAAGCCTCCTGGGTCTCTGTATAGCTCTGGTTCTTTCATTTAGCTGAATGATCCCTGACTTGAAGCATCACTGAACTGCGGGGAGGAACCAAATGTAAAGCTCTGGTTCTCCATTTTCACAAATGAAATTCGTGTCTCAAAACTGACAACATCTTCTGACCTATTAGGGCTGAGGTTCAGACCAATTAAGGCAAGGCTTCTGACCAATTAGGAATACCTTCCTGACCAATCAGGAAGAAAGTTCTGCTCAGTCAGGAACACCTCCCCCCACCCACCACCACCACTACCCCCAACCAGGCTAGGTGCTGATTCTAAATCAGCCTTATTTCATTGGTTGATCATGGTGGACTGCTCTGCCACTTTTCTGTTCAAACATTACATTTGAAAACATCTGCAAGTTGCAAGCACCCCAAGTTGAACTTCCAGATGTGCTCAAAGTTCAAAAAAGTGGAATCTTTGCACACAGTTTTTATTCTGTGAACAATTTTAGAGCACTTTTAGTTCAGAAGACCTTTTGATTTTAGATTTTTTTTAGCTCATAGTTATTCACTTCCCACCCTGATCGCTGCAGTAAAAACCTGAGTTTAGCTAAACGCTCGTACAGAAGCTGCCTGTCTCGGGTCATGTGGAGTGCTGTTATAGGACTAATTAGTTTAAGGTGCAGTGAAGTGAATTAATGACGGTTCGGGTGAGAGGCTTTCCCGGCACCCGGCAGGATCACTGCTCCCTGAAGTGGTAAGTTTAAAGAGCCCCTACCTTCGAAAATAGCATTTTCCTCACTTTTGTTAAACGAAAAGGTAATGTGGTGCTGTTATTTAAGCAATGTTAAAGTATGCTAAAGTATCAAAATGTGCCATTCACTCCCCGGTCCATATGTAAACAAAACTCCAAAAACACTGTTTTTGTAATGTCACAAAGCCAGAAGCATTTACATACATCTATTTTTTCCATTGACACTGGTTTAGCCCTACCTCTTTTACACTGAAGCTGTAAAGGATGTTTCAAGCTGAAGCACAATGCAGTGCAGCCAATCAGAAAAGAGTTTATTTACTTTAAAAAAAAAAAAATTTTTAAACCTTTTTAATCTTAAAGATTAATAGAGGCTGGAAATGGAATTTCTTATTAAAGATCAGCGCTTCTGCTCTTGAAAACATACCCTGTTGTATAAAAAGGCTGAAGTTTAGTTGGTGTAAGTCCTACTGTGTCCTTAACCACACTGATATGTCTGCTCTGCCTTAATGAAGAGCTGGAGAAGGTTTAACTGAGTGGAGAAATGTTTTGGGACTGATGATTTGGGTGACTGTTGATTTCAAGTTTCTTGTTTTGGCTGATTGACCACGTTGACAGCCTCCCTTCCTGTTCGACACACACTTGGAAATAAGTGGTTATACATCAGAAGGTCCTCTCCTGTAAAGTTGATGCTATGCAGATGTTAGGAAGGCTAGTGACCCACTAGCTGAGGAGGAACAGCATGGAATTTCTCTATTTTCATTCACTTTAGAAGAACAGCGAAGACATCAGTGGTGTAAAGTAATGGAATCAAGCAGCAGCTAAATTCAAAGCAGCCCTTTTTTTGCTTTGAAGCAGCTCTCTGTGTTCTGAGATTCCACCTGGGATGTTTTGTGTGCCTTTTTGAACTCAGGTTAAGGAATTCGACCAAGGGTTTAATTAATTAGATGCGAATGTTTTCATGGCAGGTCTGAAGAGCCTCAGGGTTGATCAATAGAGAACTGGTTATTCCAAGCCCCGTTCAGGGTAACACAGTCTAGGATAAAGAACACAACAACAGAGACAAAAAAAAAGATTAAGCTTGAAGTGTTTGTGCTGCAACTAACGATTACATTATAATCTATTAACCTGTCCAGCATTATTGGATAAACTGACTAATTGACCGTTCTGCCATCTTTGGTTGTTCTTTCATGGTGATATGAACCAGAAACTATATTGCCCCCTACGCTTCCTGTGATGTATTACACTTTGTCAGAACGACCATAGGGATCACATGAACATTATCAAGCACCATATCCCCCCCCCCCCACGCTTCTTGGATTGCATTACACTTTATCAGAATGACCAAATGATATTATAGAGCACTTTCTAAAACAAGCAATAGAAGCTATATCACCACTTACATTTCCTGTAGTGCATTACAATTTGTCAGTGCAATCATATTTAATTCTATAAAGCATCTTAGATCCCTTTTATAATGAACACCAAATTGACAATAACAATCCACATGGACACATTTTCGTAACCGAAGCCGATGACCTTGCAGCACTGACAAACCCATTTGTACACGTTTGAGAAACCTGTTTGTTTCTGTTGAATGGTCGTGCTGTTTTTCACTGCGGGGGAAGAGCTGCAGACATGCAGAGGCGAAGCAGGAGATTGATTTGGTTGATGAATGCCTCCTCTGATTCTCCACAGGTGTCATAATAATAATCACAGTCGGGCTGTTTGCTTATTCTATTCCCTTGCTGGTCCTGTCCTGCTGATGATAGGTGAGATATTCGAAGGATGTTTGGAAAACAGGAGGAATTTCATATTTTTCTACAAGTTTCTACAAGTGCAAAATGAGATGCATGTAGGAATCACTGTTCTTTTTTTATTGCCTTTATAGCTGCAGTTCGGTTCCCTCGGTTTGGACCAAAGCAGAAGATGATGCACCGTTGCAGTTTAGCTCTGGTTCCCTTAGTGTTCACTCTGGGCAGAAGATCATCCAGGCACAAGGTCAGGCCCAATTGGTCAGATTTGGTGACCATGAAATCCACTGAACGCTTTGAGCCGACACTGCTCTATGCTCGGTCTGGACTTGCTGCTTTTGTTTATGTCTCAGTTAGCCTTGAGTGTCTCACTGCTGGAGCAAACTTTGAGATTTAATCCATGTTGTCATTATTGTGTGCGGTCAGATGAATGTGCTTGGTAATGACTTCAGCTTCTGTCTCTTCTACGTTGTCCAGAGCATTTCACTGGGGGACAGTGAGGAAAAAACAGACTCAGAAGTGTGTTTTTTGCTATGTTGGGCCGTATTATGTTCAAATGATGCACACCAGTGTTGGTTTGAAAGTAAACTGAGACTGGGGGATCCTGGAGGTCCCGGGGTCCCTGGGGATCCCGGCCCACTTGTTTGGTTTGCAATTGCTCTAATGAATGCCACTGACAGAACTTGCCTTCAGGAACACAGGGATCATGTGCTGCTTTACTGAGCGGTTCTGGCAACAGTCAAAAGAAATGTGGGGATGTTAGCTTATTTAATTAAACCCTAAAGCTCTTGAACACACTGCTGGTAGAAATGAGGGATGCTGAGACTAAATATTTTAGAACATTTTACTTGATTTTGCATTTAATGTTTTTTTTTATTATTATTTAATTCAATTATTAATTCTCTACAATTTAGTGTTATTTTGCTTTTCCCACTTATAATTTCTATTTTCATGGTTGCAAGGTATTCCTGGGTTCTTTCTGCATGGAAGGTCGATGAGGAACCCAAATACATCCATCAGTCAGAAGGTTAGGCCAGATAAAGTCAACAGTGGTTTCACTCTAAAGCAAAAAACTATCTATAAAAGGTCCTAAGACGATGATTTCCTAAAGACACGGGTTTGATGAAGAGTGTGAAAAGGTTCTCAACACATTGTGCTCTTATTTACTGTTCAGGTTCTTTTCTTAAGGGAATACCTACATGGTTGTTCTACGGCATCAACTTGAAACAGTGGCCACAGAAGAACACAGCAGCAAGGGAGTATAGAATAAACATGCAGTTTTGATGGAAAACTCGAGAACAGATCAAGAACACTGTCCAGAACTACAAAGAGCAGGACATGATGCAAACAGTTGGTAAGCCCCAAGAACAGCAAGGTCAGAGCAGTGAGATCAAAGGCTGGAGATGAACACTGCAGACCACCTCATGTAAGAAATATGACGACGTGATCAGCCATGATGACAGCAGTAGCGGATTGTTAGTCTTCATTATTGAGGAATTCCAGTTGGTAACAATGGAAAAGGGGAAAATGTGGTGAAGATGGAGATGATTTTGGACTAAAACTGAACTCGTTCATGGTGGAGGGACACAAAGAAAAGTGATTTATTTCAGATGGACTATTTTACCATTATCACTATCATCACTGAGACACTCAGAGACACATGGAGCTTTACTGGAGGAAACAAAATATACAGATTTGGGATGAGAGAACTGCATATATGAAAGCTTATTCATTGTATTGTACCTTACTTAAAAATATGACTTAAGTGCTACTTTGGGTTGCCAGTGTGTGGCATTTTCAAGTTATTTTTAATCAGTGACTTGTTTCTGAAGTTGGTTTAACTATTCAGTGCTGTCATGAAGTGTCAATAATCTCAGTCGTAATCAACATGCTCTTCCACAGCCTTCTGAAAGGTCACAAGGTGAAAAATTCAAAATGACTGATCTGTTAAATATGGCCACCCTGCATTCCACATGTGTTCAAGCAGGTTGTTGTTAATTGCTTCTTTTCTCAGCTTTCTTTGCCCACATGTTTGTGTTTACAGTTTGAGAGTGCCCCCTGCTGGACTGGAAGACAGTACCTGTGGCTCCCGCCCTGCAGGTCATGAGCAGTGTAAAGGGCCCGCTCGGACAGGATGTGGAGAAACAGGGCATCAAGCTGCCAAAGAAATGGAGTGATCCTAATAACAAGGTGAGTCACCTTAACAGTCTTTTAGCCTTATCTGTAAAGTAGAGAAGACCTACAGTTAGGACCATAAATATTTGGACAGAGACAACTTTTTTCCAATTTTGGTTCAGTACATTACCACAATGAATTTTAAATGAAAGAACTCAGATGCAGCTGAAGTGCAGACTCTTAGCTTTAATTCGGTGTGTTGAACAAAAGCTTGCTTAAAAAAATGTGTTAGTTCCTCACATTTTTAACACAATCCCTTCATTTCAGGGGCTCAAAAGTAATTGGACAAATTAAATAACTGAAAATAAAATGTTCATTTCTAACACTTGGTTGAAAACCCTTTGCTGGCAATGACAGCCTGAAGTCTTGAACTCATGGACGTCACCAGATGCTGGATTTCCTCCTTTTTAATGCTCTGTCAGGCCTTTACTGCAGCGGCTTTCAGTTGCTATTTGTTTGTGGGCCTTTCTGTCCCAAGTTTAGTCTTCAACAAGTGAAATGCTGCTCAATTGGATTCAGATCAGGTGACTGTTTTGGCCATTCAAGAATCTTCCACTTCTTTGTTTTAATAAACTCTTGGGTTGCTTTGGCTGTATGTTTTGGGTCATTGTCCATCTGTATTATGGCAGCGTTTCAGCATTTAACTGGATTTCAGCAGACAGTATGTCTTTGAACACCTCAGAATTAATTCAGCTGCTTCTGTCCGACGTCACGTCATCGATAAACACTAGTGTCCCAGTGCCACTGGCAGCCATTCACACCCAAGCCATCACACTGCCTCCGCCGTGTTTTACAGGTGATGTTGGATGCTTTGGATCATCAGCTAGTTCACGCCTTCTCCATACTTTTTTCTTGACATCATTTTGGTGGAGGTTAATCTTGGTTTCATCTGTCCAAAGAATGCTTTTCCAGAAATGTGCTGGCTTTTTTAGATGTTGTTTAGCAAAGTCCAGTCTAGCCTTGCTATTCTTGAGGCTTATGCGTGGCTGCACCTTGCAGTGCACCCTCTGTATTTACATTCACGCAGTCTTCTCTTAATGGTAGACTTGGATATCGATACGCCTGCCTCCTGGAGAGTGTTGTTCACTTGGCTGGCTGTTTTGAAGGGGTTTCTCTCCACCATGGAAATTATTCTGCAATCCTCCACCACTGTTGTCTTCTGTGGACGTCCAGGTCTTTTTGCATTGCGTTGAGTTCACTTTCTTTCTCAGGATGTACCAAACTGTTGATTTTGCTGCTCCTAATATTGTAGCAGTTTCTCGGATGGGTTTTTTCTGTTTTCATAGCTTAAGCGGTTAGGGCGTTAGCCGCATGATCGGAGGATGGGGGGTTCAAACCCCTTCCCAATAGGTTTCCCTGAGGTACCCTTGAGCAAGGTACCGTCCCCATCACTGCTCCCCGGGCGCTTTCAATAGCTGCCCACTGCTGCACGGGTTTGAGTGTGCATGGGTAAAATGCAGAGGTCCAATTTCGTTGTGGTTCATGTGTGCTGTGCCGTGACCTCGCAATGACAAGGGTTGTCACTTTCACTTTCACTTTTCACTTTTTTAAGGATGGCTTGTTTCACCAGCATGCAGAGCTCCTTTGACCGCATGTTGTCTGTTCACAGCAAAATCTTCCACATGCAAGCACCACACCTCAGATCAACTCCAGGCCTTTATCTGCTTAATTGATAATGACATAACAAATGAAATAGCCTTTTTTTGTCCAATTACTTTTGGTCCCTTTATAAAGTGGGTGGCACATGTCAAGGAGCTGGAACTCGTAAACCCTTCATCCAATTTGAATGTGGATACCCTCAAATGAAAGCTGAGAATCTACACACTATGTCCATCTCCATTATGTAACTATAATTGGAATATGTTTCAGTAAACAGGTACAAAAACTAAACTTGTGTCAGTGTCCAAATATATATGGGCCTAACTGTAAGTGTTGCTGCTTTTATGCAGAACAATAGGGCTTTTAAACACATCATTCAACTGGACAACAGCTTATTCCCACATAAAATATCCGGACATTAGTTTTGTCCCACGTAAAATTTTAAAGTCAAAATTTCCCCATTTTTTTTAATTTATTGGTCTCACTTGAACTTTTTTTTTTGCACTGACCCAGTGAACCCTGGTGGTCCTGCTTCATGTTGTCCACAAGATTTCTGAAAACAAATACAGAAAACATGACAAAGAGTGCTGACAGACGTTCTTTACATACCTGTGTAAATATTTAACATTGAGCATATATGCCTTGAGCTGAGGAATAATATATGAGAAAAATCTAGGATAAGCAGGACACATCCCAGTCTAACTGTGAATACACATCCACTCATAAGACAGAAATTGTGCCATGGCATGAAAGCCAAGGCTAGTGATCTCTTGGACCTGGATGGTATGAATGCGAAAACCTTTATCACAAATTTCAGCAAATTCAGCCACCTTGCACATCTCTTTGTCTCTCATAGTTATGTCAAGGGTGAGAAATCCTGATTCTGCTGTTTCTTCCGCTCTGCTTTCTCCCTGTCTACACTGCTGAGAAGAAACTAAGAATTTTACTGTCAATTCATTGTTGATTCATGTTGCCTCACCCCAGTCATTGCTACTTCATTTTCCCTGCTCCGTCCCTGCACTGTTTCCACACCGTCCCTTCATTGTCCCTGCACAGTCCTTTCATCGTGCCTTCATTGTTGCTTCATCATCCATGCAAAGTCCCTTCATCATCCTTTCATTGTGCCTCCATCGTTGCATTTACATTTACATTTACGGCATTCAGCAGATTCACTTATCCAGAGCAATTTCCAAGTGCTGATTACAGGGACAGTCCCCCTGGAGCAAGTCAGGTTTAAGGGTTTTGCTCAGGAACCCAATGGTGGTAGTGCTGGAGGTGTGATTTGAACCTGTGACCACTTGGTCCATAGATCCATAGGCAAGAATCCTACCACTCATTCTTCAGCTTCCTTCCATAGTCCGTCTATCTTCATGCCTTCATCATCCCTTCATTGCTGCTTCATTGTCCCTGCACAGTGCCTTAATTGTGTGTTCTTTGTTGCTTGAGCATCCCTGCACAGTCACCTCATTATCCCCTTACTGGTGGTACCTCAGTCCTGCATGGTCACTTCAACATTCGTTCATTGGCCTTTTGTTGTCCGATCACAAAACGTACCTTGTATAATATAAAATGATACAAAATATATCTTTACTCAACCACCCATCACCTCAGATCCCCACGGACCGAACCATGGTGGTGGGAGGCAAAGCTGGAGGTGGAGATACCTCAGATGGTCCAGGAGGAGTGCTGAAGAAGCGCAGGCAGCGCTACGTGGAGAAGGATGGCAAGTGTAACGTTCACCATGGCAACGTACGTGAGACCTACCGCTACCTGACGGACATCTTCACCACGCTGGTGGATCTGAAGTGGCGCTTCAACCTGCTTGTGTTCACTCTGGTCTATACTACCACATGGGTGTTCTTCGGCCTCATCTGGTGGCTGATCGCCTACGCCAGAGGCGACCTTGACCATGCAGACGATGGGGACTGGACACCATGCGTCAACAACCTCAACGGCTTTGTTTCAGCCTTCCTTTTCTCCATCGAGACAGAGACAACCATAGGCTATGGCTACCGTGTGATCACGGAGAAGTGTCCTGAAGGTATCATCCTGCTCCTGGTGCAGGCCATCCTGGGCTCCATAGTCAACGCCTTCATGGTGGGCTGTATGTTTGTGAAAATCTCGCAGCCCAAGAAACGGGCCGAGACGCTCATGTTCTCACAGAATGCTGTAATTTCCATGCGGGACAGCAAGCTTTGTCTGATGTTCCGGGTGGGAGACTTGCGCAACTCACATATTGTGGAGGCATCCATACGGGCCAAGCTGATCCGCTCCAAACAGACCAAAGAAGGAGAGTTCATCCCCCTCAACCAGACAGACATCAACGTGGGCTTTGACACGGGAGACGACCGACTCTTCCTGGTGTCTCCGCTAATCATCTGCCACGAATTTAATGAAACCAGCCCCTTCTGGGAGATTTCTCAGGAGCAGCTGGCCAGAGAAGAATTCGAGATAGTGGTCATTCTGGAGGGGATGGTGGAGGCCACAGGTGAGCCAGACGTTTTGGGTGTGTGTTGGTCCATCATTGTCTTGCTAGAAATTAATCATTGTAGGACCTCTCCCTTCCAATTTACCACTGTCAATGACTGAAGGTCCACAGATGTCCCCTAACCACTCAGCATATCGCCATTGTTTTCCTCTAAGCATGTTGAGCAGTGTCTGCTTTGGGCAGGTAAGTGTGTGGGTTTGTTCCGTCTTTGGGTTCTTTGTGTATAAAGACACATCAGGCTGTTTGAATGCAAGGGGTGGCATGGTGGCGCACTGGGTAGCATTTGTCTTGGGTTCAGTTCCCAGGCAGAACAGTCCAAGTTCTTTCTATGTGGCGTTTACATGTTCTCCTCATGTCTGTGTGGGTTTCCTCCAGGAGCTCCGGTTTCCACCCACCATCCAAAGACATTCAAGTCAGGTGAATTGGAGATGCTAAATTGCCCATGTGTGTTAGTGTGTTTATCTGCCCTGCCCTGCAATGGAGTGGTGAACTGTCCATGGTGTTTCCTCGCCTTTCACCCTGTGAGTCCTGGCATAGGCTCCAGCACACCACCCCCCCGCAACCCTAATTAGGACAAGTGGCTATGAAAAATAGTGAGTGAGTAACACAAACATATGTTTTACTGAGTGTGACAATAATTTTGCTCGCAACTGTGTGCATGTGAGAATTTTACATTTTGTGCAGTACTACAATAACACACCGCCTGTCCAAAAAAAAATTACTGCATGGATGATTATGATTCTGGTGCAACAAGTTATTGAACCCTAACTGGTTGTCCCTTCAACAACCAGTACCTTCATGGAAGAAATCACTTAAATGCGATCACTTAAATGTTTGGCGATTTCAAATCGTAAAAAAAAAAAAAAAAACAGCAGAACTTATGTTCAATATGTAAAGGTGAGAGCATTTCCACACACAATCCAACTAAACAACTGTGTAGCCTTAAGAAAAACACTGATTAGTGAAGCTAATTGCAAAAAAAGGCTTAAATTTGCTAGGGAGTATAAAGATTGGACTCTGGAGCAATGGGAGAAGATCATGCAGTCTGATGAGTCCAGATTTACCCTGTTCTAGAGTGATGGGCGCATCACAGTAAGAAGATTGGCGCATGAAGTGAAGAACCCATCATGCCTAATGCCTACCGTACAAGCCTGTGGGGGCCGTGCAATGATCTGGGGTTGCTGCAGTTAGTCAGGTCTAGGTTCAGTAACGTTATGTGCCCAAAGAATGAGGTCAGCTGATTACCTGAATATACTGAATGAGCAGGTTATTCCATCACTGAATTTCTTCTTCCCTGATGGCACAGGCATATTCCAAGATGACAACCCCAGGATTCATCGTCTCAAATTGTGAAAGAGTGGTTCAGGGAGCAGAAACATCATTTTCACTCATGGCTTGGCCACCACAGAGTCCAGACCTTAACCCCATTGAGAATCTTTTGGACGTGCTGGAGAAGAATATGCGCAGCGGTCCAATGGAAAATTAACTCTGGATGGAAATAAATGTGACATTGCAGAAGCTTATCCAAACGAAGCCACATCGCGAATGTGTGCCGTAATCAAAGCTAAAGGCCGGCCAATGAAATATTAGAGTGTGTGACTTTTTTTCTGGATGGGCAGTGTATGATAAAAACAAAACTTTAGGTCCAGCAGATCATAACTCTCCTTTCTCTCTCTGTATTGATTGGTTGGTCCTCCCTCTCCCTAGCACTTGAGTATCAGATGAGTTTGGGATCAGAAATCAGGAGCTAATGAATTCCAGAGTGAAACATTTACAATCTTATCTTCTTCACATTTTCAGATATTTACAGGCCAGAATGAGTCAACAGAGGGAAAGCGAGACATTTCTCGCTACGGATGCTAATGATGTGCAGAGCTGATCTACAGGGTGACACTCTGAGCTAAGCTCTCTTGTTAGCTGCTCCGTTAGCGGGATTAGTGCCGGAATCTCCCAGGGAATCACTAATGAACACGGGCTGTGAATACACTTGACAAGGGCTGCAATTATACCTGGCTAATTGGCTCAGGTATTGTCCAGGTGCCAGGCTGTGTGAGTACGGCTGGCAGAGCGGCTGAGAGAGGCAGTCAAAAAACCCAGCACCCGTCCAGAGAGGAGCCTAAAGGAGAGTAATGATAATAATCATAACTTTATTTTTACACACAACTATTTGAACTATTCAAATGTTTTCAGTATCAAACCCCACTGGCTACAGCACACAGCAGAGGGCAGAAGCTTTTTCAAGTTATTGGGAGGAAAAAATGTAACAAAAAAGGTGCAAAACTTAAACACTTTTCCAGTCTTTTACGCAGCAAATAAATAAATAATCAAAATTTCTTGTATTTGTTAATATACAAAATGAATATATAATTGTACAGAGTCTATATAATTTCTCAAATATACATTTTATTTATTTATAAATTGATATATCAAACTGCATTTGTTTTAAATTTAACATGAACAAGAACAAGTGTATTAACTTCTATTATTATAAAATTAAGATCAAGAATGAAATTGTAACCGTTTTAAACATTTGGAATTTACTGTTAAAAGAAAAACAATGTTGGTCTTCTTAACAACAAACACTACAATAAAAAAAAATTGAGGTAAAAATTAGAGAAAATGAAAGCTGAAAATAGTTCAAATATGCCAATGATTGTTTTGTGAAAACAAGGATCTGCTAAAGAGAAACTAAAAACAGACAAAAAAATAAATGTTTACGTGCTCCATAATGATGAAGCTGTTTGTCATATAGAATTACTAATGTTTTTAATGACTTAATGACTTGATGACATTATAATATGTAAATAAAAAGTGCTGAGACCTTGGCACAAAATGACTGAATGGAGGAAACACCAGTATATTATTTAATTTATATTCTTATATTAATATCTCTTTAATATTAAATAATGTGAAAGTTTAATATGTAATGTATTATATCTAAAACTAATAGATAAATATTTAAATATCACATTTATGTGTAAATATGTATTGTTTAATATTGTATTAAATATTGAAGTATGATTCCAGATGTTTGACCAGTGTCAAAAACTTTAATAAGCGAAGGCATCTAAATAATGAGCAGCATAAACAGTTTGAGGCTAAAAAAAAAAAAAAAACATTTAATTAACAGAGTGGGAAGTACAGAAGCACAAGAGCGGAGAACGAGAGGAGATTAGTGATAAAAATCTCTCTCTCCTTCTCTTCACAGTCTCCTTCCTTTTCCTAAAGTCGTCTGTAGCTGAGAGGCAGGAGGCACTGATGGACTTAATTGAATGTTTCCACATTGTGGTTCTTGTAGATGAGCGTTTTTTTTTTCTCCCTCTTTTCTTTCTCTCTGCACTCGTTAGTCAAGGTCATCCTACTTTCTCTCAGATGGAGCCGTAATTAGAAAAGAGATCAGTAAATAGGAAAAAAAATGTCTTTAGACTTTCTGGCACGATGTTTTTGCCGGAGGAAACTAGTGAAACCAATCAATTAAATGAGAACACGGGCAAGAAATGGGGTCTTTCTTCATGTGTCTACTGTCGGAGTTCATTGTACTCCAGTATTTAAATTGCTGTTGATGTCTCACAATGCTCTATGATGCTCATATGATCCAGAAAGCAATATGACAGACCGTAGTACAGAACAGGTAGTGTAGGGGGCGATATAGATAGAGACATACATCTAAAGGAGCTACAGTGGTAAATGGTGCTTATTTAACATCATCAACCAATTCGTCACTTCTTCTTTCAGTTGCTCCCATTTAGATGTCACCACAGCAGATCCACCCCCATGTCTTCTTCTCCTCTGTCTCTTCCAATTTCACATCAACTACCTGCAGGTCTTCTCTCACCACATCCATAAACTTCCTCTTTGTCCTTCCTCATTTCATCTTTCCTGGCAGCGCCATCCTCAACATCCTCCTCCAAATATACTGCTCGTCTCTCCTCTGCACATGTCCAAACCAATGCAGTCTCGCTTCTCTCTCTTTGTCTCCAAACCATCCAATCTGTCCTCTTAATATACTCGTTCCTAATCTTGTCTATCCTCATCCCTCCTGACGCAAATCTTAGCAACCAATTTGTAAAGAGTATTGAATTACATTTTGTGGTGAGAGAGGACATGCAAGCAGTCAGTGTGAGAGAGGAAGAAGCTGAGGACAGGAAGACATGGAAACAGATGATCTGCTGTGGAACAGGAGCAGCTGGAAGAAAAAGAAATAGATTGGATTATGTTTTGTAATTTGTTAATTTAAATGCTTTCTGTCATGTTTGAGTACAGCTGCTTTTCATGAATTTTATGACATCAGCATGCTTTTTATTTACAGTGAGAGTTGAAAAATACTCATTTGAAAAATAAAAACTATTTAAAGAAAATAGAAACAAATAATAGAGGGAAAGAAAGACTGAGAATTTTTATAAAAAGAAAGACTACAGTAGAGAAAGATTGACCTTAGAAAAGAGAGAGATAGAGAGTAGAAAAATAAATGAGGACATGAGACAGTATTAAAAAGAGAGATGAAGAACTGTAGAGACAAAAATTAAACATAGATTTAGAGATTAGAGATTGAGAGATTTAGAAAATATAAAAATATATAAGATACTTAAAAAGAAAGACAAGGAGAGAAAGACTGACCTTAGAAAAGAGAGAGAGAGAGGAAGGCATATGTTAGAAAAATGAGGTGTGTTTGTGTGTGTGTGTGTGAGAGAGAGAGGGAGATAGAGAGAGAGAAAGCTGAACTGTGACTGATGCGTCTTTTCCAGACAAAATTAAGCAGAACATGAAAATGCGCATAATCTATTTATAGCACAGCTTGTTTGTTTGTGTGTGTGTGTGTGTGCACATGTATGCGTGTGTGTGCATGCATGCATCATGTGGAAATCATTAGTCACTTGTTTAAGGCCAAACAAGCCTCACGGCAGTGAGGTGACGTTATTCTCCGTGTCTTGCAGTGAGCGGCTCCCAGGCCCTTCAGTCGGCTCTCATTAGTGACGTTTGACCACCTTAACATTCACTGTGTCCTCAGTCCAGCAACACGGAAACACACACACCTCTGACAACAGCCGCCATGAGTGGATCTCCTCGAGAACCATGACTTTTAAAGCCAGTCCACACCAGAAATGTCAAAATTCTAACTAAAAACTAAAAAAAAGGCTCTTAAATATTAATCATTAATTAACAATCATTAATAACAATCAGCCTCCCTATTGGATTCGAATTGTATTTTAGCACTGATCTGTTCTGTGCTAAATCCTCTCATTGCTTCAGATTTTGCTTCCTTTCTTGTAGTTTTAATGTGCTGTTGAGGAACAGTTCTCCAGTTCTTCTTGAAGGACAATGTGTTTGTCTCTCATTTTCAGTCCAGTTTCTGTACCTGAGCAGTTTGATTGTTTTTTGTTGGTTAATCTACACAGGGATCTACATCTGAACCTTCAGGCAGAACAAAGCGTCTAACTTAAGACATGTGAAGCAGTGAAGAAACAAATGCAGATGATTCCAGATGATCAGGTGATTAGTTGCAGAACGCTGATGCGCAACGCTTAGTGGGTGGAACCCCTTAATCTAGAACATTTCATTCCATCTACTCAATATGCCAAAGACAGGAAAAGGGAAATAGTGTTTCTGCAACAACAAGGAGACTCCCAGCAAAATATAAAGAAATAAGGGGGATCAAGACTTGTGCACAGTCTTTTAGCTCTGCTTTGCAAAAGATAAGCTTGGAAGAAAAAAGAGAGACAAACTCTACAAACCAAGGCTCTTCAATTAAAATGGCTGTATTAAACTGACATGTCTTTATTGGACTATTAAAAAGAGACAATGATTCTTTTTATCTCCTCATAATAGTCCATTTAGAACATGTGAATTCATTTTAGACATTTTAATTGAAGTGCCTTGGTTTGGAGAGTTTGTCTCTTTATGACTTTTGCCCTTCATTCCAAAGAGCAAAAACATCAATGTCAATGAAGATGGTTCGATAAAGTGAAAGTGGAAATGACTATTTGTCATTGTGAACACAGCACACTATGAGCCATAATGAAATGCGTCCTCTGCTCACACTGAGGGGCAGCAGTGGCTTAATGGTTAGGGAGTTTCCCCGAATTGGAAGATTTGTGGGTTCCATTCCCTCACCAGTAGGTTGCCCTGAGGTACCCTTGAGCAAGATGATTGAGCAAGCTTCCCCCTGCTGCGTGTGTGTATGGGTGAAACGCAGAGGTTGAATTTCATTGTGTTGTGCTGTGCTGCAGCTCACAGTGCTGGGGAAGGTGCCTTTTTGGAGAAAGCCAAACGCTGAATCATGCAAGACTAGAATTCATTTTCCCCAAATTTTCCCTCTGCACACAGTTACACTTATTTTCTTATGTTCAGCGCCTCAGAGAAGGTGTCTTCAAAAATATGCACAGGTTTATTTCTGAAAGGTGTCAGCACAGTCAGCTTCTACTTCACATCTGGAACATGAGAGCCACAAAAGAAAAACTTGCCGTGAGACATCCTGCTCCACATCGGAATGCATAGATGATCTGTGCCGGTCATTTGGCGCTCTTGTTGGAACTCTCATATATCTGCGTACAGCCGGTGAGGAAAGAAGGGGTGGAGCTTGTAGGAGCCAACAATCCAATCCGAGCAGCGAATATTAAACTATATTATATTATAATAATATTAAAAGCGAATTCCGAGCAGGAATATTAAATACCCATAATAATGTATTCATTATTGATGATAATTGTACAAAACTACTCCACACTACAAATAAAATTATGTACACCTTTCACTCACCCTGCCTTTCTCTCTCTCTCTCTCTCTCTCTCTCTCTCTCTCTCTGTAGGGATGACCTGTCAGGCCCGTAGTTCGTATCTTGACTCTGAGGTTCTCTGGGGCAGGCGTTTCACGCCGGTTCTCTCTCTGGAGGAGGGCTTTTACGAGGTTGATTACGATACGTTCCACCAAACTTACCCCACTCCCACCCCCACCTGCTCCGCTCGTGAGCTTGCTGAACTTGCCAAGAAAGGAGAGGCCATCCCCCTCCCTCCACTCTCACCTCCAGCCAGCGGCGGGGGCTCACCCAGCCCCCCAGGGGAAAGGGAGAACCAAGAAGAGGATGGAGATGGAGATGAAGAGAATGTAAGCAATGGAGATGTGAAAAAAATGGACACTGACCACCAGCTACCCTACTGACCAGCCGTCCCTCCGCTGGGTCAGGAGGGACAGAAGAAAGCAAGGGATCAAAGACATGTTTCTTCACACATTTTAAGAAACATTAAACATTTCTCATCCCAAAAGCAGACGATCGGCCAAGACATGTTTTGGGTCTTTTGTTAATGCGCTGGAGCTGCAAGGCTAATGTAGCTAACAGTTAATGAAAGCTTATGATCAATTAGCGTTGTGCCTACATCACCCCCTATTGGCCAGGTTTCTGGTTTTCCTTTTTCACCTTAAATGGTGCTGCAGTTGTAGCACCTCTTCTTATATCATCACATGTTTCCTGTTGTCCAAATTCATCATAATTTTATGGTTACATCGTATTGCCTCAGCCAACATCACACACGCATCCCCTATTGAGCAGATTCTTACCCTAATTTTTCCATTCCACCTTAAATAATCTTGTGGTTAAATGGGGCTCCACTATATACAATCATTAATCACTCACCTCACTTTAGAAATATTAATTCCCTCATTTTCCATTCCACCTTAGATGGTGACTAGAGCTAACCAATTCAAACCAACACTAATTAATAATAATAATTGTATTGTAATTACAGTGTTAATAATTATAATCAAAACTATTGGTAATAAATTTGTTTATGATCATTATTATTGTTTAAAATAAATTTCAGCTGTTATGTAATTATGTAACGTGAATACAATTAAAAATGAATATTACATAATAATGTAATGTAATCAGTTCATTACTAATTAATCATCCAGCCCTCAGCTGGCCACTGAAAACATTAGGAATACTGGTCCTTTTACTGTCAGCGGGAAACACGTTGCCTCCATGAAGCCGAGGAATGTAACTACAGGCAAGCAAATGGTAACAGTGTGTCATAAAACACATAAACAAGACAATAAATGAAAAAATAAGTAATAAAAATTCAATCATCAGCTTGTTATTCTCTTTAATGAGTTTTCTGTCCCACCTTAAAAGTTACAGTAATGAATGAATGAATATTACTATTACTGCTGCTACTACATGGCAATCATGTCACTGAGGAGGTAAAAAAAAAAATCTAAATTTTAACATGTTAAGTTGAACGCAGCATCATTGGGGTGCCTGTAGCTCCATGGCTTAAAGTCAGGATGTAAATTTAGCTGAAACAGTCCACTGGTAGAATATAGAATATAACATGGTACATCAGTGAAGCAGTCGATTTAAGGAGAACTGGGACACTTTACTGGAACCAAATCATCATGATGTGAAAAATATCCAAAGTAACTCAACTGAACACCTGAATGCGTTAGTGTTTGATGCTTTTATATGCACACCGCAATGGCTTTGATCATATCTGCCTCTTAGGTGAGCTTTCTTGTCATTTCATTTATCAAGTCATCTTCAGGAATAGTCCTCTGGCTCTTCCTGAAGGAAAAAGTTTTTGTTTCTCATTTTCAGTGCAGTTGCAGAGGCAGAAGCAGTGTGGGATCATCCAAAAGAAGAGCATCTTTCAACAAGGCTGGGGAACTGTTCCTGAAGATGACTTAATGAAATGAGCTTAGCTAAATGATTTCAGGCTGTGCTGAGGAATCAAGGTGGCTGTATTGAATGATGACTTTAAAGCTGGATCAAATTCTACAAACTCCCTTTGTGTTTAGACTGGAGGGGCTTGAAATTTTGCTTGTTGTTCACTTTCTTTATGGTGCTCTGTAGGTAGCAATGTAGTGCACTATATAGGGAATTGTTCCTTTGAGAAGTTGGACAACTCCAAAATGGCTTCACATGGTCTTGGCTAATCGACTGCATTTCGGGTTGGGAGAAGGGTTTTGTGTACATTGGTTGTTTTGGGTTTTTTTTTTTGCTTTCTGGCTTTTCCATTCAGTCTGCTGGTCTGACAAATATGTGCACTGAGGCTTATTCTGCTGTTTAAAGTGATATTTTACAAAAATACACAATATAACGTAGGTCTAGGTTATACTCTTGTGGGCCGTGCTGATTCATGAGGTTTCCAAGACAATCTCTGTCATTTAGAATCAGATGCTCTTTTAGGCCTTAATAACAAATGACTTTTTCTAGAACAACTGTTCCAGGCATTCAGGGGTGTAAACACATTAAGCATGGATTTCAGCATCATTTTATTAAGGCTGTGTTAATGTCATGCATTGTGTTGTGCTTGTATAATCGCTTTTGTAAGTTTTAAGTCCATCTGTCTTGTTCATCATGTGCTTAAGGCCCAACAGCAGCAGGCCGCAAAAACACATTCTCACAGGTTTTGGGTTTTTTTTTTACTGTGTGAGTAAAGGCCGCCATCTTCTGGCTTTCCACAGATTTCAACATGAAGTGTCACCTGCTTTTGGGGCTCTCCTTTTCATGGCCACTGTCTTGAATAAAGAAACCTGGATTAGTACCTTGTATTGTTTTACTTTGTTCAAAATGCTAATAAATAAAGCTTGCGTGGGACCACTGTAGTGAAAGGACAACACAAAGCATTTGTGTTTAACTTTTTTTTTTTTTATTGCAGTATGAGGCTGAAGTGGTCCTGCCAGCCACAAACAAAATTTGAAAGTTTGTATTTCAGTATTACAATACCAAATTAACAAATTACAATATTTTCGGTATTTTTGTATAAATTTCTCCTAAACCGTCAACCAATTTTCACATAATGAGCCAATTTCTAGTTAAACTAGAAATCCAATTACACAAATGAGACAAAAATATACTGACATTGACATTGATACAGCATTCTGGGTTTGTGAGGTTCAAAATTATCCAGCTTTACAGGGTAAACGTGGTCCAGTGTTCCAGAGGTGTGAGGGTAAAAGTGCTACAGGATGTGTGGGGGTAAAATGTGTGAAGCTGTGAACGTTTGCAGTAACTGTTGATGAGTCCTGCACTCCTAAAGGAGTTTTAGTCAGTTCCTCCTTACAGAACAACTCCCGCTCTGGGATGTTGATGGGTTTCCTCACATGAACTGCTCATTTCAGCTTCTTCCATCACATTTCTGTTGGGTTCAGCTCAGGACTTGGCCTTGGATGTTCCAAAGCATTTACATTTACATTTACGGCATTTAGCAGACGCTCTTATCCAGAGCGACTTCCATGTCCTAATTACAGGGACAGTCCCCCTGGAGCAACTCCGGGTTAAGGGACCCAGTGCTCAGGGACCCAGTGGTGGTAGTGCTGGAGGTGGGATTCGAACCTGGGACCTCTTGAGCCATTGGTCCAAAGGCAAGTATCCTACCTCTAGACTACCACCACCCTTTGCCTTGAAACATTGCCTTGATTCTTTAACGGGTAGAATTGCAGCAGAAAAACTGTTACCAGGCTGAACCTAAACTATGGAAAATTAATGCAGGATCAAAACAGGCTGTAAAGCTGCGTACCAGCACAGTGGCTTGGTTCCTGGTGTCAGTGGACAAGCACTACCAGAAGTTCCTCTGAGATCCTTTTTTAATCTCACAGCTCTGGCCAAACTGATGATGACAAAAACATTTTAAAAATTCTAAGCATTCATGACCTGCATTATATTTGACGAAAAACAACTGCAAGTTATATAAATGCGTTTCTGAATGTGTGGTATGGTAATGAGCTAATTAGTGTGTCATTTTCTGGGGATGGTACTACTTTGGGGTAAACTCTGCAGTTCCAGTGGTCAAGTAGAACAAAAACAATTTTTATTTATACGACCCCTTTCACAAACCCACAGATGCTTTACAATTGGGGAGTGAAAAAAAAAGCCTTAGTGTTGTTGCCTGCAGTAACACACCTGATGTAGCGCCTAAGTTTAATCACGTGTTTTAAAGCTCTCTGGAATAACTGAAGTGTTGTAAATTATACATGATTGCACTGATCTCTCCAGTAAAAGGGCATTCAGACACGTTCTGGACACGTTCACCAAACAGAGCCATTCTTAAGCCCTTTATCATCTGCTCATTCTGTTCAAGGTTTATATAGGTTGCATTGGTTTGGACATGCCATGAGTAGAGACAATTTTTTTACTGGAAGGAGGATGTTGAAGATGGAGCTGCCAGGAAAGAGGGAATGAGGAACATTTAAGGGTCGCCACAGCAGATCTACCATTTCTTCCTCGGCCACTTCCTCCTTCAAACCAACAACCTGCATGTCCTCTCTCACCACGTCCATAAACCTCCTCTTTGGTCTTCCTCTTTTCCTCTTAACTGGCAGCTCCATCTTCAACATCCTGCTTCCAATATACTCCTCATCTCTTCTCTGGACATGTCCAAACCAATGCAACGTACTTCTCTAACTTTGTCTCCAAGACGTCTAACCTGAGCTGTCTCTCTAATATACTCATTTCTAATCCTGTCCATCCTCGTCACACCCAACGAAAATCGCAGCATCTTTAACTCTGACACCTCCATCTCCGCCTCCTTTCTTTGTCGTCACTGCCACCGTCTCCAACCCATACAACATAGCTGGTCTCACTACTGTCTACTATACTCACTACTATACTCACTACTATAAACCTTCCCTTTTACTCTAGCTGGTACTCATCTGTCATAAATCACTCCAGCCACTCTTTTCCACCCATTCCAACCTGCCTTCACTCTCTTCTTCACCTCTCTTCCACACTCACCATTACTCTGAACTGCTGATCCCAAATATTTAAACTCCTCCACCTTTGTCACCTCTAATCCCTGCATCCTAACCACTCCACTTTCTTCCCTTTCATTCACACTCATGTATTCTGTTTATGACCTACTCACTTTCATTCCTCTCCTCTCTAGAGCATATGTCAGACTTATTTTATCTTACACTCCTGTCTAACCTTGTCCGTCAACCTGTCCATCACTATTGCAAACGAGTGGGTTTAGCGCTGATCCTTGATGTAATCCAACCTCTACCTTAAATGCATCCGTCACTCCCAATGCAGATCTCATGACTGTCACACTGCCCTCATCCATATCCTGAACTACACTGACATACTTCTCTGCTAGGTATTCAAAATGGCGGCATGTGAATTTCCTGGATTGAAATTTGTGAAATAAAAGTGATTTTTTGTGGATTATGTTGAATGACACTTCCAGATTTTTACAGGTCAATGTAGTACTTTGTATTTTACTTGATAGCAAAGCACCAAAAACATGTATTCAGTAATAATTTAGAGGATAATTTCCTGGAAATGTGAACATTCACTGGTCTCTATGCGGAAGTGTCAATCACTGAAGAAATTTCCCGTGTATAAATCGCAGATTAATCCCCCTTGTATAAGTTGCACCCCAATTTTTATAGTGGATTTTGATACAAATTTGTGCGACTTATACATTAGAAAATATGGCAATTCTCTACCTTTGCCAGTCATGCTGCCAACATTCAAGGTTCCTACCCTCACTTTCACTCTCCTCCCCTTCATTCTCTCCTCCTCCCTCCGGACATGCCTTCCTCCTCTTCTTCATCTCTTTTGACCAACAGTCCAATTGCCACCAGCACCCTGTAGGCTAACAGAACTGGTGGCGATTGTGGTTAACATAGGTCTCGCACGATCTGGTACGGAAGACTGTTTAGTTGTCCACTTATTGATTTGGCAAAAGTTTTACACCAGATGCCCTTCCTGACAAAACCCTCCCCATTTATCCAGGCTTGGGACCAACATGAGAAATACTTGTGCATCCCTAGTGGCTGGGTAAAACAACACTATACAACAATCTGCATAATAAACAACTCTATACAACACACTGCATAATAAACAACTCTATACAACACACTGCACAATAAACAACGCCATACAACACACTGCACAATAAACAACACTATACAACACACTGCATAATAAACAACTGTACAACACACTGCGCAACAAGAAGCCAGTACCTGCACCTGCAAACAGTTACATTTTGTCCAGTGTCTTACTCTAATGAGTTCCCACAAGATAACCAGCAGCAAACAGTTACATTTTTAATTAAACAATTACATTTATAATTGAGAACTCGATGGGAAACAACCTTGAAATGCTGGTAGCGGATAAGGTAAGAAGCCAATAGTGGGAACACTTTTGTCTATTGTTGGTGAAGTGGTAAAGACGGGGAAACGAAGGTGTTGACCATGACAGTATTGAATATTATTGGTGGAAAACTATTAATGGGATGGATTATGTAAATTTCAAAGGAGGACAAAGTTGTTTGAAGTGTATTTAAAGTCAGAGGTTGGGTCGATCACTTGGAGCTGCTCCCACTGGACCATGCCTGCTGAAACTTGTCATTAAAGTGGTTTTGCCACATCTCTTTGACTTCATTTGATGTCTGACTTGAAGTTTCAGACTTAGGCTCACACTGCAATTCTCCACGATATTGGCTTTTCTGGATAGAACCGATAGAGCTCTCAAACTCAAACATCAAGTTCAAAGTTCAAAGTTTCCAACTTGGATCACAATCAGCTCAGGTGTACCATCATTCCCAGCTCCGACTCCACATTTCTGAGTTAAATTAACATAAGCATACGTATAAACTGAACATCGATCATAAACTTGACAACAGGACAGTACTGTGCAAAAGTCTCCAGGCCCTCATTTCTTTCCATTTTAGGGAATCACCTTGTTGGTGCTAAAATACTACCTATTGTCTGTCAGACTGTTTTATCTTTGGCACATTAAGTGGATTAAAGGAAAGAAACTGGAACAAAGGTTTTAGTGCGAGAGGCTGTAAAGGCCCTAAAGATACAAAGTTCTAGATAAAGGGGTTATGCAGCATTCAGTGGTCGTGGATGGTGAGTCATTATTTAAGATTTTCTTTATTAATAATTTATTCTGGTCTGTTTGACATATTGGTGGAAAATATATATTTAAAAAAAACACATCTTAAAATAGAAAATAAAAACTGCATGTAAAATTAAATACATTTAAAATAAGAGGAAAGTGTGAAAGTGGTATCAGTGATTAAAAATGGGGAAAAGAACAGTTTAAACAGTTGTGGGATTTGGTGAAGATCTGATGTGTGATGATTAAAGGGACGTGGTTATAATACTGAATTTGCATTCGGGCAGTGGTGGCCTAGTGGTTAGGGAGTTGGCCCTGGATCAGAAAATTGTGGGTTCAAACCCCTTACCAGTGGGTTGCCCTGAGATACCCTTGAGCAAGGTACTGTCCCCGTCACTGTTCCCCGGGCGCTTTCAATAGCTGCCCACTGCTGCACGGTGTTTGTGTGCATGGGTTAAATGCAGAGGTCCAGTTTCGTTGTGGTTCACTGAGTGCTGTGCTGTGACCTCGCAATGACGAGGGTTGTCACTTTCACTTTTTTTCATATGGATTTTGTAGCTCTTTTCCCGTTCCCATGGATACCAACAGCAGCTACACAGCCTGTCGTTCGAACGCTCGGCGACGTTCTTTTAGCGCTTTAAATGGGTGAAGTGGAACACGGAGCTTCAGTCGTTCACCGACAACACCGTGAAGCCGCGAGAAACCCGCTCTCAGTTCTGTGCCGCGATGCCGTTTTGGATGTACGCCGCTCCCGCTCAGCTCGGCTGGCGCCCCCTGCTGTTGACAGTCGGGATTACTTCAATCATGCTCGTGTAACATTTCTTCAGCACGAGGAGAGAAATAAACAACAACAAAAAATCATATCATGTGTTTTAGTGAAAGTCGCTAGCATGTTGGTCCAGTAGCTCCAGTTTGTAAATAAACAAAGTCTGGATTTGAATAAATATACTAAATCATAACAGATATGGGATATTGGGAAGGTTTTCATTACAAGCGAGAGCTGTGAGGAACGTTTCTTCAGTTTGGAGGACTGTTTCCAGGGCTGCTCTTCTGAAGAAGTGTGATTTAGTGCGTGTTTATCTCAGAAGGTTTGAACTTGACGCTTTCAGACCCGCTCCAGGCCCTTCTGGAGGCCTTTACTTCAGTGGAGCCGAGCGTGCTGCGCGCCGTTTACAGGGACTACATGCAGGATCGTGGCAGAGCTCCTCCTGAGGTACTTCTGAATTCCCAGTCACACCAGAACCTGAATCCGATTCATTCCTCAAACATGTTTACACACACAAGGAACTTGTTTCCGGCAGTTGGTGACTCTCTAGTACCACAGACTGTTTCAAAAATACTCTCTCTCTCTCACACACACACACAGTGTACACGACTTACACATAACATACTGGTAACAAACAGGTCAGAGATCAGTTGTAGAAATGGACACATTACAAAATATACATAAACGTACATACAAAGTATTCATTTTGAAATTAATTTTGTTATATATAATTCTATTAACAGGAATGTCTCTGTTCAGTAAGTCAGCTGTTTTTGAGGTTGATGGCCTGGAAGAAACAGTCCTGGTGTCACTTGGATATATGATGGGTCCTGATCTGTTCACATCATCTTCTCTTGTTCCATTCACACCACATTCTTACGATCCATTCACACCACCACTTTGGGATCAATTCACATCAACTTCTTACGATCCATTCATACCACCGTCTTCAAGTCCCGTCACCTTATTGCAGTCTTCCTCCTCAGGCTCCTCCTTCACCATCATTTTGAGTTCCATTTTCACTACTTTGGGTGCATATAGGACACCTTCTTGGGATACTTTCACACTACCATCTTCAATTCACACCACCATCTTGCGATCAGTTCACACCACCATCCTGGGATCAACTCCCATCTTCTCTCGTTCCTTTCACACTACATTCTTACAACCCATTCACACCACCACCTCGGGATCAGTTCACATCCCCTTCTTGGGATTCTTTTACCCCACCTTCTTGCGATCCATGCACCTCAGCATCTTGGGATCAGTTCACACTGCCATCTTGTGATCAATTCACATCACCTTATTGTGGTCCTCCTCCTCAGGCTCTTCCTTTGCCAACATTTTGGGCTTCACTTTCTTGGGTTGCTCCTTCTTCTCAGGCTCACCCTTCACTTCTTACTTGGGGTGCACCTACACCATCTACTTGCGATCCATTCTGGCCACCTTCTTACGATCCTCCTCTTCAGTCTATCCCTTCATCATTTTGGTTTCCACTTTTTTGGAATGCACTTTCTCCCCCTCCTCAGGCTCCTCCTTCACCTCCTACATGGGGTGCATATACACCATCTTCTTGGGATCCTTTCACACCACCATTTTGTGGATCCATTTACCCACATCTTTAGCCATTTCTCTTAAACCTAGATCTTCTTACTTTTTAACTGGGATATATTTTTACAGGGCCCATATCTAACATTTGTTTATGATCATGTCTATAATACTTTTTATACATTTGAGTTTAAAAGGCAACAAGTATAGCCTGTTAAAATATTCTTGCTGTTTTTGATACCAATACCAGGAATGTATGTAGTGGAGCTCTGTGTTAAATAGCTGCTGTGAATTTTGTCTCTTTCAGAAAGTAACTAAATGTAAATGTATTGTATGGAGAGTTAATGGTAACTATGAATGAAAAAAATTGGTTTGAAAATTCAGTTTTTCATGATGAGCCCTCAATTGTAGATTTAAAAAATACTAATAAAGTATTAAATGTATTATATTTTAAGTAGAATAAAGTGTGCTGTATAATCCATTGAATAGGTTAGCTTTAGTAATGTGAAGTTAAAATAGTTTTGACACTTTTCTTTTTATTTAATGAATATTTTTTTGATATAGATGGTATTCATGTTCATATTTAAGGTGCTTTGCAGTCTGTCTGTTCTCCTTTTGTTTCTTTTACAGGAAATCCTGCTTCTCTCCGGATCCTGTGAAGGGTCTTACACTGATTGTAAGTATGACATTACATATTAAAGAATTTGAACAAAAATAATTGTACAGGAATGAGTGCTGGATCTTCTCCTTGTGGGGCGAATGGATGAACTGTGTCTTCACTGATCAGTGTCAGAGCTTGGGCATGAACTGTGATGTAGAGCACAGAGCAGATGATGATGTGTTTCATTTATTAACATTAATTAATGTGCAAAAGTTTCTCCTTGTGAGGTTTTTGTGTTTAACTGACTTGTTTTTTTTTTCATTTAAATCATCCTGTTTCCTTTTTTTAAATGAATGTTCTTTTTTTGTCATCTTTGCTGGTGATTGCTTTGATTTTCCTTTGGCTATTTTCTTTTTAGAGGTAATCCGGCTTATATTTCAGTCACTCCATTTAGCAGACTGATTGATTCAACACAAGTTGTCACCAGATCAGATTTGGTT
Source organism: Hepsetus odoe (assembly GCA_017165825.1). NCBI lineage: Eukaryota > Metazoa > Chordata > Actinopteri > Characiformes > Hepsetidae > Hepsetus > Hepsetus odoe. The sequence goes on along the minus strand of CM029389.1, from coordinate 18,096,469 downwards.
CATAACCTGTACAAAACTGCAGCTGTTTACCTTAAATATACCTTATTCACTAACTTGTACACATAAATATACTGATGATCCTTTAAAAACAAACAAACAAACAAAAACCCCTGTAAACATGGTGGGGACAGCAGGATGAACACTCCCTGCTGACTCAGCAACAAAGGAATAAGCATGCGAGAGAAATACAAAGAGATGGAGAGAGAGAGAGAGAGAGAGAGAGAGAGACAAAGAGAGATGCAATGAAATCCCAGCTCGTACTTGTTCACAAGAACAAACTGAAGTGAAGTCCAGCAGGTTGCAGTCGATTTTGTAGTAGACATGGGGTTAATACTCTTCCTGGCTCAGGCTCAGGTTCAGGTCAGGAATGTCCATGGCAGATTGTTGGAAAAGGTCCAAAAGAGAGACAATTATAAACTGAGAGACGAGACAGACTGTTCACACATCACATCATGTGTGTCTGGATTGGGCAGATCCACACAGACACTTAGGTGTGAATGCGCTGCTTTAAACCAGATTTAAATCTGAATCATTCAAACCCTTTCAGGAGAAACAGGTGTGAACATGTGAACTTAGACTTTAAAATAAGCTTCAGATGAAGTTTTTTAAAGTCCACAGTGTTTGAAACAAGCAGGGGAAAGCTGCTGTTTGCCCTTCAGCTGTGAAAGGTTTTAGAGTCAGGTCAATGATGAACAATAAACAATACTGTACAACACTGCACAATAACAATACAACACACTGCACAATAAACAACACTGTACAACACTGCACAATAACACTGTACAACACTGCACAATAAACAACACTGTACAACACTGCACAATAACACTGTACAACACACTGCACAATAAACAACACTGTACAACACACTGCACAATAAACAACATTGTACAACACTGCACAATAACAATACTACACACTGCACAATTAACACTGTACAAAACACTGCACAATAAACAACACTGTACAACACACTGCACAATAACACTGTACAACACTGCACAATAATAACACTGCACAACACACTGCACAATAACACTGTACAACACTGCACAATAATAACACTGTACAACACTGCACAATACACTGCACAATAAACAACACTGTACAACACACTGCACAATAACACTGTACAACACTGCACAATAATAACACTGTACAACACACTGCACAATAACACTGTACAACACTGCACAATAATAACACTGTACAACACTGCACAATAATAACACTGTACAACACTGCACAATAACACTGTACAACACTGCACAATAACACTACAACACTGCACAATAAACAACACTGTACAACACACTGCACAATAAACAACATTGTACAACACACTGCACAATAAACAACACTGTACAACACACTGCACAATAACACTGTACAACACTGCACAATAACACTGTACAACACTGCACAATAACACTGTACAACACACTGCACAATAAACAACATTGTACAACACACTGCACAATAAACAACACTGTACAACACTGCACACAACATCAAGCAACACTGCACACAATAACACTGTACAACACACTGCACAATAATACTGTACAACACACTGCACAATAAACAACACTGTACAACACTGCACAATAACACTGTACAACACTGCACAATAACACTGTACAACACTGCACAATAATACTGTACAACACACTGCACACTAACACTGTACAATACTGCACAATAACACTGTACAACACACTGCACAATAAACAACATTGTACAACACTGCAAAATAAACAGAAATCCTATGAGGACATTTTATGACTCTGTGGTAGTGTCAGCTGTTTTACACTGTGGTCTGCTGGTGGAAGAGTCGCAGAGAGGACAGGGAGGGAAACTAAACAAACTGGGTCGGCAGAGGGCCAGCTCTGTCCTGAACTGTCCTGTCAAGTCCATCGAGAGCAGGGGGGAGGAGAGGATGTTATCCAAACTAACATCCATCATGGACAACACCTCCCACCCTTACACGAGAGACTGCACGAGCACTGAGCAGCTCGTTCAGCAGCAGACCTTACACCCGCAGTGTACAGTACTACCGCAGGTCATTCCTACCTGCAGCAATAAGACTCCACAATTCATCATCAATAGGGTGGTGGTGGTCTAGTGGTAGGTTTTAATATGGGAATGTACAGCATAGTGTGTATTAGTACTATTACTGTACTGTACTATTACTGTACTGTTCTGTTACTATTATTGTAACAGTATTATTGTGCAGTGTGTTGTACAGTAGAGTAGTAGAGTAGAGTAATCTTTTATTATCCCACGAATGGGAAATTTCGGGCATTACAGGGCTCTTATAAAGGTGACAGAGAGAATATAGAAAGGTAGATGTACAGAAAAAAAAGAAAAGAAAAATATATAAAAATATAAAGAATGAGGAACAAGTACAGGAGCAGGAGCTATAAATAATAAATAATATATATATATTAATATATATATATTACAACATCCTCTCTGTGTACTGTGTTCTTGTAAATATGTATATATATATATATATATATATATATATATATATATATATATACATATTTACAAGAACACAGTACACAGAGAGGATGTTGTAATATATATATATTAATATATATATATTATTTATTATTTATAGCTCCTGCTCCTGTACTTGTTCCTCATTCTTTATATTTTTATATATTTTTCTTTTCTTTTTTTTCTGTACATCTACCTTTCTATATTCTCTCTGTCACCTTTATAAGAGCCCTGTAATGCCCGAAATTTCCCATTCGTGGGATAATAAAAGATTACTCTACTCTACTACTCTACTGTACAACACACTGCACAATAATACTGTTACAATAATAGTAACAGAACAGTACAGTAATAGTACAGTACAGTAATAGTACTAATACACACTATGCTGTACATTCCCATATTAAAACTTTTCTTTTTCTTTTAATTTTAATTGATTTTAATTTTTTTATTTTTATTTCTGTGTGTATAAACTTAAAATGAATAAAACAGTGGCTATTGTATATCACATTATCATGTTTTGGGGGTGGAGGCTGATCAATTTGATGCTTGGAACAGCAGCACAATGCTAAACCTGTAGGTAATTTTTTTTTAAGCAGATTTTTTAAAAATGGGGGGTATAACATTGGGCAAAGCACATATTTAAAGCAAAAAAAATATCAAAATGTAAACAAATAGACCAAAAAAACATAAAGCAGAGGCAAATACAGCGATTACACAAAAGTAGGTAGCCTAATTAGGGAGCAAGGGTGAGTATTGGAGCGAGCCCTCGTCCCCGCCCCCTTTGCTGCAGTTCTGCCGCTCCGCCTCCTGAGGGCGATGTGAAGAGCACGCGGTGCAGGACGGGAGAAGCAACGCGTGTCCCACGTGCTGGCGGAGCTGGAGGGATTCCGTCTGCAGACCTTGAATAATCTTCTGCATAACCTTTTAAAAACCCTCAGATTATCGCCATGAAGCCGGGTGAGTTATATTTTTACATTTACGCCTTTATATTCGCGCCGAGTAACAGATAAAGACGTTAATTGTCCTTTAAATGGATCAAAATAGCCCACTTAGCTGTGGAGCTAATGGGGAAACTAGTTTTCAAGAGTGAGTTTAGCCCATTTTGGGGACTTTAAATTGTATTGAATCGTCTAAAATGCTTTAAGTGTGTGTTTATCTGCTTCATACGCGAGACTTGACTGATTTTTCTTATCTGGTTTTCTGACACATGGGTTTTGATTTACAATTGTCCGTTCCGACTTAAATGGGCCAGCAATTCCATCTTGCTGCCCCATGTAAGGTGGAAACGGAAAATCGAAAAATACTTTTTAAAAATGTTTAACTCTATGTACCGTGTGCAAGAGAGCGCGTGAGTCTCCATGCTTGTTGGCCGCACGTGCTTCCACCACAATAGTGACCTCAGCTTTTCTAAAATGTTTCATTGTGATCAGCTTCACAGGGGAGGAAGATTTACTTTTCAACTTGGGAGAAATAAAAACTAAATCAGTTTTAAGTTGTTAAATGGGAAGGAGGGGGTTCGAGTCTCTTGTTTAGTGTTTGTGAAGATTCATGGGGATCAGTAGCCTGTGGGTTGCCAGTTAATTGGCTGCGACTCCCCCTTGCAGGCAGTGGGGGCCTAGTGGTTATGGCATTAGTTCACATGACCGGAGGATCGAACCCCTTCCCAGTAGGTTGCCCTGAGGTACCCTTGAGCAAGGTGCCGTCCCCATCACTGCTCCCTGGGTGCTTTCAATAGCAGCCCACTGCTGCACATGTGTGTATGGGTGAAATGCAGAGAACGAATTTCCCATTCGTGGGATTATAAATAAAGGATTGTTATTGTTGTTGCAGGGTTCAGCCCGAGGGGCGGCGGAGGACGAGGAGGATTCGGAGGAGGTTTCGGAGGAGGATTCGGAGGACGCGGCCGTGGAGGAGATCGAGGAGGAAGAGGGGGATTTAGAGGAGGAAGAGGAGGAGGTGAGAACAGACAAACATGCACTGCTTTTATGTTTAACCTTCATCTGACTTAAATATTCACAGTTGATCAAGTTTAATGTCAGAGATTTAAACCTAAACTCTACTCTGGCAACCAGAAAATGTGGTTGTGGTAGAGCAGAAGAAATTCAAAGAAGTCCAAGTCCACTGCGCAGCGTTGACCGTTTTTATAAAAACAACGCAATGAAGTCTAACGTCCACCACACCATGTTTAAACCTAGTCTAACATGCTCTGTGCTGGGTTTAAAACTGGGCTGAAGTTTGGTGTGCTGGGTTCAAGTGTTCTAACGCTGGTGTGTGAACGCTCAGTTTGATGAGTTTAATGTTTGTGGTGAATTGTTTTGTTTTTTTGCAGCCCAAAGTCACGTTTATTCACTTTCTTTTGTCTGTGTTTCGTTTAAGGTGGAGGCTTTAAGTCTCCTGGTGGTGAAGGTGGCTTCAGGGGCCGTGGGGGAGGCAGAGGGACCCCCAGGGGCCGAGGAGGAAGAGGCGGAGGCAGAGGAGGGTTTAGAGGCGGAAAGAAAGTTACAGTGGAGCCACACAGACATGAAGGTAGGCGTGTGTGTGTGATGGGCTAATGTCCTAATGTGAACAGTAGCTATGGTGCCGTTAACCGCTTTTTCATTTTCAGGAGTGTTTATCTGCCGGGGTAAGGAAGATGCTCTGGTGACAAAAAACATGGTGGTGGGAGAGTCTGTGTACGGCGAGAAGAGAATAAACGTGGAGGTAAACCTGATTCTTTTTCTTTTTGGGCTTAATGCTGGGCATCTGCAACAGATTTGAAGAACCAGAACATGTTTGATTGAGACATTTGCCCATTTTTCAAAATTTTACACCATAATTCAGTGTAAACGGTCAAGAGGGATGTGAAATGGTTCAGATTTCTTTCCAGTGGTGGAGAATTTAAAGTCACATAACTGAAATTTATTCCCCCATGGAGAAGCTCCATGCAGCTCTGTGGGACTGTGATCACCCAAATTACTTTTCTATGCATCCCACCACCATGAATTGATTCAGTGTTAGTCAGAAATTGTTCCACACACTGGTGGTTAAAAAAAAAAAACCTCACACATTTTCACCACCATTTCATGTCTGTGAAGGAAATTCAGATGCCCGTTTTCATTCACCATTGCTCATGACCGTTCTGACTATGAACCGAAACAGAACTGCTGTTTACACTTTAAACATGTCATTAAGCAAGATGATGATGTAATGCCATTTGAAGCACCAATCCTGACTAGTGTTAATGTCTTCAGGAAGGAGAAACGAAGATTGAATACAGAGCGTGGAACCCTTTCCGCTCCAAGTTGGCGGCGGCAATTTTGGGAGGAGTCGATCAGATTCACATTAAACCTGGCGTTAAAGTCATGTACCTGGGAGCTGCGTCTGGGACGACTGTTTCCCACGTGTCTGACATTGTTGGGCCGGTGAGTGAACTTTGTTATTCAACCTAATTGCACTGGCCATGATGCCAAATCCAGGAAGTAAAGTTTGATTTGATTCATGCAGGAGGGTTTGGTGTATGCTGTGGAGTTTTCCCACCGCTCTGGGAGAGACTTGCTCAACGTAGCTAAGAAAAGAACCAACATTATTCCCATTATTGAGGACGCCAGGCATCCACACAAGTACCGCATGCTGGTTGGTGAGTGTACAAGAGGGTTGTGACAATTTTGTCTTTAAACAGGATTTTGACAGCTTTTAAATTGATTGATTGGTTTGTGAAGTTAACTGTTTTTTAAAGTTACATTAGGTTCAGATTTTAAAATGTGATTCGGAGAAACATGTCCACAACACTGTAGGTAAAACTACAAAATGATAACAGCACTGAGTGGAGGACCTCTAATGCAAACCCTGCTTACATTTGACAAATTCTGGGATTTTCCTTCGTCTTCAGTTGCCTTCATAATTGCCTTAGAGTCTGTAGGTTAATATGCTGAAACCCTGATAAATGGATTAGTTTTGGATAATTATGCCTTTTGGTGTTTCACTTTTGCAACACTGAAAAATTTTTATTATTATTAAGCTGGTCTTTTTCTTTGAAATCCTCATGTGCTCTTTCTTTCAGGAATGGTCGACGTTATATTTGCCGATGTTGCCCAGCCTGATCAGACAAGAATCGTTGCCCTCAACGCACACAACTTCCTCAAAAACGGAGGCCACTTCGTCATCTCAATCAAGGTACTTGCTTTTCTGTGCCACAGGCTGTCTGAGGAAGTGTTTTTAAAAAAAAAGTTAAATACAGACATGATCTTTTGTTTGACCATGTCCTCTGAATTTGAGCACCATCTAATCAGCTGCTCATTAAGTTATCTGGAGGTGCTATTGGAGCAGAATAATTAATGCAAGACTGAAGTACCATTGAGTTAGTTTGTGTTTATTGTAAGGTTCGGGGGGTTCGATGTGTGAACAGTGTTTTTCTCTTTAGGCGAACTGTATCGATTCGACGGCAGCACCAGAGGCCGTGTTTGCGGCCGAAGTGAAGAAGATGAGTGCGGAGAACATGAAGCCGCAGGAGCAGCTGACCCTGGAGCCATACGAGAGAGACCACGCCGTGGTGGTGGGCGTGTACAGGTGAGTGGTATTCAGTTCTTATTTTTAAGAACTTTTATGAGAGTAGGATATTTTATCACAAAATTCATTTTAATTATTGAATTGAATGTTAAACATCACTTTTCTGATTCTCTCCTATTTAGACCTCCTCCGAAGCAGAAGAAATAGAGACTGATTTATTTTTGTACCGCTTGGACCCTTCTATTACTGCTGATCCTGCTTTGACCACCAAGGAGCGCAAAGATTCGTCAGGCTTTGCTTTTTAACTTCATTTTTTGAAGATTCCCCTGTATTTAAAGCCCAAAGAAGATGGCAGTGCTTAAGCAAAGCCTTTTTGTTTGTTGGAATTTACCTTTTCAGTCACGTAATACCTCTTGATGCATTCCTCATTCAGGAGGGTCTTTGGTTCAAACTAAGAGCCTTAAAGGAACAGTTTGATCAAATGTTTCTGGGGGATAAACCATTCCTTTACGGCTCTTTCTGGTGGAGAAACTCGATCGGGGGTGTTTTTCCATGTGTTGTCGTGTAATATAGTGAATCAAGAGGCTGAAGAGTTTGTTTAACTTTTGTGAATTGATTTCTTGAGTCATAACCGCTTTCTTTTGATTTATATAATCCTCATAATCTTAGATTTCACGTCTGATCACTTGTACTGATGTGACTATGTGGGCCAACAGTTTGGTCTTTTTTTATTAAATGAACTCTCTTCCATCAGTGTCCTGCTGCCTTTCTTTCCACTGAAGTTAAATAAATGGTGTTACAAAAAAATGACCTGCAGAACAGCCATGAGTGGTGTTAAAACAGGCTTTTCAGACTTCCTTCCTGCAGGTCATTACTGTGGCTGTTTGTTTACACTGTATGGATGGGTGACGGTCTTGAGGATGGAAACGGTGCATACGATAGAAAATTGCATCCGTTTTCCTGTTTTGTTAACCATATGAGAACACAAATGTTCCAGCTTCTACTCAATTCAAGTTAAAACAGCTGAGGGAAGCCCCATGATCTGAGCTGAGTCTGTGGGTTCAAGTCCCGAACTGTTTGGTTCTCCTGAGGTTCAACACGCTGCTCTCTGGACGCTGGAACTACAGCTCATTGCTCCTGGCGTGTGTGTGCAGTTGGTGTTTGGATGAGTTAAATACTGAGCACACACTTTTCACTGCTCACTGTGTGTGTGTGTGTGTGTGTGTTGCAGCTCAAGGGATTTTATTCATCCTGAAGTTTGGATTAATGCTGAAAACAGATATTAATGATGCACATGGTGTGAGAATTCATCTTTAAAAGATGAATGCTAGGATTTGGGATGGATATGAAAGATGGGACATTAATGCTGAAGGTAAGGAGGGATACTAAAAGTTGAGGTGAATCATAATCCTCAACATGGAGATTAGTGCTAAAATAAACTGGGATGGATATTAATGTTAAAAATGGTGCTTAATGCTGAAAATTTGGGATAAAGTTGAATTTGAGGGTTAGTATTAATGTTTAAAATGAGGATTAATGCAGAAAATTTTGAATTATGAAGAGTGGGATTAATATTAATGCTAAAATTTAGGATTAATGTTGAAGATTTAACGAAAAATTGGAAACGATGGTGAAGATTAACGCTGAAAACTGGGATTAACATTAAAGATAAATGAAAATGAGTATTAATCTCATTAAGGATAAATGGGAATTGATATTAACACTGAAGTTTTGGATCATTAATGGTTTCTATAACAGTATTTTAAGGTTATTAGCAGAGCTTCACAGGAGGCTCAATCAAATCTGCTAATCCCAAAAATCCAAATGAAAAGGCGCTGGAGAAAAAACCCAGCTGGTGCCTTGTTTGAGGTGGCCCTGGAGATTCCCCGAGTTAGATTTGGTGGTATTTAGCAGGAATTTATCTTTAAAATAAAAGTTTACAGAGACAAATCTAAAAACATTAACCCGGGCGGAACTACTGTGTATCGCTTTTTGTTGCACCGGGGACCGGTTTAGGAAACGCACAGCGATGGAGCGCTCAGTGGGAAACGTGAGAAGGGAGAAGAGGAGTAAAAAAGAGCAGAAAATCCTGAGAAGAGAAAGAAAAACCCACCAAACTCTGCTCAGACATGCAGCCATCAGCACCACACAGCAGCCCACACAGGTACCGCAGCCAGAAACCACATTTAAAACAAACATTTACTGCAGAAAGTTCAGGAGAGACTGGGCTTCTCTATTATAATCAGCTCCTTTCACTCATTTAAACTCATAGAAATGGATGGTGTATTTCTGTTAACCCAAGTGGCTCTATTCCTAGGGCAGTCCTCCCTCTCCCCCATCACTCAGCATAACTGACCTCTCTTTTTCTGGGTGGGTGGGGCACTCCTCCCTCTTCACCATTACTGGTGAAGTAAAACTTCATGAATAGAAAGTTAAAATGAAATAAAAATGTAAAAAATAAAAATATAATTTATTTAAACTTTTAATTTTGTACATAACTTCAGCACAATAATATCAAGCACAAAAATTCTGACAGAATCGTTTTGATGTGTGTGTGTGTGTGTGTGTGTGTGTGTGTGTGTGTGTGTGTGTGTGTGTGTGTGTGTGTGCACGCAGTATTTGGTGGTGTCGAATGGAGGTTTGGGGAATGGAGTGAGCAGAGAGGAGCTGTTGGAGGTCCTTAAGGAGGGGGGTGCTGTAGAGTCTCTCCTGATGCCTCCTAATAAACCATATGCTTTCATCTCCTACGCATCAGTGGGGGATGGAGAGAATGCCCACCGGTTGCTTAACGGACGAGTACTGAAGAGTCCGGGTCAGGAGATCACGCTGTATCTCAGCTATGTGGAGAAAGGTGGTCAGTTTCATTCATGTCTTTTTTTTTTTCTTTTTCAATTAATTTACCTTGTTCTTACACACTCTCTCTCTTTCTGTCTGTCTCTCTCTTGATTCTTTCTCTATTTTCTATCTATAAATATTTTATCTCTCCTCTCCTTTTTTCTCTCTCCACCTACTTTGTTTCTCTCTATTTTCTTTGATTCTCTGTTGTCCCCTTTTCTTTGCCTCCCTTCTTAATTTTTCTCTGTCTACATCTCTTGATTTCTTTTATTCTTTTTTTCTCAATTTCATGTTTTTTTTTTCTACACATTATTTTCCCCCTCTGTCTTTCTCTCTAACCCCCCCCCCCCGCGAAGTGGACTGTGAGGCCGGTGAGGTCTCTGCTCTTCCTCCTGGTCTCTCAGTGTTGGAGGAGTTTGTGTCTCAGAAGGACGAGGCTGAGCTTCTGGAATTTGTGGACGGAACATCTCTCACTGAGGAGCTTACAGGTCAGAGTCCGCCTGCTGATCTCCACCTCAGCTCAGCTCAGTTTAGTAAAATTATGTTGAATATTTTTCAACAGTTAGTAGCTGATTTTTCAACAGTTAAGTAGCTTAAAAGTGGGCATGGTCTTTAAAGTTACATTTTTCATCAGTGTGCTGTGAGTCACTTTGATTAACAATATCAGCCTTGAATCATCTTCTGAAAACCTTTTTTTTCCAGTGCAGAGGGAACTGAAGCACAGAAGAGTGAAGCATTATGGGTATGAATTTCGCTATGACAACAACAACGTGGACAAAGACAAACCTTTACCTGAAGGTAACAATCCACACCAGCAGGAAACCCCTGGGTTTTTCCATTAAATGGAGAAAAATCAGGGAGAAATAAAACCTGCAGTTTTCTGATATGAGGCTAATGTTACAAACACTGCACCTCCTCTCAGCTGAAAGAGGTTTGAGACATTTTTGGGAGAATATTCAGCTCTAATGTTCGCAATGTGAGCCTGTTCTAAAGCACTCCCTCTCTCGCTCATTTTATGAGATGCTTGCACTTATTACGGGGCTGGAGTCCCAGCTATCTCTGGCTAAAGGTGAGGACACACCCTGGACATGCTTCTAGTCCATCACAGGGCAAACGAACATACACACACACTTACGCCTATGGGACAATTTATCATCTCCAATCCATCCGACCAGTTTGCCTTTGGAGGGTCTGAGGAAACTGGAGATCCTGAAGGAAACCCATGTAGACATGGGGAGAACATATCCACTCAACACAGAGAGAACCTGGTCCACCAAGGACCTTCTCGCTGTGAGATGACAGCGCTACCCAATTCTGAACCGTAGAAGCTTAATTTAAATCCAAACACATGTGATCAACCACATCTGGGGTAATTATCCTAGAAATAAAAGACTGAACACAAACAGAAATAATTTCTTGGATCTGCTTCAGTAAAATTCTGACCATCACCATAAAGTGAGTGATGAAAAGCCTTTCAGGTTAATGTAGTGCATATGTGTCAAACTTGAGGCCCACAGGCCACATCCAACTCAGCATACAATTATATCTGGCCTACATGATCATTGACGAGTGATGCAGTGAAAGCATTTCAAGTGAGGCTACACTTATGGGAGACACCAAATGCAACTTGTCTCTCTTTCTCACTGTGTTCCCAAATGCACACTTCGCATGGTGCTTTGGTAACTTTGAAGCACAGAAAAGTCATTTTCACAACCCATTTGCCATCAGTGTTGAAGCTGCACCTGTACAGGTTCAGATGGAGCAGATAGAGCTGAAATGGGACACTAAAGGCAAAGTACGACACTGGGGCACTCGCAGTTCACTCGCTTCATTCCTGAAGCAATGCCCCAGCTCCGTCTTCATGCGACTCGATAGGTAGCACTTATCTGTGTGAGAAGTTGTTCTGTGTGATGAATATTAACAAAACATCTCACAGGAGTCGTCTCACTGATGAACACCTGCAGTCTATCTGGAAAATATCCACAACACAGAACCTTTTACCCCAAACATAAGTAAGTATCCAGCTCTGACAAAATGGCATAAGAGCACAAAAATGGAAAATTGTATTATTTTAACTTTACTTAAAAGCACAATCTTTATTTATGTTCTCAGGTTTTTTTGCGGCGTGTTCATATTTTGAATTTGTATCATTTTGACAGGAGATGTTTTGCTCTCCATAAAAATGTTTTTATTTATTTTGGAATAATATTGTATCCTGACTGTTTTGACTCATATTTATGTTCAAAAAGACGTTTAGTTTTAGTCTGTTCAATAAATCCTGTTCGGCCCGCGACCTGCAAATTGTGCTTTGAGGTTTGGCCCCCTGTGTGATTAAGTTACTCTTAAAACTGAGTTTCTTTATAATAGAACCTCCTCTTGTGTTTTGTGCAGGTTTGCCACCACAGTGTGGCACTGTGCTGCAAAAGTGTCTCTCTGAAGGCCACATCGGAGTCCTTCCTGATCAGCTGACAATAAACCAGTACCAAAGTGGACAGGGTGAGTCACTCACTCATATTAAAAGGTATATAAACGTGTCTGTAATGTAGTCTAGTAAATAAACCAATTTATTTATATGATCATTGAATAAGTTTAATTAATAAGAGTTTTTAAAATGACCAGACACTGAAAATGTTCCAAATTTCTCCAAAAATGAATGAGTTTGGATATGATTTAGGACTAAAACTGAACTGGTTCATGGTGGATTGTTTTATTATCATCATCATCATCCCATAGATATACTCAGACACATGGAGCTTCACTGGAGAAATAAAATGCACAGATTTGGGATGTCTGGTTTCATTTGGCACCACTGAAGAGAAATGGAAAGAGGGGGAAAAAAAACAATTCGGATTTTAATTTTTTAAATATTTACACCATGTGTATTTTGCTTGTTATAGGAATCCCACCCCATGTGGACACTCATTCAGCATTTGAAGAACCTATTCTCTCCCTCAGTCTGGGAGCAAAGGTCTGCAATCAAAACTCCCTCTCCTTGTTCTACTTATGTTCACCCTTAAAAATCTGCAAAAATTGCTGATCAGAGGGATCAGGAATAAGAATGAGTAGAGCGTCTAAAAAGTATGTTCACTGCAAAAATGACTGCGCTAAAAGGGAAAAAAAATAGAAACAGGGATAGATTAAAAGAAGCTTGGTGTGCATGGTATCATACAGGCCTGGTGTAGATTTTGCATTCCACCTTAAATTCATACAAGCTCTTCAGAAACAGAAGTGTGTGAAAGTAACTATCTACTGGTCCAGGATTCAAACCTACAATGTTTGAGACTAAGTCCCTAAACACAAGGCCACTGCTGCCCCTCGTAATGGTGCCATTATTTTGGTCTGATATTGGCTCTCTGTTTAGACTGTAATGGATTTCCGTCACCCTGACGGCCACTCCGTTGCCGTAGTGTTGCCGAGGCGGAGTCTCCTTGTAATGAAAGGGGAAAGCCGTTATCTGTGGACACACGGGTGAGCGTCATGTGTTTACTACAGCATCAGTTTAGTTTTAGATCAGAGCTGGTTTTAAGAGCACAGGTGTGTTTTTAGTTTTGTCTTTGTATTTTGTTTGTGTTTACTAATTTGTTTTTAGTTTTGTTGTAAATTAATGCTTACTGTTCAAAAAAGAAATTTAAATGGCTTGAAATGCACAACATTTATAATTTGTCAAAAAAAATGATTAGTTCTTCAGTAAAAAATTGTTTGGACTTATCACTGTGAACTACATTAATAACTGTGTGTGCGTGTGTTAGTATAACTCCTCGGAAGTATGATGTGGTTCCTGCTTCCGAGGCTGAGAGGTCAGAAATTGTAACCACTGACCCCAGCAACCTGACCCTGAGCCGCCGTGACACGAGGACCTCATTTACCTTTCGCAAAATCCGACACACACCTTGCAACTGCGGTAAAAATCACACACATACACAGCTTTGATTAGGTCTGTGAGACATTTTGAACAAATTGTTCTGTTCAAAGGATGAACTAAACGAAAATTAAATCCTGCTTTGAACTCCGTGTGTGTGTTTTACAGCATACCCTTCCATGTGTGACAGCCAACGTCCCCCCTCCCCTCCCTCTCTGCCTGTTGCTGATGGCGATGCATGTCGTCTGGAGGCGCAGTACGTTCACCGCGTGTACGAGGAAATTTCCACCCACTTCAGCAGCACCCGCCACGCTCCCTGGCCGCGTGTTCGTGACTTTGTACTGTCTCTTCGTCCAGGAGACACCCTGGCTGACATCGGCTGTGGAAATGGAAAATACCTCGGCGTCAACCCTCAGATTATAGCTGTAAGAAAACACAAGCACGCACGCACTACTACAGCTGCAAAGATTATTCAGAAAGATTGATCAGTTGTTTAATTAAAAAAAAACTCACTATAATATTTATATGATCCATATAAAGCCATCATTAATGATCAGTAATAATATTAGAACCTTTGAAAGGTGTACTGTAGCAATCAGTGTGTGTGTGTTTAGGTGGGTTGTGACCGCAGCGTGAATTTGGTGGGAATCTGCGCAAAACGCGGCTTTCAGTCATTTGTTTCGGATGCCCTTAATGTTCCATTGCGGAGCTCCAGCTTTGATGCCTGCATCTCCATCGCTGTTATCCACCATTTCTGCACAAAGGTGACACACACACATACACATATATATATATATATATATATATATATATATATATATATACAGCTAATTAAATGTATCATCAGCCCTGGTAGACTTCAGAACTAAATTACATTTTTTAGTGTCCCTCCACCATGAACAGGTTAAGTTTTTGACTGCGAGGGACATCCAGACATCTGGTTCCTTTCATCAACACTGTAGAGACTTGGGATTCCCAGCATGTGATGGTTTTTATTTGTATTTTTAGGAGAGAAGACGTGTGGCCGTTGAAGAGTTGTTGCGGATTCTGAAGGTCGGGGGTCGAGCGCTGATCTACGTTTGGGCTAAAGAGCAGGAGTACAACAAGCAGAGGTCCAAATACCTCAAAAAGAACAAGAACCAGGAGGAGTCCAGAACAGAGAAGAGTAATGAGTGGAAGGTGGCGGGTGAAGTCTCAGAGGAACAGCAGACGGATCAAACCAAGCTGAGCATCCACACCAACCGCACAGCGTTTGTGTCGCAGGACCTGCTGGTGCCGTGGCACCTTAAAGGTGAAAAACCCAGCAGTGAGGAAGCGACCGGCGGCGGTGGCGGCGGCTGCACAGGACAAGTGTTTCACCGCTATTACCATGTTTTTCAGCGCGGCGAGCTGGAGGATCTGTGCTGTTCAGTGAGAGGTGTGAAGGTGCAGGAAAGCTATCATGATCAGGGGAACTGGTGTGTCATGCTGGAAAAAACTCACGTTGACTCTTAGCAGCATAAAAAAAAAAAAGGATTTTAATTGAGTGACTGTAGTGAGATTGAATTTATTGAAAAATATACAAAGAAACATGATTTGTTTTTAAAGTTTATAAAAATGAATTAAAACCCAACATTTAAAAAAATGCAAAAAGCCCAAGCATATCAGTTCAGACATTTTTGCATGTTTAGATTAAGAGTGACGAGGGTTTTGTGGCAAAGTAAAAGAAGCCCCTCATACCATCACACATTGGCAAGGGCTTAATTTTAGTTTAGTTCTGAGAAGGTGCTGGCCAGGAAGAAAGTAACCAACTATAGTAATAAACAAGCCAATGAATAGTAAAAAACCAACTGAATAATTTCTACGTCTCACTTCTCCCTATTTGTCTCCAAACTGTCCAACCTGAGCTGTCCCTCTAATATACTCTTCCCTAATCTTGTCCATTACCATCCCTCCCAATGCAAATCACAGCATCTTTAACTCTGACACCTCCGACTCCACTGCTTGTCTTCGTCAGCGCCACCAATTCCAACCCGTATAACACAGCTGGTCTCTACTGCTTCCACTTAAGAGTGCAAGGTGTTGGCATTCTAATATTTCCCAAAATTTTAAACACAGCGAAAGGGGAATGAGCCTTTCATCAGATTTCTCCCCACTTGAACTTCAGATCAGCTACATCAGACTGAATCATCTGCAGGAGCTGCGGCAATGAACTAATATTAACAAAAGCTCCGCCCCCTCAAACAGGACTGCCACTATTAGCTCATCGAACTTCCAATTACAGACACTAATGGACTCTTGCTGTAACTCATACTTTACTGGAACTCATCGCTAAATTGGTTAATTATGAAATGCACGTTCTCTTTTTCTTTTTTTATTTATTTCTGGTGTCGTCTGGTGGCCTCTGTCGCCCTCGGCTTACTCACTTGGGGCTCGGACCCGGATTCTGTAAAGCTGCTTTGTGACAACGGTTGTAAAAAGTGCTGTATAAATAAAACTGACTTAATTGTCTACTCTCCCAGAACTTCATGCTGTAGCTGATCAACTTTATAGTTACTGCAGCTTTGTGCTTCACCCTCATTCTTGAAGAGTGACCGAGAAAGCCCAGACCAGGAATTGAACCCGGGAGAGAGGGTGACATTGTGAGACTATGCACATAAAATATGTAATTTATACAATTAAAAATTGCAGCTGTCAACACAAGATATACGTTTTGAAACCCCCATCAACACACATTGATACCTGTCTCACAATCTTTTTGTACAGCTGTGACCAAAAGTTTTGAGAATGACACAAATATTAATTTTTAAAATGTTTGCTGCCTTGGTTTTTCATGATCCTCTCTTTAACATGGGTGAGAGTGTTGAGGAGGCTGGAGATCACTTTGTCCTGCTGACGGAGTAAGGATAGCAGACTGGATGCTTTAAAAGGAGGCAGCTGCTGAAATCACTGTTGCGGTACCCTTGAGCAAGGTACCGTCCCCATCACTGCTCCCCGGGCGCTTTTAATGGCTGCCCCCTGCTGCACAGTGTGTGTGTGTGTATGGGTTAAATGCAGAGGTGTAATTTAGTTGTGGTTCACTGTTCACTGTGTGGTGTGCTGTGTACATACAATGACAAGAATAGTCACTTTCACTTACCTGCAAGCAAACCTGTGCAGTCATCACTGGTTGCACAAAAAGGGCTTCACAGGTAAGAATACTGCTGCTGGCAAAATTGCACCTAAATTAACCACCAGATCTTCAAGAACTTCAAGGAGAGGTTCAATCATTGTAAGGAGGCTTCAGGTCACACAAGAAAGTCTCCTAAAGTTGATTCAGCTGCAGGATTGGGACCACCAGTGCAGAGCTTGTTCTGGAACAGCAGCAGGCGTGTGTGAGGGTGTCTGATGGTGGCGGTGGTCTAGAGGTAGGGTACTTGCCTATAGGACCTATGGTTCAAGAAGTCCCAGGTTCAAATCACACCTCTAGCACTACCACCACTGGGTCCCTGAGACCCTTAACCCTGAGTGTCTCCAGGGAGACTGTCCCTGTAATTAGGACATGGAAGTCGCTCTGGATAAGAGCATCTGCTAAATGCTGTAAATGTCTGCACAGACACACAATATTTGCAACACTGCAAATAAGTTTATTTTCAATAAAATCCTTTGAAACATATTAGACGCTTGTAATTATACTTCAGTTACCATAGAAACATCTGACAAAGAGATTTAAAAACACTGAAGCAGCAAACTTGGTGAAAACTTGATGGGTCATTCTCAAACCCTTTGGCCACGACTGCAGGTTACCTGTAGTCCACACTACACTGGGGGTTTAATAACAGGTCTAAATCAGCTCTCTAACTGAGAAAGACCTTTCAGGCTCTCATTGTTACTCCTCCTATTAACCACTAGGGGGCAGTGTTAGATTTCAGAATCAAACGTATGAAGGTAAATTCATTTTACATGAAACTGAGTTTATTTTTGTTACTAAAACACACAAGGACATAAAAATCAGGTGCTCAGTGTAAATAACAGGCGTGCCACGGCCTGTTGTTAATCCAGAAGTTAAATCAGACCTAAAGAGTGAAAAAAACAAAAAACAAAGAATTTCTCAGGTTCATTTTTGCATGCGTTTGTGTTAAAGTCAAGCATGAAATCAAATCAGCAGGTGTTGCTCACTTTTTAATCTCAGGATTTATTGAGCAACACTCACTATGTGCTGTAACTGTGGTTAGAAAACTTTCAGGAGACTAACGATACACTTGGCCTACCATTCGATTCACTAATACTGGGTTCATTTTTACATGTTACCATTTCAATTTATCCTCCTTCATAAATGATTCAGTATCTGCTACCGTCATCATCATCATCATCATCATCCGGGCCGCTCGGGGTGGGGGGGTGCTGGAGTCCATCCCAGCTCACACAGGGCGAAAGACGGGGAAACACCCTGGCCAGGTCACCAGCCCATCGCAGTATCTGCTACCAATGTTTCTGTAACCACCATGAATTATTCCATAAACGCTATGAATTTTTTGATACTATGGGAAGGGAAAGGGAAGGTTTACAGGATGGTAGTGAGACCAGTTATGTTATACGGGAAGTTGGTGCTGATGAAAAGACAGGCGGTGGTGCTGGAGGTGGCAAAGTTAAAGGTGCTGAGACTTCTGATGGGAGGGATGAGGATGGAAAAGATTAGGGACAGCTATAAGAGGGACAGCTCAGGCTGGACGATTTGGAGACAGAGTGAGAGAAGTGAGACTGTGTTGGTTTGGACATGTCCAGAGGAGAGACGAGGAAAATATCAGGAGAAAGATGGAGCTGCCAGGAAAGAGAAGAGGACAAAGAGGAGGTTAATGGATGTGATGAGAGAGAGGACATGGAGGGGGTTGGTGTGACAGAGGAAGATGCAGAGGGCAGGAAGACATGGAGCTAGACAAGACCCCTAACAGGAGCAACTGAAAGGAGATGATGTGTAGGACACTAGGACGTATTCCATATCTGCTATGAATGAAATGGTGGTGAAGATGCTGCCTGACGCCTGAGATGATGCTTTAATTTACTTTGGAGTCTGTTCATGGCGGAGGGACACAAAGAAAAGGGATGTAGTTCGGGTGGACTATTTTACCATCACCACTGTCCCATAGAGACACTCAGAGACACGTGTAGCTGCACTAAAAATGCACCGATTTGAGACGTCTGGTTCCGTTCACCACCACTGTGAAGACATCTGAACCGCAATTTCTCTCTTACTCTGTTTATGGCTCATTGTTTTTTTTTTTTATCTTGCGAGGATACAGAATCCTCCGGCGGCCACGAGGGGGCGCCTTTCCGAACTACAGCGCTCCGACGTCATTCCATTGTAATGACGCACTTCCTCTGGACTTCAAATAAAAGTTTTTGTGCATTTTTAATGGATTTACTCAGAAGGGTAGACAGCATTTATTGTGTGTGTTTTTAGATGTGGCTAATTTATTTTCCACCTTTAAAAGAAAGGTTCAGTCAGTAGTTTGGAGGCGGCGAATAAAGAGACTGCAGTGTAGAGCTAGTTATCGGAAGATTTAAAACGATAAAAGGCCTTTCTGATGGAAATTATTAAAAGGTGAAATTAAGCACATGTTCGAGGTTAATATGAAAATATGAACTATTAACCCAGATTAGTTCATGTGTCTGAATGAAAGGGTGTCTGAAATGCAGAGAGGTGACAAATGAGTGGAGACTGATGGACGGGTGTCCCTCCGGCCGCGCTGTTTAAGGTGGAGCGGATCATCCCGATAAGAAGCGCCGTTTAAGGTGGAGCGGATCATTCCAGAAGAACAGCGCTGTTGTACACACTGCGTCCTTAACAAAGCCCAAATCTTTAATAAACACAGGGAGAGAAGCGGCTTCACCCCTCAGATTTCAGCTCCACACTTTCTGTTCAGCAGTTTCGGTTATAGAAGCTAAAACCTCAAGTTTTCACGTTAAAAGCGCCGCCATTTCGGGTCGGGAAGCGAACCACTTCCGCTTCAGTGGCGGGAAAATTCAACCACTTTCAGACTCAACATTTACTGCTGTTACCAAACAAAACACACAACCATAATGATGATTATAAAACAAAAATGGGAAAAATCTATACAATATTAACAACAGTAGTAATAACAAAATAACAACAGCAGTGCTGATAATAATAAAAGTATTAACAGCAGTAATATTTGTTTATTTTTATACTCAATTTCTACTGCTACTGTTATATTAAAATGTTTATAATTGTGTAATAATCATGATATAGTTTATCTAAATTGATAGAAAATGTCTAAAAATGTGAACATTTTAATTGAATGCCATTTTGTATTTGTAGTAATAATAAAAATAATGATAAAATTTGCAATTAAGTTAACGTTAAAAATAAACTAAACATGTGTTTATTACATGATTATAAATGAAATATATAAACAGAAAACGTCATTTTTTCCCCTAAAGGCTGAACATAAACTAGTAGTAATTTTATCATATTAAACAAATTTTCAGATGAAAAAGTTAGTCTAATAGGCATTAATGAGGTAAGGTATTTCATGGATACATCTTTACTAATATTAATAATAACAACAACAACAACAACAATAATATAAACCTCCAGTCCCTCAGTCTTTTACCTTAGTGGTAAAACAGAAATGAAGTTGTTGAAGTTGTTCTCTTTGTGAGGAAATCAACAGTGAGAATAAAACAATATGGGGGTTATTGAAAGATTTCAAAGTATTTAGTAAATTAGCTTTATTTTTTAGAAACGTGTCTGCACTTCACTGGAGTGTGAATTTATCCGCATTTTGTTAAAAAAAAAAAAAAAAAGTATTAGCGACCATTGATAAATTTCAGCATCCCCTTCTCTGGCAGAGGCTAGCCATTTAGCCGGCTCGGCTTTTAAAGGGTGTCTGTTACGTGTTCACGTTTCAGGGTTCGCTGACGTGATGTTTGTCGATCGTGCTCACTTTCCGATCTCTTTTTTATCAGGAACCGTCGCGTACTTTGTGTGTTTTTGACACACACACACACCCCCCCGCCCCCCATCCCCGATCAGACCGAGATCGGGTTTGTTTGGGCGGCCATTTTGTGAGCGAAGCTGTCCGAGTCGGGGGCGCGCGCTTCCCTTGGCGGTGGAGCGCGATCGGGGGCGCGCTCAGCTAGAGCGCGCGGAGGAGCCGAGCGAGATTAACGGGCGCCGAGGAGGAGGAGGCGGCGGCGGTGGAGGTGGCGGCGGAGGAGGAGGCGGCGGTGGATGGGGGGTCCCTGGCGAAATTCACACCAGAGGAAACGATTAATATAGTGACTTTTGCCTCGTTTTCCTTTCCGTCGTTGCCTTTTTGGTGTGTTTTTGTTGATTTTCTTTTTTTGACTCGAAAATCACCTCAGGCGCCCTCGCGCGCGCTCGCCGCAGCAAGCAGCTGGAGCTAGCCTGACAGAGCTAGCCCGAGAGAGCTAGCCGCCGCCGACCCCCGACCCACCGGCCGAGACTGTCTCTCTGGGGTTCGGGGCGGGGGGAAACCGACTCATAGCGAACCACGGTGGAATACCGAAGAAGAATAACCGGCGTTATACCCGGCATCCTCGTTGTGCGGGGCTGAGCTGCGGGGAGAGGGAGCGCACTACGCCGATGAGGAGTTCACATCCCCGGCTTCTCTAGGGGCTCGCACCCGTCGGAGGGGTGGCGATTTCGGGTGGGGGCGGGGAGGGGGGGTCCTTGAATCATTCCTCTCCCCTTCGCCGGTGATCGCGGGCTCCGCGTAAGCCCTCCCCCCCACCTCCTCCCTCCCTCCCCGTGGAGCTCTAGGAGCCAGGCGGAGGGGAAGGAGAAGGAGGCGGCTGCCGCTAATGGCTGCTTCGGGAAGCTGCACGGGAGCCGCCGCCTGAGGTAAGAAAACGCCCGCCCGGCTGCTGCATGGGGATAGCGAGGGGGACGAACGCGCCTGGAGGCCGTCTATGACGCCCAGAGTGTGCCGGTGGTTTGGTGACTGAAGCCTCAGGATTGGAAGGTTGGCCGTTTGAAATTTTTCCGTTCCACCTTAAACGCTGCAGCAGTTACGTTCTGGCGCGCTCGGGCTCGCTCGAGCGCGCCAGAACGTAACTACTGCAGCGTTTAAGGTGGAACGGAAAAATTGGCCAACTTCTCAGCGTCATCTTAAGTGGGTTTAAAAAAAAGAAAGAAAAGACACGAACGTGGTTGCTCGTTCAGGGTGTCCTTATCACATCTTCATCCTCATCATCATCATCATCATTTTAGCACCCATTTCCTATGCACCCTGGACCCACCTCATTCACATTCCCTCACTGAGGATGTCCTGATGATGGCCAGCCAATGTCTCACATCAGGTTTTGCACCATCAACTCTGAAACAAGGGCTTTAAAGATCCCATTTTCCATCCCACATCATTATCTCTCCAGCAAAAATGCATGCAGAACTGCAGTGTTGCACACCAAGCCATCCACGGCTGCACATTTTCCTGTGTGTCTTTCTGAATATGTTGGGTGGATTTTTTTGGATGACATTACAGTTTTCACCCTTAATGTGAATTAAGGAAAATAAAAAGATGGAGACGGTAAAACGGCACATAAATATGATCAGCTCTCCACTGCCCATCCATACGTAAGCCGCAAGGCTGGGATGCGACTGTGCCTACACCCCTCATCTCCTTGGAGCCGGGCATTTTTTTTTTTTTTTTTTTTTTTTTTTTTTTGCTGTGGTGCAAATGCCGGTTCAAAATGGACACACTTTTCCTGCCGTTCCCCTTACATGTTGCCATTTTCGACAATGAAACGATTCTACCTGAGATTGATCTAGGGGCCGGAAGGGTCACGGTTTTGTAAAACCCGGCCTGGTCGCTCGCAAGAGATGGTTCAGGGCATCCTTGCAGCGGTGACAGCAGTGCGATAAAGCAGCATGGGTGCAGTTTGACATTGGGCTAGCCATTTTTTTTCAGGTGCAACACCATAGACCTTCCCTATAAAGAACCTCCCATTTCCCTTCTCTTGTTTCCTCTTCACCAAGATCTAGCTGCAAAACGGACCACTCCTGGTCCTAGAGATCTACCACCCTGCAGAGCTCAGCCGCAACCCTAACCTGACGCACCTGTTCCAGGCGCTGAGGGTATATAAGATTCATACTCATGGATGTGAAGGTGGGGGAATGGTTTTCATAGAACAGTTACTGGAAATTCTAACAACAACCTCTGGATTGAGCCACTTCTGAAAGGGTTCTGAACCCTTTCAGTAGGTTGTGTAAATGTGAAGAACCCCAGAGGTTCCAAGAATCTTCTAGGAATCCCTGTTTTAAAGAGAATGCTCATAACAAACAGATTTCCAGCACACATTTCCATTCAGTGTTGATTAAAACTCTAGCATCTCTGTTTTCTTAGCATTTACACCTCATTCCTTCATCACAAAACATCTTAGGCAGTATTCAAGGGCAAACTCCTTTTTTTTTTACCTCAAGCTTCCTTTTTCTGGTATTGCATTATGGTTGGTGGTCACATTTGATTCTTTACTGGAAAAAAATGTCATATTTGGAGTATTGGCAGTGAGTGAAAAGTACTGAAAGTAATCTGGACATTTGGTACAGCTGACATGACTGCATTCTCTCAGCAACTTGTTGACGTCCTTTGCTGGACATTTGCTGTGAAAGTGACCTCAACTGGAAGGTCACTGCCCTTTGCCAAAGTTGCTGCTGTTGCTTTTAATGAGGCAGTTTTAGTATTATTCGGGTCAGATCATGGTCACCCCCAAACAAAAGAATTTGTTAATTGTTGACCCGCCTCAGAAGTAAAAAAACAAAAAACAAAAAAAAAAAAACAGTTCAACCATTCATGCTTGTGTTGCTAAAAATGAATGGAAGCTACGGGCCACCAATTAGGATGACATCATTTTCACAATGGTTTTGTGAATTTTTTGAAGTATTAATAGTAACATCTGTCACTTTGCTCTTTCTTATCCTCTTCAGATCTAGCACTGCTGAAAACACAGGGAACACTGGCCTAGCACACATTTCTGCAAGGCTGGTTTTCAGATTTCTTGAAAGTCTTTGGAAATCATTCTACCCTGTAAAATAATGCAGTCTTTCTGCACTCGTTAAGAATTTATCTAAGTTTGTTACCAAAAAAGATTTCAACATTCATTCCAACCACCCTGACACAGTCGCTGTGGAAGCTCTCTGAGGTAGAACTAGGCGAGACAATACGTTTGGAAAGCCTTGTCCTGAAATCTTTAATAAAGAGGCTACAAATCAAAAATGTGGCTAAAGCTTAACGTGCACATCCAGGGTACTGAGAAATTATATGACTGTCATGACTATCACTGTATGATATCAACAATGACAACGACTCAAGCTACATCTGAGAGCCCAACATATTATGTCTGAGCTGATGATGATGCTGGTGGTGACTATTCTTTAGCGTGAATTAGGTTCTTCAACTCATCTAGAACACCAAGAGTTTGGCATTGATCCCTCTACATTTTTATTGGGAACTAATGTTTAGTGGAACAAAAATTTCCACAGTCATGTCCTTTAGTCTGGAGCATTCCCAAAAAGAAAACAATTGGTTGCCACTGAACCACTTCATAGTGCATCATCATAAATTCACGCCGACTTCATCCTTAAATTGTAAGGCTTCCTTGACCCGTTGACTGCATTAGCCTTGCAGATTCAGTGCTAAAATAGGGGCCAAGCCCATCCTTGGCTTTTGAAGTAAAAGATGGTCATTTTTAACAAACCATTCCTCTAATATTCCTCTTTTATTTTGCGAAAAATTAACATACATACTTTCAGTCAAATTTGGTTCAGGATCCCCTTAATTAGATCACTCAAAGCACTTACAGTAGTTCTTCTGTATTGACTTACAGAACTTGAAAAAACAGACTTGATTTTGATCACCTTTAGAGGACATAAAAGAAGAGACACCCAGTCCTCTCAAAAGTTCACTCCTCCACTTACAGCTTTTAACCTGCCCTGAAGCAGATTTATAGCATAAAAGCAGCGTCCCGGCGCTTACGGGAAAAGGCACGGCCCGCATGGCCCTCGCAGTGGGGTGGTGTTTTGTTCTTCTTTTCCTGAGTGCACTCAGGTGGTGAGAAAGAAAGTGAGTAAACGAGTAGGGAGAGGAAGTCAAAGCAAATTTTTCCTTCCTTTCCTTTCTCCGCTCGAAGCTGCACCAGCTGATTTCTTCAGAATAAAAGCATGTTTGTATGATCCACTCACTCCTTCTGACAAACTGTAATACACTACAGGAAGTTTAGGGGGCAATATTAATTGCACTTTATTATAGTTGATAGATTAACCGATTCATAATATATTGTGTGTCTCCTAGAAAGGCCTTTGTCCTCATAGACCTCTGTTTTTTAGGACAGCCCCTTCATGTGGTTCCTCATTGATCTGAATGTGGACAAGTTGGTTTTCCTATTGATAGCTGGGTTTTCACTTTCAGCAGCCTTTTGACTGACTGTAGCCCAGGTCAGTAACCCTTTCCATGTCCCTTAAATTTCTTTTATAGGACAAAATATCCTGGCAATGCTAGTTATGAATGAAAAGTTATAAAATGTTATTCTAACAATGTAATAGACTCATTTATAGATCATAGCAGAGTTTTTCTTCTCTTTGGTGAGCATTTGACATGGAAAGACCACCATAAGCCTAATGCTGTTTGTGGAGGCCTTGGGTAACTGGAAAGGGAATGTTAAATTCGGGTTGTAGCTGAACTCTCCAACCAGGAGTTCTTATGCTGTTTTCCATTAACTTTGGAAGTTGGAGCAGGGAATCATTTCACAGTTTAATTAACTGAGTAGAAATTGGAAATCAAGGATGAACCACAAGTAATCAAAATATATATCTCTTACTCTTTTCCACTTATTATTCTCCTCAATAGGTGGGAAAGTTAGGGTGTGCTAGCAATACCATTTTTAGCCAGGTAACCAGTGAAATCCCTGTAAACTCATCCATAGACACACTGGTAATGAACACACCAGGAGCAGTGGGTTTAAATACCTTCCCCCTGGGAGCAGTTATAGGGGTAAGTGTTTTGCCCAAGGGTACTTCAGCAGTGGATGCAGGAGTGGGACACCCCACTGCCCACATTTTTCTTGCCAGTCCTGGGGGGGGGGGTAAACCCTCTGGTTGTAGGCCTCTTACCATTATGCCATGGCTACCCCAGTAACAGCTGACAAAGGCATTTACACCTTATTTTAAAAATACAAACACGACAACAATAGAGAGAAGTTGGACAGAACTGTGAGTTGGACTGATTTAACAAGGCTCAATTAAGACAAATGTTTAACAGCATTTACTGCAGTTCTCTCTACTGCATGTAGCAGCCATCTTGGATTTTGAGGTTGGGTTGGTGAGGTTTCTTTGACTTTCCGAGTAGGAAATCCAACTTCAGGGGGCATTTCAGTTACGATTTCCTTCTGGAAACTTGGAGATGTCCCAGTTCAGCTGAAACGCACCATTAGTTTCACAATGTGAATGAATGAAAAGTATCTGTAAGGTCAAGGTTGTGGCAGTGCTTAAGGTTGTTTCTCATTAAAATGAATTCACTATTTTATAAAAACAAGACCCCATACTTGTCAATATGATCACAAAAGGAAAAAATGAACAGAACACCAATGTCATAATGTGCAGCCATATATAACACTAATTTTAAACCCATAACAGTGTTTTCTTTAGTTTCGAATACAGGGTTTTTTTGACATGATTTGATGTCAGATTTTTGATAACCGTGACAACAAGAATGCTTGTACGTCAATTCTATTTTTATTCTACTCTGCTGTATAGTTATTTTTGAGATGAAATGTACGTTCTAAAGGTTATTTTTGTGATATATACACTTATCAAGTCAAGTAGGTTTTTATCAGTTAAAGATGTTGTGATTTGCGTTGGAAGTGATGAAGATGGACAGGATTAGGAATGAGTATCTTAGAGGGACAGCTTAGGTTGGATGCTTGGCAAACAAAGTCAGAGAAGCGATACTGTGTTGGTTTGGACATGTTTAAAGGAGAGAAGAGGAATATATCAGGAGAGGGATGTTAAGCATGGAGCTGCCATGCAAGAGGAGAAAAGTAAGGACAGTGAGAAGGTTTATGTATACAGTCATTAAACTGATGTTGCTCTGTCGACATGTGATGAGAGAAACATGCATTTTTGCATTTTCATTTTACGGCTTTTAGCAGAACCCAGTGGTAGTAGTGCTGGAGGTGGGATTCGGTGGGTTTCAAGCCTACAACCTCTTGGTCCATATTCGAGAATCCTACCGCTAGACCACGCCCTCCTCCTTTTTTTAGCATAGAATGGAAAATGTAGGGAGTGAGGAATAAATACATGACAGTGTAAAAGGCCTATATTTTTTAATTGCTTTTTAAGGTAGAATAAGAATACAGCTGTGTGTAAACAGTAGGAAATCCATCTGTTTCCAGAAGTGGCCACTGTAGTCAATCAGGAACTACATATGAAGAAAGAGCCTGAAAGTCCCCAATGAAAAGAGATGAACAACGATACTGTCTGACCAGAACTCCTAACAATACAAGGACTGAACCCACACAGTATTGAACTACACATCTGTACTACCTGTTTATTTACTGCATCTTGTTGCTGTTTGGTTAGTTTACCTCAAAGTTAATTTAATGAGCTTTCTTTACTTAATTTTATGTTAAGGTGAGATTATTTAGACTCTTTTTATGTGTGTGTCTTGGTCGCTTTTTTAAAAGCCTGTGTGTAGATAAATTTTCTCTTAGATCAGTGGATCAACAATGAAATGAAATGAAACTTTTTTTTTTTTTTTGCTTAAGGCTCAAATCTACATATTCCAGCGTTTTTTAACAGCAGCTATTCTTGTTCTTGTGTTATCAGCATCAGCATTATTAACCGAAATGTTATTTTATAGCTGGTTCTGCCGTTCATCTGCCTCACCCACCTACATTGCATGTATATCAGGTGACCTTCATTTTGCACAAACTGATCAAAATAAATGCCAAAGTTTGGATTAGTGATATGTAATATAATGGGCGCAGACCTGCTGGTAGGAAGTCTGTGAGCAAACTGTACATGACCGCTCAACAATGACTGCTCAGCTGTACTGACCTCATGGACGCCCAGACTGGTAGTGTTAATGTTACCAGGGTATAAAAGCAAACCCATCCATTCTTCACACAGGTAACCAAAGCAGGCACTGGTTTGGTGGTTCACTGCAGTGTGGACCTCATGCAGCACTAGTGGTTGGTGGTATTGGGATAAATTGTTGTAGGTACAATCAGGAAGTAGAACCGAACAGCTGGGGCATTACATGTTTGCGACTGCAAAAAATGCACAGCAGCAGATTGGACAACAGCCCTTTATTTTATTTGGTTTACTCCTTCTCCTTTTCCTTATTCTTCCTTTCCTTCTTCTTCTTTCAGCTGCTCCTGTTAGGGGTCTCCACAGCGTATCATCTGTCACCATGTTTTCCTGTCATCTGCATCTTCTTCTTTAACACCGATGTCCTGCATGTCCTTCTCACCACATCTATAAACCTACTCTTTGTCCTTTCTCTTCTTCTCTTGTGTAGCAGCTCCATCCTTAACACCCTTCTTCCAATATACTCCTTCCTCTCTTAACGTAGAGAAAACATGATACAGTTTCAATTTTGATGTAGTTATATATATATTACAAATGTAAAATATGTTTGCCATGTCAACCAACCTTAAGCCTTGGACACAATACATTGCATTTAGAGTGGACAGACATCAAATGTCCTACACATTCGGTAAAATCTTGAAGAGGGTGTGATTTATACTGATCAGTGACAGTGGGTCCCACATTACATCTTTCACAGGAGAAACCTCCCACCTCCCCCTCTTCAAACTACACTTTGTCCCCAAAATACTTCATAAAAATTGTTGAATGCTATCCTTAGGAAAATGTTGACAATTTCTTCATGAAGTGAAGCAACTGTTTAGGTAGCAAAGCTCTAGGAAGATAGGGTGGTCCTCCCCCATATAACTGTCCGCTCTCTTTGTTGGATTGGGTGGTCCTCCCTCTTCCCAATCACTCTGTATTGCTGTCGTTTCTTTCTCACTCTCTGGGTGGATAGGATTGTCTAAGTGGGTGGGATTAGAGACAACAAAATTAGGTAGAAAATCAGGAAAAGAAAATCAACCTCAGGATGATTGATGTATGCTATCGTGTTGATTTAACACGTCTTTAAACGTTTAAACAGTATTTAGGCTTTAACCTCTTCCTGTTTGGAGTTACTTTTTAACTAGGTTCTAACTACTTTTCTAACTACTTTCTAACCTCCATGGATTGTAACCATTAACAACCCACCAAATGCAAAATCATGCAAGAAATAGTTTTTTAATCATTAGTGAGAAGCTCAGTCTTTGCGATACTGATCTCATCAAAGACTCTTATATGCAAAAGCAGTGTAGGACCATCTACACAGAGAATGGAAAACAAAAGGCAGCCTACATCCAAAAAAAGCTTTGGAACGTCCTTATAAGCCCAGAGAACTGTTCCTGAAGATTACTTTAAGAAATTAGCTTGCCTAAGGGAGTTCAGGCTGTGCAGAAGAATAACGGTGGTCATGGCAAATATTGACCTTAAAGCTAGTTAGAATTCTACAAACTCCCTTTGTGTGAGACTAGATTTACATGTGTGTTTGCACATAAATCGCTAAACCTACTTATTTTCCTACTATGTTGAAAGATCTCCCTACGATGGGCTGGCGACCTGTCCAGGGTGTGTCCCCCGTCCTCGCCCTGTGTGCGCTGGGTTGGACACCAGCACTCCCCCGCAACCCCGTTTGGGACAAGCGGCAGATAATGAATGAATGAATGAATGAATGAATGTTGAAAGATATTAGGGGTAGCTCAAGAATCAGTACAATTATGTTCATATTAGGACCACTACCTGTGATCAACTCTATAGTCAGTTGCTCCATAACAATCATGAAGCGTAAACTGATGAAGAGTTGCAGAATAAACATTTTTTTTGTTTGTTTGTTTTCACAAGAAATATTTAAAGCCCAAATTAACTCAGCCCAAGCTCAAATTAACAAAGGTGTTGTAGAACAGATTTTTTTTTTTTAAAGAACATGTCAAATGATCAGAAAATATAATATCTGCCATGTGAACTTGTCTTTACCCCTGTTAAAAACACAGCCAGATAAAACACACCCAGTTGACTTTTAGTTTGTTATGGCAAACAAATATACGATTATACAAAGGTACCTTAATCACTTAATGAATTCTGTATTCTTCCATCCCTCTTCCTTTCCTACTGCCTCCATCATTCACAAGTAATATTGCTGTTTATCATGAAGTGAAACAACAAGCCATATTGCCCCTACACTTCCTGTTGTGTATTACACTCTGTGAGAATGACACTGTAGGTCAAGTGAACATCAAAATGTTTAAGTTTGAATAGTTTCTATATTTCTATCTGTACTATTTCAAAGTGAATTACAAACTGTCAGAATGACAGTGGAACATAGGAAAATTATAGAGACCTTTTGTTGCAGTTTTACTGTGTACTCTCAAAGTTAAGATTTAAAGTGGAACTGTACAAAGGTCAGGAAGGTATCTATGAGGATACCTATATATATATTGACCCAGACTCCTGAGTCATACTTCGCACTTATTTCTGCCCAGCATAGAGAGCAAGAGCTTCATTCAGGGGCTCTGTTGACCGGGGTGTGGGAGACACCTGATTTGTATGAAATACATTTAACACACAAGTGAAACCATTAACATGTGCGCAAAAAGTGTTTAGTCAGGTCCAGTGAATGGGTCGTTGTTTGTATACTGGACATATACATATGAAGGGGGCCAGTTAAGGTCCAGTTTAATAACACAAACCACTAATAGGTTCCTAATAGGGGCAGTGAGTGCAGGACAGTTACAATTTATGATTCTGCAGGTAAATTTGTCATATACGCTCAGACCTTTACTAGTTGGGTTTTTGTTGCTGCTAGATTGTTGTGTGATATTTCATCACTTGCTATTGCAGCACTTACTCCACAAAGGGCCTCAACATGCAAATTATCTTCTAACCAATCACAACACTAGTTACTGTCTTCATACTTCTTTACAAATTTCCTGCTTTGAGTGAAGATCATCTTATTTTTATGTCTTTAAACATGAAGATGGGGCAAAATATGTCATAAAAATAGTGAAGGAACATTAGCCACTTCAAGGTGATAAATGCCATCTTCCCCAGAGCTTGATCTCCCCCACATGTGGATGATCAAATGTGCTTGGATCCAAATTTAGTTCTTTTGTTCATAAGTAGAACTATGAGGCTAATGTCGCTAACATTAGAATGGAATTGGGCAATAGTCACCCAAATTGTTTTTCTGCACCTTTCATCCTATGGGTCCCGGGATAGCCGGGATAGTGGTGTAAAAGAAGAGGTTGGATTTACATGATGATGTGAATAAAAGTTTGGAATCATGGGATTTATTATTTATTTTCATACTCTAAAATCTTAATTTCTGTGGTTTGTGTTTCTTGGATGGTGGTGTAATTTGTGATACACTGATTGGTTTCCTGACTAATTGTTAGTTGCGAGGTCAGAGTCAGACCATCAGTCCCCCAAGTTTGGGTTCTTTATGGGCTGGACTGTTGTGAATGAATCTGTGTGAATGTGATTCCTGTCACAGTGTCGCAGAGAAATGGGCAAAAACGAGACAAGACATTCATATGATTCCTTATACACTCTAATATGTGTGACCTCTCTCTCCCCCTCTCTCACTCGGTTTCAGTATGTGAGTCTCTATAACTGTTTCTCTCTCTCTGACTGTGTGTGTGTGTGTGTGTGTGTGTGTGTGTGTGTGTGTGTGTGTGTGTGTGTGTGTGTGTGCGTGCACGCGTGCGGTTGCTCTCCTTGGTGCTGCTTTCTATCTCTCAGCAGCCCTGCTTGCTGACCTGCTTAACACAGCAGAGAGAGAGAATAGAAGAGAAGAAAAAGAGAGGAAAGAATCAGTTCCAAATGATGAGGGGAGAGGCAAATAGAATGGAAAGAAAGAGGATAGGGAAAAAGAGTGAAAGGCCAGGGAAGGTAGGTGCTGTTTGAGAGATAGAGGAGACACTGAACTCATTAGGAGGGAGAAAGAAAGAAAGCGAGTAGACATATACAAAAAGTGTAATAACAGTCCCCGTATGTATTATGTAAGTATAGAAATGTAATAATAATATGGCCATATGTATGTGTCTATATTTAGATTTACAGGGCATCCATTCAGAACAGTGTTGATTTCAATAAATCATTCTTAAAGGCACAGTATCAGAATCAGACTGATTAATTCTGAGGAATTAGGTGAGGGTGAAAAATGATTTAGAATTGAATTGGTACTGTTTCTGGGGAATAAAGCATGGTTGCCATTGATGAATCCCTAAGGGATTCATCAGTGTATATAAAATAAATGAAATGTTAGACAAGCTGTCCATTAGGGCCCCTAAAATCCCTATCTTTGGTGTCAGTGAGCTCAGATTGTGCTCAGATCATTTGTGATGGAGTCAGTGATATAGATGCAAGAAAAATGCTGAGGTACATCTTTACATGTGAAATGTGAATTGTCTGTAATTGTGAAACACAGCAAAGCACACAGTGAAACACAACAAAATGCAGTCTCTACTTTTCACCCATACACATTGTGCAGCAGGGGGCAGCTATTTAAAGCTCCCGAGGAGAAGCTATGGGGGTGGTACCTTGCTCAAGGGTGTCTCAGAGATGGAGAGATGGATGGACAAGTCTTAGTGAAAGTGAAAGTGAATGTCTGTTATCAGTGAGTTTGGTTCTTTTTTCTTTCCAAATATCACATGCAAGGGTGGAGTGTGTGGTTGTCCTGTTAAAAGTTATAGAGACATTGCAGGTAAAATTTCACATTTGAATTGTGGGTGTGTGCCTTGTTCTTCTAGTTTGAGAGGAAGACCACAAGATGTATCACAGATTTTGACAGTCTCATCGGGATATCCAGTTTCATGTTGTGGTAGGACGGCAGAGTGTAAACCCTATCAATCCTGACCAATCCGACATAGTCTTTGGGAGCCATATCAATACCTTCACACCAAAAATCATTAACAAAATTCATTTAAATCATAATTACTACTAAATTTAAGCAAACATATGTATTTAATACACACAGGGGGCATATCATTATAATATATAAATATTTACAAAAATAAAATGTATCTCTTTTTCTCTTTTAGCTCCCCATTTACCTCCTAAATCAATGCTCACCCTTCATTCTTAAGTTTTCTCTCTCTCATTTGTTATTCTCTGTTTCTTTTTTTATATATTCACCAAATTTAGGTATTTTGATTTTGATTCAGAATTACCATAAAAAACATCACTTTTAAAAACAATTCATTGGATTAATTCATTTGAAAAACAAATAAAATTTTTGACAAAATGATGAGCGGTCACTTAAATCTGGTATTACAGTAATTGATCACAGTGTCCCAAAATTATTGCTGATCCCGTTAGTGTTCTCAACCAAACTGAACATGCAGTTATGTAGTCTATACAAAGTGTGTGTGTGTGTGTGTGTGTGTGTGTGTGTGTGTGTGTGTGTGTGTTTTGAGCAGTATGGGATCCTTATCGGGGACAGCAGTGGGTCACTCACTCCTCTCAGGGAGAGAAAAGTGGGTCAGCATGAGGAGAGGAGAAGAGGAGAGAAAGACAGGAGAGTTGAAAAGAGGAGGACAGAAAGGGAGAAGGGAAGAGAGGGGAAGAAAGGGGAAATCCTGAGAATGGAGAAAACCTGTTTCCCAAAGTCCACGTCTGTGTTTCTTCATTTTGCAGAGGATCACACGATGTGTTTCTGAGTTTATGCCTGATTTTGTGGATGTGTGTGCCTCATGGCATTGCCTCATGTGTTTAGTGTGTGATCACATGTTTGATCAGACTATTTCTTTCAGAATGCTGGTCTGGAATCAGTGCTCTGAGGGGTGTTCAGAGTTGAGAAAGACTGAACTGAACCAACGATGAACATTGATTACCTGGCACAGGTGGAAGGACTACATCCAAAAACAATACTTCTGGTATAGCTGTGCTCGACTCCTGGAGGGCTTTACTAATTTTGGCCGTTTTTCTGCTCAACCTGATTCTATCCAGCAGGTTTTCATAGGTGCGTAGGGGCAGCCAAATCACTAAAGACTCTTTGCTAAATCACCGAAGACAATTTGGTGAGAACCCTGCATCAATATCGCCCACGTTTACTATCAGAAAATAAAAAAAAATCTGCCCATCTCACATCTGTCCATTTTGTGTTGCTGTTGGATGGAGATGATGTTAAAATTGTCCATCTAAACTAAATCATATCTTTTAAGATCCCTCCACCATGAACAGTTTGGACTCTATAGAAACCCACTCCGAATGACTACTTAAAACTTAAAAAGTCGTAACAGCTATATAACTCTTCATGTATGGATAGCACAATGTAAATGGGAGCTTTGATCATCGTAACATTGGCAAATTGTATTCATTTTTTATATTTAAAAATGTATTTATTTTAGGAGAGACAGGGTGTGATCTGTAAAACTTGCATTATTGGATGTTGCAGTACTGCGGTTGAATTTGTTGGGATGTGTGTATTATATGTATTGGTGGCATGGACCACCCCAGACCCTTGTCTGATCCTAATTGGCCTAAAACCCCTCATTTCAACAAGTTGCCTTTGGATTAAGAGAGTCGACCAAATGAGATCTTTGTCTATGTGAAGACGGGGCATTTCCAGTCTGAGCTTAAACTGCATGTCTCGAGTTTGTGGGTCCAAGCTAAAGACAATGTGAGACTCCTACATGTTTGCAATGGCAGCCAAAGTATGTGTATGTGTGTGTGAGTTACATGTCTGCACATACCTCCTTGCCAGCCTCCATGCCTGCTCTAAGCTGGCACAGCAAGAATTAAATAGCCAGAGCTTCTAAAGATTATGGCTGGCTTAACAGAAGCTTAATCACATCATATGTGCAGTATAGGAGAAGTCAGATGGGCTGCTGGAACTTCAGGTGTTTGATGTTAGCAGAAATACTGTACTGGCAGAGATGACTGGAAGACTGCAGAAGTCTTGATTCACCACCCATTTTTTATATTTTGCTAGGGAATCGTCTTGCTGGAGCTAAAATATTATTTTACATTGGTCAAACTGAATAGATAGAACGGAACACATGGGAAAATCATTTTAGTGTGACTTAAAGATACAAGGTTCAAGATAAAGGGGTTCTGAGCACTCAACGTTCAGCAGTAAATTAATCACCGGCCTGATCATCTGGAATCATTTGTATTTGTTTCTTCAATGCTTCATGTGAAGGTTCATACATAGATCACTGTGTGGATTTACCAACAAAAAACAGTCAAACTGTTCAGGTACAGAGACTGTGCTGAAAATGAGAGATAAAAACGTCTTTCAGGAAGCCTGGAGAACTGTTTTAATGTCCTCAACAATACATTAAAAAGTCTTGAAGCAAAATATGAAGAAACAAGGAGCTCAAGCCTTTTGCCCAGAGCTCTGTGTCACATGGGGTTGGGTGGAGGAGGCTGAGGGGTTTTAAATTGACCCTAATTTGACCCCAAGAATGCTAACATATCTAATCACGGGCTACGTGATGTCTAACTTAGAAATAATGTCATGCATTTTTACCAGCATCAGACACTGTTTCTCACAGATGCCTGACAGACTTCAAGCAGGTTAAATATCTGAACCTGTCGATGAGCTTAGACCCTGCAGTGTGGAAAAGTGACCTGTGTGTGATTGCCAGGGAATGTGGCGAGGAGCTCCAGCCAATGAGAGCACAGGACATGGGATGAGGGGAAACACAGGGGAGGAGTTTATATTATACCAGGAACACCCACACAGTTTTGTACACATATTTAATGGTACTGTGGTATAACAGCATTGATTTAAACTTGCAGTGTTAACACTTATGGCCTCAAGCTTGGGTATAATGGTGTATTTGTGGTGTTATATTCAGGTTAGTGTGGCCCTCACTGTCCCATTAACCTAACTGGCCTCTGTAGCTGAATTTCAGGACGTCCATAAGTGAGGTTTGGGAGCTCCTCAGAGAATTTGGGTAAACAAAGGTGTCTGCATTTAGCACAAAGATTTCAGTTTAGGCAATGTCTATAGTAATACTGATCCAATAATTTCATCTAAAACTGATAAACTCATCTGATTAATAAGGATAAAGTTGTTTCATTCCTGATAACCTTGAAGTCATTATTAGGTTTTCTTACTTTACATATAAGTCTCTAAACCGTCTCTCACATCACTGACATGCTCCACTCAAGGGTTTGCCTTCAGTACCTTTATTTAGGTAACAAAACTCCTCCATATTCCACAGCAGGTATATTTTTTAAGGTGGACTGACTCCATTCACCCCTGTCCTGACACCAGGCTTCCTATCGCATTGTTCCACTTTAAAGCATTAGGTGATGAAAGGTACAAGTCTGCCCCCCTTCAGCCAAATCAACATATTTAAAGTACCAGACTGCACCTCAAAGATGGTTTTGTACCTGTGAGGAAGTGTTTACAGTGATCAGCATCTTTTATTCCAACTGTAGGTTAGGCTTTGCCTGAACTACAGTTGCAGTAAATTTGAGATTTGAGACATTAAAACTAGTTGTGATGTTTTTTCTGGAATCAGTGAAGGTTTGGAAAACCCCACCTGTTCCAGGTGAAGCTCTTCCCCAAGACATGAAAGTTAATGAAAGACAGATTCTAGGCCTCACTGCCAGGATGGGTAGCACTTTTCCACACTGCAGTATCATGATGGCCAGTTAATGGATTCAGAGTTTGTGTATTTGGTTTTCATTTCTCAAGACTGAACTGTTTACGTTTGTCCTCAGCTAATTTTTCAGCCTTGGATACAATCGTGATTATCAAACGCTAGTATTTGATGTTTGCCGTGCTTTGTATGGTTTTGTCTTGAATCCAGTGGCATGTGTTTTATTACCCAAGTTTTAAATCTGGAGGAAAAAATGCATCACAGTTACAGTGCACTGGACACACACACACATGCATTTATATATATATATATATATATATATATATATATATATATATATATATATATAT
>CM029389.1:17710718-18053218 GCA_017165825.1 Hepsetus odoe | reverse complement strand
ATGTTGGAGCAGAACACTGAGCCCCAGAACTGAGTGCTCTATATGTAAATAAAACTGTTTCTCAAAATGACAGCCGGATGGGGAAGAATCAGCCATGATTTAAAGGAATAGTTCAACCAAGCATTCTAGTAAGGCCACCAATAAACAGAAGATAGAAGTTAAAAAATTGCTTTTGTATAATGCTTATTGGTAACATTCATCCTTAACCTACTTTCTTGACTGAAAAACAACAGCTATTCCTTCAAACAACAAGTCTTGAATGTATTATAAATCAAATATGCTTTGATTACACATGTTGGACACAAATTATAGAACATACAACCGGCCATATAGGCACTGAAAGTTACACACTTTTCCCACTTAGACCTCCCTATCTGAGAACTGAGATAGTAGTCACAAAGGTGGCTTTCGAACTCTTTGTTCAAATGAGCCAGAGTGCTGTGGATCAGGCGTTGATTCCTCCGAGTGTCACAAGTTTACTATTTTGGTATATTTGCTAATTAGAGCTCATTTTATTGTGGTTGGAGGTTGTAGCTAATTGTTTGATCCTTTTCCTGTTTATTGTTTGCTGTTTGTCTGTTTATCTCCTTGTCACTCATGGAATTAACTGATTCGATTAACCATCGGGTGTTAAGCTCTGTAATGCAGTTACGATATAATTGCCTAATTGACCAATTACACCAAAGTTTCCAAACAAGCGATCACTACATCATTTGCAAATTGGTGGATGCCGAACTTTTATTAACTCAAGCCACTGCTTCAGAGCCATCAGCTGATCACGGGTTTGTTCTCAAGGGGACACTTGTCCAGCCCCCACCACAGTGCCCTATTTAACAACTATAGGAACAAAAAAGAAGAAAAAGAGAAAGAAAGGCTCCCGCTTTGAATAGTGAGCATGTTTCCCTTTGAAAAGTACAACGGGTTCCTGATTAGCCTGTTAATGTTGATGTGCTTGGAAATTTGGTTCAGGTGAGTGAGTGCTCTCTTCCCTCCATCTGTTTTGGGCTTTACTGATGTAGAACTCTGTAGATATATTCATCCATCATCTCAGTCTGCCATAAACCTGCATCTCCACCTGGTCCTACCGCTGCCCATGCTAATCCTTGGCCTACTTTCTGCACAGTTTTGGAAGTTGAGGGTCAGAACTACTTGTTTTCATGGGAATCTGACCCTGGAGGGGTCAATGTTTCTATCCCGGTTTCAGTTTGAACCCCTTTTCTGAAGGAGTGTGGATCCACTGGATGTGACTGGAATATTGACATTTCTCTTTATGATGCAACTGTGGAATCATCTGTGAGCCCCGTTAATGTCACAAAGGGATCAAAAGTTTCCGCATAGAGTTCTAGAGCTCTTGACACAACAGCCATCTCACTTTTTAGGAAACCACGAGCTGTTGGTTGATTGAGCTTTTTGAATGTAACAACCAAAATGAGAGATAATAGAATAGTACAATTAAAATTATTTAGAATTTGTTTTTTGATTATATAGTAATAGTTTCTCCATGGTTTCTGCTGTTTTTCTAATTCATTTGCGTATCAAACAAGTGCATAGTTAGGAGTCTTGTCTCCATAAACTGATCTCTCAGCTAAATTATGGCAGTTTAGTATCAGAAAAGTGAAGTCACAGATGCCTTACGTTGAAGCAGTATGCAGTCTAAACGAGGTAAACCTGGGACTCTGAGGCCAATTCTGCTTATTTCTTATTGTGTTTGGTTATTTATATCTGTGTATCCAACGGACTTCTCTCCTGTTGTCTATTTCTGTCATCCAGGCTGGTGTTGCCGAAACGCTCTGTGTGCATAACAGAGTTTCAGAGGTATGACTAACTGTCTTAAAGATAGCTGTCGCAGCAAGTGACCAACAAGATCCATGAAAGCTACAAGCGCTCCAAAGCACAAGTTATTTGGTTTCAGGTTCCTCTTTTATTCTGAAGCGACGTCTTAAACATTACGTCTGTCGTCATGCCAGCCCAAGTGGATCCAAACACAGGGCTGCTGTTCCAGTAAAGAGGGACTTTTGAACACTGCCTTAAAATAATTCTTTTAATGGGTGAAGAGTATAAATGTTTGTACAGTAGAGCTGGAAAAAAATCGATTGAATGTGGCAATGGGTCTATCAATTAGTCCATTTTCTGAAGAAACGGTTTTTGGATGTTTTAGAAAAACAAAAGAAAACTTGGATATTTAAGCTATTAAACGATTTTTATATCAAGATTTTAGCTTGCATGTACAAGTGTGAGATTTTATCTTAAAAAGTATTTAAATTATGGAACTGTATAGTTGTGACAAATCATCAGTATTTTGATTTGTGATCGATATTGATCACAAAATGCCTCATAACATTTTGAACACACCAGTAATGGGACATGGCCTGTGTTTTGACATTTGTTGAGTTACCTGAATACCTTGATTAACTGAAATGCCCAAAAAAACACATCACACAGTAACAACACTGGTGAGAAAGCCTGTTTGCATAAACCGGCTTTGTAGGATATTGGTTCTGATAGCTGTAATGATTGATGATATGATGTGCTGGCCCAATCTGGAGGATGGTAGGGTTTTGGGGGAAGGGTCTAGGGTTTATTTTGCTCTAATTTGGAACACAGCCATGCCCTGTGTTGCATAGAGGAGAATTCTGAAGCTATAAGAAGAACCAGGAGTGTGACCCTGACCCAAGTGTGCAGTTTGAACTGTGTGTGTGTGTGTGTGTGAGTGTGAGGGTGCGGGAGAGAGAGAGAAAAATACACAATGTGCAAACAACCCGTCCCATCACCTGAACTTTGTTCCCCTCCTGCTCTTTCGCTGCCTTTGTAATCCAGGTCTAAAGGCTGAAGGTGAAGACTTGATCATGTCCTCACTGTTGTAAATAACAGAAACAGTGACCCACATGTGGAAGTTGATCCAGTTGTTGTTTTTGGGTGTCTGGGTGGTTGACCTGTTTTTGAAACGGGTCAAGAAGGCCAACAGGTCAAGATAAGAGGATTATTTGCATCGCTGTTTAGCATAATGGAGAAAATTGAGAATTAAATCAGTGTGTAAAATGTTACTTTTTCTACAATTCTGTTTTAAACTGTGTTTAGTTGCTGTCAGAAAGAGCAAAACCATTCGTGTTGGTCAGTTCCTTCTCAGATATTTACATAGTATAAAGATTTAAAGCTGACCACTGAAATAGCTGTTTTGATATCAGGTTTACAACACGTGTGTATGTTTGTGTGTATATACCCCAAATATATGGGATAATCTCTATAAATTATATTTTTACCCAAACCGTTTTTTGGGGCTTTTTCAGGATTTACTAAATGCGATGTGTCAGAATATGATTTCAAGCTCTAAACAGAAAGATGTTGCCCAGAATTTGGCTCTGGATAATGCAAAGACCAAACCAATTTATTGATTTACTGATATATTGACTGAGAGAGTCTGTTAGTGATCGGTATCGACTTTCCTGACTTTCTTTTTGTTCATCATAACCCTTCATCTGAGATGGGATTGGTCAGGATGCAGAGGACAGTGATTGGTGTTGGAAACCAGGCTGGAATGACTTTTACTCACATTAAGGCTGGGTGTGATCAGAAGAGCAGCCACAAAGCGAAGCCCACTGGTGTTTTTGTAAAGAAAAAATTCACTGGTGAAATTCAGCCATACATTTCACACTTTCAGGGAAGCGATGACACCCATCCGTTACTCAACGTGATTGGTCACTCTCACCCTCCTCTGGATGTTGTGAAAAAACCAGGAACAGAACAAAAAACATGTTATTGTTTTTCTGGGGGAAAAAAACAGCTCCTGCTGAGTGTCCATAACACTGACACCAAGATCACCCCCATCCCCCTCCCCAACAGCGGTAGCAGCAGTAGGCAGCGGTGGCATAGTGCTTAGGGAGTTGGTCACAGGATCGGAAGATTGTGGGTTCAAACCCCTTACCAGTAGGTTGCCCTGATGTACCCTTGAGCAAGGTACTGTGTATGTCATTGCTCCCCGGGCAGCTTTCATAGCTGCCCCCTGCTGCACGGTGTTTGTGTGCAGATCCAATTTCATTGTGGTTCACTGTGTGCTGTGCTGTGACCTCGCAATGACAAGAATAGTCACTTTCACCTCACTTTCACTTCAGATAAACACACATTACAACACAAAAAACATTTAGTAGGACTTACTTTCTTTCTCTTTTTCATCTGTTTTTCTTCCCTCCTCAAACCTGTAACAGTAGACAAAACAATTGACTTTTATTTTAGTTCAAAATCCAATTCATGAACTTCACCTTTTAACATTCTTATATAACACTTAAGTGTTGAGTAAAGTGTTGAGCTCATTTAATGCTATAAATGAGAACTAAAAACAGAACAAAACATTCATAAAGCCAGGAGAAAGGGACTTATTCTCAAAGGACAGGATGTTAGAAATAAAAAATTAACTGTAATGTTAGGGAAAAACTGCTCACAGCCAGATCTCCCTCCCAATACATTTCAATCTTCTCCTTTTGGCTGCACCCGTTAGGGGTTGCTACAGTGGATCATTTGTCTCCATGTCTTCCTATCCTCTGCATCTTTCTCTTTCACACAGACTGCCTGCATGTCCTCTTAGTGCAAATTATTTGTGCTTTCCTGATTTTATGTAAACTCTACAGAAGTAATATAAGTGACTTCCTGGGTTTAGAGAGTTTTCTAATGAGCCTGCAGGAATCGTTGGCCGGACAGTCGTTGATTACTTGAGTCGGTTCCAAAGACTTAAATTGCAATTTCACCTCCTTACCATAAATTTATTTGATTTATTTAAAAAAATTCATGCAATAGCTAGGAAAAAAATAAGTGCTGTGTTCATGAATTGTGTGTGTCAAAACACCAGGTTTACACTTTTATTTTGAATTTGAGCTGCATTTATACAAGAAAACACGATTATGACTTTCCATGAATGCAGAAGATACTCTATATTACTTCAATTTGTAAAGTAAAGAATTGTCCACAAAGACTACTGTCTTTACCATTTAGCTACCATCTACCATTGCTTACTGAAAATTTTCCGCATCTTAAACATTTTTTCCCCATCCTCTTAGCTGTTGCTACAGCTACCAGTGCCGTCCATAGTAAGATGCCTTGATGAAGGGTTTGAGCTTGTCTGAGTTTTGCCTGTT
This sequence comes from Hepsetus odoe, assembly GCA_017165825.1. Classification (NCBI taxonomy): domain Eukaryota; kingdom Metazoa; phylum Chordata; class Actinopteri; order Characiformes; family Hepsetidae; genus Hepsetus; species Hepsetus odoe. The sequence goes on along the minus strand of CM029389.1, from coordinate 18,048,092 downwards.
GCTGAGCTCCATACGGTTCACAGAGCAGTATTTTTATTTTTAATGTCTTGCGCGACTTCTCAATTTACCAGTGTCACTGTTTGAGACGGTGACCCAGATGGCCTTTATTAATAGTGTTGGACTGACTCAGCAGCTGGGGTGGGTCTTAAAGTTCACACTGGGAGATTTGTGAAGGGGTGAAGAAACTGACCTACCCAGGCTCCTCCCAAAATTGAGTTCCTTCATAGCTAATATGAAAAATCCCGTTTTGATTGTAGCACTTTTTGGGGGGGGTTGTAGACAATTTTCTTTCTAGTGAAGTGTGCAAAACATTTTGGCCAGTTTACATATTTCGGTATGTCTCTGAGTGTATGTCGTTAATGCGCATTCTTAGGTTCCCCTACCAATGTTTTGCACAATGAATTGTAGACTAGTGCATGTAGAAAATGCCATTTGGTTTCCAAAGTTTCTCTCTAAATGTGGACTTTTTTTTTACTAATTTAGTATCTATCAACAAAACCATGAGCAATTCTGATTATAGCCAAACTCCACCCATGAATTCCAGGACTCGCCCATTGAGTTTAGTAAACTGAAGTTTAATATGACAAGTCAGAACAATTCAGATCACTAGTGTGGCACTAATTTTGAATGTTAAACCCGAGGGAGCTGAGCTCATTCGCTCATTTAGATACTAGAGCTGAGAGACGGAGACAAACAGAAATAGCAACACAGCTAATCGCTAAATCTGTACAAATTTAATATTAAACATTAAAAACCTGCCAAGTAAATTTCCCAAAGTTACTCCAGTCGCCATGGAGTTTATAAAGTTGTTTTCTTATTTTCAGTTGAATCTTCAATAGTACGTCTGTTTTCTGCCCTAACAACGGTCACAAAGCACTTAGGGCATCGGTAGTCCTAAGTGGCACACTGTTTAAGGTGGTCCCAGCAAGACGCTGACAGTGAACCCGGAGCACTAACTTGGAGATGGATTGGCTCTTCAGTTGGCCAAAGTGAAAATGAAAATAAACCAAGACTTTACAGAACTTACTTCTGTTCACAAATCTAGCCAAGCTTCTTTGTGTACTTCTCTTTAAAAGGAGTGAACTTTTATCTTACAGTATGACGTATCATTTTTCCTCTTGATAAAAACGGATAATTAAAAATGAACAATTAAACAAATAGAGAATCATATTTGAAAGTAAAATGTAACAACAATATTGTTTAAGATTGGAATTGAGAGCAAGTATTCAGATTTACATCTGGAGTATTCAATGCCACATGAGACTGGCTTGCTTTGAGTATATAAACCATTGGTTCATAAAATGACTCTTAGAAAACAGTCTTGATGATTTAAGAGTCAAGTCTTACTCTTCCCCCTACTACGGCTCCTTCACTTTCAAGTCCTACTGGGAGACTCACTCATAACTGACTAGTTTGCCAGCGAATGAGGGGGTGTCCAAGAAGAACTGGAGTGATGAGGACAGAAGTAAAACGATGGAAGAGGATTTGAAGGAGAGGGATGATGTAAGGATGCAACACAAGCATTGCTACTGAGTTAAAGCTGGCAAAGAAAGGGTTATCAGTGTGGATAATGCAAACTCCCCAGTCCCAGCACTGAACAATTAAGAGCTTACATTCTGGGACATATTTCCCGAAGCAAGATTCCTCAGTTAGCTGGATAACTTCAACTAAAAGTGAGAACGTGAGCTCGAAGTTTCAGACTAACTGCGAAACCTTGCTTTGTGACAAAACCCGAATTTTCAGTCAGGAATGGTCTAAAAGTAGTATGTTTGGCTTTATATGCTTTTATCTGCAGCATTTCTGGCTTTCAAAGCCCTTGAGGAGTGTAGTTGGCCAGCAGTGTTCAGGATCGACCCTGAAAACTGGCCTGGAGCGGATGTGCAGCAATCTGTTGATGTGATATCAGATTTGATTATGGTCTTAAAAGTAGGTGTTCAGGTATGTGGTAGTGAGAGAGGTTTCACTGGCGCTGGCTAGCATAGCGCTAAGCTCTCTAAGATTAGCCTTGATTCCAGCCACCAAGAGTTCCACAGATGCCGCTGGATACGGAGCAGTTTATCAGGGGTTTTTCACCGCGACACCGCCCTGTTGAATGGCTGTTCTCTGAAAGGAGCTAATCTCACATAAAAAGAAGTTATCCCTGATGAAGCTGTAAAAAAGTAACGGGACGAACAGAAGTGTTAATGAGTTCACTTTGGCCTTTATCCAAATCCCATGATCCAAATTCATATTTTCATTGTTAATTGGAAAACCTAAGCCTAACAAATCGGAGTCGGAATCAAGTTTGTGCGCCATATTTGTTTTGTTAAGAAAATAATCATATAATTCAGACCTGTCCAAAAGGGTCACTCCCATCATCCAATAGGGAAACCTTCACGTTGGCCCAAAACTTAAACAATTCATTTGGATATGTCAAGATATTTAGAAGGAGTGGGTTTGCAGAGTATTCCAGTATGTATCTCATTGGCTTAAGCAAATGTGCTGGCTCTTCTTCTTTTGAAGCGCTTAAAACTTAAAACGCTGAAATGCTCTGGAGATCCTACACCCAGAAATTCATTCTGCAATGCTTATTCATACATTCAAAAATCCAAATGGGAATGCTGCCAGTTGAAAGAAATATTCATAAATTCATACACTAAAATATTTAGAACACTGAGGCATTTACGGAAGTACTCAGAAGTAAATGCCAAAATACTCAAACATTCATACTGTAATTTGAGGTATGTACTGAAAAGAAATTCATACTGGAATAATTTACACACAGAATGTCCAGCAGCTCTTTCCAGCCAGCACAGTACAGGGCATGACAACCATGTGATCACACACACACACACACCCCCCTGCCTTTCACCTCCACATAGTCCACAGTGTCACTTTTTAGAGGCAGGCTGAGTTTCACCAAACACTCACCCCTCGTTCCTGCTGAGGAACTTTCTTAAACGTGCAGAGAAAACAGTGTGGCAGCCTTTGCCTTTTGGTGCCTTTTGTTTATAAGTTGACTTGTATCATCTGTTCATCTCAGCTCTGCATCAGCTCATCATGGCAGTTTGTCGGAGAAGAAAAGTTGCATTGTCTTTTTTTTCTGTTCATTGCTCCTGTAAATGTCTTTTTTTAAATGTCATCCTTAAGCCTGCAGTCATTAGTTGATTAGGGAAAAGTAAGGTTCGTACGACATTTTGACAGACTGTAAATACGCTACAGGAAGAACAGGGGTGGGGCAGTTTCTACTGTTTCTTTCAAAAAGTAGAGCAGAAGATTTTTAGTTGATTAGTTAATGAATTGGAGAACTGTTAGTGGATTGATCAATCACTCAGGAAGAAGACCTTTACCTTTGTTCCTGTTTTTTGGGTATAAATTTATCTGTAACATCAAGTAATGTACTTTTATTTAATATAACATTTTGGATGGTTGTAGTGATCTGCGTTATTGGCCAGACATTGTTGTGCAAATTTTTTAGAAGCCACACCGCTGACGTTTCAGGATCAACTGATGAAAACCATAAAAAATCCCATTCAGATTTGGATACCGAAATTATGACTGATCATATTTTTATAAAATGGAAACCCCTCAGCTGACCAGAAAAAATCGTCAGCAGTTGAAGGTTTTAATCTTCTGGGTTTGTCTTTCATTCGAAACAACGAGGAAAACAGTTTTGGCTCGAACGTGTGAAATTAAATGTCGACCCCATTTTTGAAAGGCGAGACATGGCGTGGCCCTACCTGCTCGCTAACGAGCGCCCTGACCCTTCCCTCACTCGTCCCCCGGGCCTCGCGCGGCCTGTCCAACTTTGGCTGTGCGCAGCTTCTGTTACCCTAACAGGGAATAAGATAGGGGTCGATGCGGACATTGTGGGTGGGGGGGTTGCGTTAAGGGGTGTTCAGCTGTTCTGCTCCCTCTTCACCGCCGGCCTCTTCCCGCGCCTTAGAGACAGGGAGTGGGCCGGCCTGTTGCCATGGTGATGTCCTGATTGGCAGTTGGCAGCTGTATTTGATCAGCTGTGGTGTTTTTTTTGGGGGGGTATTCATGGCCTGTGTGTGATTTTGGTTTTGGGGGGTGGGGGTGTATTTTGATTATTTTCAGCCGATTTAAACACTTATGTTTTCAACACTGAGTGACAAGAAGTCCCAAACTCACACCTGTGCTCCAGAGAGGCCGGTGTCCATCTTTTGGTTATTTTAATTTTAAAAAGATCCCACACACAAAGCAGATATCTGGATGCTTTTTGTCAGGAACAGGTCACGAGAAAAGTATGGACTAGAAAAGAGATGAGAAGACAAAAGGCAGAGGGAAAGCAGGCAAAAAGGAGGGGAAAAAGGGAGAAGAAAGATGAAAAAAAAAAAGGGAGAGAAGGAAAAGGCAACAAGGTGATAGAAGAGAGAGAGGGAGAAAGAAAGATGATAAGAAAAAGAGAGAAAGAGATGGGAAGAAAGAGAACGGCATTGTGGGAAGGGTTGCTGATACAGCACAAGCTACCAGGTTTATTTATAGAGACCTCGCCGCCCGGCCCTTGGATACCAGCAGCCAATCAGGAGGCGGGAGGGAGGGCCCCTCGGCCAATCGGAGGGCAGCAAGGGGGGCGTCACTCAGGAAGTTCTCAGTGTGTTCGCCTCAGCTTTTAAAGGGCCAGTGTGACATTTTCCCTCCAGCCCTCAGCACATCCACCCTCTCAACAGTCGTCATTTCTTGCTAAAATTAGGCCAGTGTAGTGAGGTGAAAAACAGAAAGAGAGGATGAAAGCGGGGAAAAAATAAAAAACAAATGTCGTTTTGAACGATAAAGCCTGGAGAACCTGCTGGAGGAAGGCACTGGAGCAGGAGTGCCTAAGCTCTGGTGCTGTCAGTGCAGCATCACTGTTGCTGAGTGAAACTGGTTGTGTAAGCTCTCCACCGGCCTCAGCATCGGCCTGGATGGGTGGAAAAAAACAAGGGAAAAGTGATGTGATTAATAGGCTGGATTAACCTAAACTACATACCCGATGCCCAAACTTACATATGCTCAGAGAATTTAACTTGTGTGTTCATCAGTGCAGATACACATACATATGTACTGCCACAGTTTTGTAAGATTGTAACCTTTTGAGGAGAAAGACTAAACTTTTTGTCGTTTTGGACTGTTTCTATTGGTCTATTCATCATGAAGTTCATGAACAGATCATAAAGGGCAGCTTGCATTTCATATCACAGATAAATAAGAGAAAATAAAACAAAAAATTCCTGCCAACTTTGTTTTCCTGTTTTGTAATGATAAAAGATTGGAAAAAAAAAACTTTTATTGACCTACTTCCTTATTTGCATTGTTGGTTTTGTTTCTGACTGTGCTATAAGTTGGGTTGTTTTTTAGTGTGTGTTTAACAGGTCAGAGTTATAATGCACTGTGTTTTAAAGCAGAGCTCATTGATTTCCCACTGTAATGTGTTGCCAATCAGTCCCAGCCCTGTTTCTCTTCCCTGGACAAGTCCGGAAGCAGCAGTGATAAAAGTGCCGGGCGAATACCATGCCCCCCTCCAGCACTAATGATCGCGGCAGGGTGGCTTTAGCCAGCGTGATGAATGTGTCATGTTTTAGTGGGGTTTTGGCGTCAGTGAGTGTTTGTGGGTTTTATAACAGTGAGTTTGTCACAAAGCTGGTTTAGCTGCCCTGCATCCCTCTTAGTTTATTATATTTATACTTTGTCAGAATCTCTGGGATCCTTACGCTCACCCATTTTCCTGAGTTTTCCCATACATCTTCCCAAAAACTTATCAGATTCCTGATTATTTGAAAGCTTTGGAAGTGGTGTGATGCAGAGCTGTGCTAAGTATTGGGATAAAATACACACACATACACATACACCCAGCACTGGTTTCCATGTCATAGTGACATGGCTAACTGTGGTACGTTTTCTCTGGGTCAGAGTAAATGGGAGTGATTTAGAAAAATAAGGGATATTTCACTTCCAGCGCAGCAGTTGAGGAACTATCGCTTCAGTGGAACTCCTTAAGCCTGCAGGCTTATTACTCCATCATTATTCATCTTAAAAGAGGTGAACAAAATAGTGCAGGCAGGTTTGAATGGGTGGAGAAAAGTGAGAGGAGTGATCTGTGAAAGACGGTTACCAGTGAGAGTGAAAGGGAAGGTTTACCGGATAGTAGTAAGACCAGCAATATTATATATTTATATTTGCGGCATTTAGCAGACTCTTCCTTAGAGTGATTTCCGTGTCCTAATTACAGGGACCACCTGAAGCAACTCGGGTTAAGGGTCTTGCTCAGGGACCAGTGGTGGTAGCGCCAGAGATGGGATTCGAACCTGGGACCTCTTGAGCCTTAGGTCTGTAAGCAAGTACCCTACAACTAGACCATCTCTACCCTTATATAGGTTGGAAATGGCGGCGCTGACTGCAGAGCTGAAGGTGTCGGGGTTAAAGATGCTGAGATTTGCTTTGGGAGGGAAGATGATGGCCAGGATAAGGGACGAGTATATTAGAGGAACAGCCCAGGCTGGATGGTTTGGAGACAAAGTGAGCAAGACTTGTTGGTTTGGACATTTTGCAGAGGAGACATGAGTATTTAGGGAGAAGAATGTTGAGAATGGAGCTGCCAGGCAAGCGGAGAAGAGGAAGGACAAAGACAAAGTTTATGGACGTGGTTAAAGAGGACTATGAACGAGGATTGTTAATGAATCAATCAGTATTCATTATGAATCAATGAGTATCCTCCATGAAATATTCAATGTCTACAATTAATTCTTTGGGATCCACTATAAATCATTAAAATCATTCAGTAACTACTATGAATATTCAGTTACTAGGAAAAAAGCAGAGTGGAGACTGAATCATTTGTAGTTACTGAATTTACTGAATGATTAAGAGAGTTTTGTAATTAATTACTGTAGTAACACACCTCTAAGGCCATTACTTTACTGAATTTGTGTAATTGAGACAATGTCTTTCATTAATGTTACCTTTCCCAAACAAAATTGAAGCTGTCTGAAGTCTGCTTGAGCTGCAGCTATGATGCTGATATGACCGATAACTTATTACGGACCGAAAATGCAGCGTGTGTGAGTCGAGCAGCCCTTGTGTAGCAGTTTATGGTTTAGTGTTTCAGTTTGTGGCTCCTGCGCTTAAACATATTGTGTTGTCTTCTATCTCCAGAAATAAAGGACTGCATTTCATTATTTCTTGACTGTTCCTTTAATGGGTTTTTGCCGATTGCCTGTAGGCCTGTGGACCATACACTGCACCCAACTTGTGTGTGTGTGTGATACTTCATGGTACATGGTACAGTGTGTTCTATAACTCTCTCTCTCTCTCTCTCTCTCTCTCAGGTGGAAGCAGCTCAGGATGCAAGCCCCCCACCTCCTCTTCCCTCTGCCAGCCTGCTCCCGGCTACTCCCCCGCTGAGCTCACCATGACCAGCCAGCACACACACCCCCCCTTTAGCAACATCCAGTCCATGGCTGAACAGCAGCAGGTACACACACTCCTTCATTTTTGTCTTTGTCTTTTAGAATATTACATCTCAGATCCCTTCTTGTCATTTGGAATGAAAATACTTTGCAGTCAGATTTTCTTCAGTAATAAACAATAACAATTTAAGCTGCTTATCGCAATCAGTCTTTACAAGTAAATGTAATAAACCTTAAATAAAACTCTCCATACTGTAATCTTGAAATAAACACAGAGGAAGGAGGAAAGTGCTGTTTAAAGAGCAACTTGTTGAAGAGTTATGGGTCTTCAGTACTGGGACTGTGGACAGACTCCTCAAAGAGTTGGGAGGATGGAAGGATGTACTTCCCAAAATATGCAGGAGGATGATCGAAAGAAAAGAGATATACTTAGTAAATTACAGCTAATTAGTGCCTGATATGCTTAAATTACAAAAGCTTATCCCAGACTTGTATTTTTCATGTTGTGTTCAAGGATTTGTGAGCCCACAAAAAGCTACCAATAACCACAATGCTTTCTTTTCCTCTGTGCCCCCCCTTCTGTCTCTCTCTCTTACTTTGTTTATACCTCTCTATTCATAGACCCACATTATATTGCCAAACATCTGCTGATTAAAAAAAAAATTACTCCCCCCCCCCCCCCCCCTTTTGGTGATGTAGTAGCCAAAAATATTTTCTGTATTCACCTGTGACCTATGACCTCTCTCCCCTGGCCAGGTGCTGTCTGATATGACCATACTGCAGAGGAGGATCCCCCCGAGTTTTAGAGACCCAGCCAGCGCACCGCTGAGAAAACTCTCTGTCGACCTCATCAAGACTTACAAGCACATCAATGAGGTCAGTTCATAATACACAAACTCACTTGCTGTTAAACTGTATAAACTAATAATTAATAAAAACAGAAAGAAATTATAGTTACTGGGTTTTCTAATGACACCATTGACATGAGAAATGGTCTGTCAGGCTCTGCTGTAAAACGACGACCTGCAAAGCAGAGAAGTAAAGCTAAATATAAATCTGTTTGCGCTTCTCGTCTCTGACCATCTCTCGTCCCTCCATTGTGCAGGTTTACTACACGAAAAAGAAGCGCCGGGCGCAGCAGGTGCCCCCGGAGGACTCCAGCACCAAAAAGGAGCGAAAGGTTTACAATGACGGCTATGACGACGACAACTACGACTACATCGTGAAGAACGGGGAAAAGTGGCTGGACCGCTACGAGATCGACTCACTAATTGGAAAGGGCTCCTTTGGACAGGTGAGCTGCAGTGCATGCTAGGCATGGCCAGTCTGGTCTCCTGCAGCAAAGGGAGAACGATCCTTTCGGTTTTGGTTTCCAGTTCATCTGGATCGTTTACTGGGTGTTTTTTTGGGAGCCATGCTTTTTGGAGTTAAAAGCTCTGCCTTCATTAGCCATTAGTTTGTTGCCTCCCGAATAGATAGATTTTATTTTGCCACCCACATTTAGCCCTAAATCTTTTCCTTGAGATCCATATAAGATCATAAGATAAGATCATATTAAGAGCAAAGGCAACAACCACCTTTACAACAACCACACCCTCGTTTTCTACCACCCTCTAGTGTACAGTGGAGGCAGGTCATCGTGGTGTTCATAAGCAGGTCAACCATGGTCAACACCTACCATGGCAAAAATATGAAAGAATGGAAATGAATGGCAAAAATAATGGTTGGTTAATGGTTATTTTTACTCAAGAAAGTCACCTGATCAAACTATGATACTGAGCCCAAATCTTACTCTACATGCATTAAATTATTTATTTAACTAATGGCTATTTGATCAATTGTATGTTTTTTGTTTTGTTTTGGGTTTTTTTTCCGCTTTCAGCTTATCCTTCTGTCTCATCATGTCTCACTTTCTTGCAGGTGGTGAAAGCCTATGACCACCACGAGCAGGAGTGGGTGGCCATCAAAATCATCAAAAATAAGAAAGCCTTCCTAAACCAGGCCCAGATCGAGCTGAGGCTTCTTGAACTCATGAACAAACATGACACTGAGATGAAGTACTATATAGGTAAGTGAATAAAACGTCGGCACTGTGACTCACTCCCGTTCTGAATTCAGCTCATTTATTGATCTCAGTCTGAAAGTGCTCCCTGGCAGCTCCTTTCAGTTTGATCTAAACTGAGCTCGTTAGAGCGGGATGGCTCATCAGCCTGCCTTTTTAAAACACGCCACCAAACGCAGCTGTCATAATTACAGCCCAGCTGATGCAGCAGAAATATCCTGTAGCTGCTCAGGCAATAGTGAAGGTACGAAAAATGGATATCTGGACCTGCTTACAGGTCTGTGAGGGGTTGCATTTTAGGGTTATATTGGAAAGTTATACATTTGTTTTACATTTGTGGGCTGCTTGTGTTCATGACTTTGACAGGAGATATTTAACTAAAACTACTAGATTTAATTAAATTTATGCAATTACTTTTTTACACATTTGAAAACCCACATTTATGTTTTGCTGAAAATAAGTAAAAAAAATCTTCAGGGAAGACAGATTTTTTCGCCCTGTTTTATTGCACTCTCTATTAATCAACTTAACATATTGTGGAATAAATATAAAATGCTATTGCACAATTGTAAGCTTTATTTTCTCACAAGTGGGTAAATTTGTAGCAAAGCATCGTGCATGTGCAGTAATGTCTTGCGAAAGTCACTGAATCTTTTAGTTTAACTTTTGCATGTGAGTGTATGGGAAGATGTTATCATATTATTAGATTTGCTATCTCATTAAAATGGGTCACTTTTATCTGAACATGGATCAGGATTGAGTTTTAATATAGATTATTTATTTATTTATTTATTTTGGCCTTAAAAAAAATTTACTGGACCAAAAAAAAAAAAAGTGTTTTTTTTTTTTTTTGTTTTTTTTTTAATCATTCTGTTTCTTTCTCCCTCACAGTCCACCTAAAAAGGCACTTCATGTTCCGGAACCATCTCTGCCTGGTGTTTGAGCTCCTCTCCTACAACCTATATGATCTTCTTCGCAACACCAACTTTCGGGGCGTCTCCCTCAATCTGACGCGGAAGTTTGCGCAGCAGCTGTGCACGGCGCTGCTCTTCCTGGCCACGCCGGAGCTCAGCATCATCCACTGCGACCTCAAACCCGAAAACATCCTGCTGTGCAATCCCAAACGCAGTGCCATCAAAATCGTCGACTTTGGCAGCTCCTGTCAGCTTGGCCAGAGGGTGAGTGACCAAGACCTCAGCAGGTCCTCGGCATGTTCGGACTCTCAGATACAAAAAACAGCCTGATGCCACTGCTCTCTTTAACATCAAAGCTTCAATCATCTGGTGTATTTAAAAAAATATATCATTCAGATTAAGCTGCTTTTATTTAAGAGCATCTGTAACAACGTTATTGTGCTGTAACTACTCAAACACACGACTTAAAGGGATGAGAAACAGACAATTAACGTCACATCTGTTTTAGGATAGATTGCTTTTGTGTTTTTCTTCTCTGATATACCATTCAGCATTCATTTTTTTAAATCAGCCAAAACTAATCAATACTGAAGTGGTACTGTGCAAAAGTCTTGATCCCCTTATTTCTTTCTATTTCGTAGGGAACTGAGGCAGTTGGTGCAGTGATTTCTGTACAAACACACATGTAAATCCAGTCTAAACCCAAAGAGAATTTGTAGAATTCTAGCCAGCTTTAAAGTCAATGTTTGGTACAACCACAACTATTCTTCAGCACAGCCTCATCTCTCTTAGGTGAATTGTCTTCAGGAACAGTTCTCCAAGCTTCTAAAAGAACGTTCCAAAGCTTTTTGGAAGTCAGCTGCCTGTTGTTTTCTGTTCTGTTTTCTGAGACAATCTTATATCTGCCACTGAAACGGATACAGAGACCACACTGAAAATGATACAAAAACTTCTGGAAGAAATGCAGAATTCTTCAACAGCACCTTAAAAATACAAGAAACTTGCTAAATATGAAGAAATTAGGGGCTCATAGCTTTTGCACTGCACTGTTAATTATCTCTGTATGGCTTCTTCCACTGCTTCATTTCTGAGATTGGACACCCTTCATAGAACAAGTGAAAAATAACCTGTTTATCACAAGATCCACATACATGAGCTTCAGTTTAAAATGTTATCATTGTGCCAGTCTGTGTTGCATTCTCAGCTAGTCAGGTTGGAATTAAAGTATTGGGACTGTATCTTATCTAGAAAGCTACGAAAGTGAATTCTGATACGAAAAAAGATTGACCTGTAGAGAGACATATTGGCCACAGGGTTTTACTATCTCACTTCTGAACATTACCGTGTTTCATGGAAACAACTTGTGAAAATTAAATCTAGGCATGTTGGTAGGATGGTCCTCCCTTTCCCACCTATCACTCAGTATAACTGTCTAGCAGCAGGTTGCTGGATTCAAGCTCCATGCACATTTTCTTCACCATGCTGATCAGCTGTAGCTTTAGAGACATTACAGGCTGTGTGTGTGTGAGGCTGGTTCTAATAAGCTTCAAAGGGCAGAAAGGGCTTTCCCCTTCACTGATCAACACACATTGTCAAGGACTCTCTCCCTAAGAAAATGGGTTTAGGTGAAGTGCTGGAGAGCAGATTCCCAGTTGCTGTGCTGCACCGCTCGTTCACGCCCAGTTTCTGCTGCCCTCCAGTGGCCAAAACCCTTTAATACAAGAAGCCCAAATTGTGCAGCCCCTTTTTTTTGCCTATTAATTTAATTAGAATTTTTGTGTTGTCCAGAAATCCATAGAGCTGCGTTATATCTGTTAGATGTATAGAACATCTTTTATTAATACAGCAGATCCTAAACAGGTCAATCACAGACTGCAACATGGTGCCCAAAGTGACAGACGTCATTCACAAATCTCTAGGAGGGTGCTGAAAAGATTCTTTAGCTGGAAAGAACAAAAACTGTCTGAATCCATTAAGAAAGTCATTAAACTGGCACTCATTTAACTGGACGGTATAAAACGTGAATAAGCAAATCCTGTTAGCTTCTGCCACTTTTCTTCTTCTCGTGGGTGTAGGATCACCAAGCGCTTTGTTCTTATCCTTCTATTACTTGTGTTTTTTTCCGCAGATTTACCAGTACATCCAGAGTCGGTTTTACCGCTCCCCTGAGGTGTTGCTGGGGATGCCCTACGACCTGGCCATAGACATGTGGTCTCTGGGCTGCATCCTGGTGGAAATGCATACAGGCGAGCCACTGTTCAGTGGCTCCAATGAGGTAATAATACTTATGAACATTATTTATAGGGCACTTTTTGTGCATTTAAATGCAAAGTACTTTACATTCTGCAAGAATTATTAAACCAGTTGTTGACTGTTGTAATCTACCCTAGGAAAATTGGTATTTTAAAATATGCAAAGAAAATGTACTTAAAATTGACAGATTAACTTATAATGTGGAGAAAATAAAAATACATAAACAGAAAGCTTTACTAAATTTGAAGGTTTTTTAAAACTGCCAAACACTTTCCTGAGGGATGTGCATCGGCAGTGTGTTCCAGAGATTTGGTGAATAAAATCTAAAGTCTATCAGCCACTCTGTAATTGAAGGTTTTTCAGTGAACATAGAAGTTACAGTCGTTTAGTCAAGAGAAAACAAATGCTGGGATCAGTTATAAATACAGCTGATAAAGGAAAGATCAAACTCTGGAGCTGCTTTATTTATTTTTTTCATGTGCGTCAAAAATGACACCAAGATTCTCATCCACATCACAGCCTAAAAGGCCCAAAGCACAGCAAGGAAGGAGACTGTGCAGTGTTTTACTTTTAGAATACAGAACAACAGCACCAGAGCCTTAACAGAGCAGGAATGTTGAACCCGGTTCCATTTGGGTTCTACAGAAAGTTTCCATCTTCATTCAAACAAGCTTTCCTTTTTGTGCTAATGAGTTGAATCAGGAATGCTAAGGTTTGTAATGAAAGGGGAAAGTGAAAGGAACTATTTCTCAGATCCACGATACACTTTGCTGGGGACGACACCTTGATCAAGGAAACCTCAGGGGAACCTACAGTTGAGGCCAAAATTATTAGCCCCCCTTATGAAATTAGACAACACTCTTGATTTCTCCATGACAATGACCATTAACAACAAGTGTTTGTTATTTTGGAAACAAAGGCACTATAAAAAAACAACGTCCACTAAATCTGATTAGGATATTTTATTGATACACTGAGTTGAAACAAGAAAGGGCAAAAATGAGACATCCAAAATGATTAGCCCCCTGGCCATTAATAGTCAATACTGTACCCTTTCTGAGCCACAACTGACAACAGTCTCTTAGAGTAGTTCTTTACTAGGTTTGCACAGGTCTCCTGAGGGATTCTGGCCCATTCTTCCATTGCAAATTGTTCTAGCTGATCCAAATTGCATGGTTTCCGAGCATGGACATTCACTTTGAGCACTCGCCACAGATTCTCAATAGGATTGAGGTCTGGGCTCTGGCACTCCAGGATCTTGGTTTTGGAATCCTTGAGGAACTGTTGGACTATTTTCGATGTATGCTTTGGGTCATTGTCTTGTTGGAAGACCCAGCGACGACCTAAGCCTAGACTACGAGCAGATTTCTGCATATTCTCCCTCAAAATGTCAACATAATTTTCTTTTTTCATGATGCCATGCACCTGAACAAGGCTCCGTGTGCCTGAGACTGCAAAACAGTCCCACAGCATGATGCTCCCACCACCATGTTTAACTGTGTTCCTAGGGTTGAAGGCCTCTCCCTTTTGTTGCCAAACATAAGAAACATCCATGTGCCCAAACAGTTTCAGTTTAGTCTCATCAGACCAAAGCACAGACTTCCAAAACTCATCTTTACCTTTCAAATGTTCACGGGCAAACCTCAGTCGGGCTGTGATGTGCCGCTCTTTGAGTAAAGGGGTTCTTCTGGGACGATGGCCCTGAAGCCCACCACAATGAAGAGCCCTCACAACTGTGTTCCTTGAAACATTAACTCCAGAAGAGCCCAGGTCAGCAACAATCATCTTGGCAGATGTCTGGTGCTCCTTGCTGACATCTCTGACTATTTTCCTCTCCAGAGTCCTTGAAATCTTGAGCTTACGGCCACGGCCAGGTTTGTTTCTTACAAAATTTCTCCTTGTACTTGGCATTGATGCAACGAACAGCAGTTCTAGACACTGTGAATCGCTTGGAAATGGCAGCGTAGCTTCTTTCTTCTTTCTGAGCTCCAGACTGATTTCCTTAGTCTTTGGCATGGTGGGTAACAGTAGTCCCTCTCATGTGTTCAGGTGACCTGTTCCTTGGAGTCTTTTTATGCTGATTGAATGTTGTTAGGAAGCCAATTGACTGCACAGGTGTGGTTTCAAAGCTGATTGGTTAATTACTGTAGGTGTGTTTTGAAAGCAAACATTCACATGTGGCTAATATTTTTGACCACCCCATTTTTTGAATGTTTGCTTATATCAAGTTTCATCAATGCTGCAAACATTAGGAAGAAGTTTAGAAAAATGTTCCATAATTCCTGGGGGGCTAATTATTTTGGCCTCAACTGTATATTTAAAATCATATTAGCTGTCCAGATGAATGATTTTTTGTGAAAGAGGGGACAAAAAATGTCCCTTGAAAGGTTGCAGACCCCTGGTCTAATGGAAATGATCTAAAATTGCATGCATTAAAATCTAGAATATACTTGAATTTTCTTCAATCTTGAACAAAGGAAATTTATCTTCTGCAATTTCTGTTTTGGAGACTTTTTTTAATAATGTGCAATAAAGTGAGCAGCGTACCAGTAAATATGTTCAGTAATGTGGAGAGAGACCGAAGGGATTCCCCTCACTGTTACTTCTTTCTTTCAGGTGGATCAGATGAATAAAATAGTAGAAGTTCTTGGGGTCCCACCAAACCACATGCTGGACCAGGCCCCTAAAGCACGAAAATACTTTGATAAGCTCTCTGACGGCCTGTGGACCGTCAAGAAGAACAAGGATATAAAGAAGGTACTTTATCCTTCAGCCTCTGTGAGTAAAACTCTGCTTCTTATTAACCACTATCCCCCTCCATATTCTCCATAACCACCACCCCACCACCCCCCCAAAACACACACACCCTCCTCAGCATCTTCAAAATTATAATAAAAATAACATTTCTAATTTATATAGTGCCTTTCTTACACCCAAGGTTGCTTAACAGTATTAATGCACAACAACAAAACAAACAAGAGGAAACTGTAATGATAGACAGAATCAAGCTCGACACGTAGGATAGCAAGTGGAAATTGAATCAAAAATAAAGGTTTTAGTGAGGATTTAAATAGTGGAAGTGATAGGTTCTTCACACCGCAGTGTCAGGTCCACCTGCTCACATAAAGAGGGACTATAACTGGCCCAGAGAGCGGTAGTAATCCCAGAATCTAATAAACCCTGTGTTTTGAAAACAAGTCCACTGTACACAAGATTCTGATCCACAACAAAATGCTTCCCCTGTATTTAACCCACACACACCATCCAGCAGGGGGCAGTCATATCCAGCGCCCCGGGGAGCAGTGATGGGGATTGCACCTTGATGAAGGGAACCTACTGGTCTGAAATTTGAAACCATGACTTCTATTCCCCCATTCCCTTTGAATGATTTTCATACATTTACTCAATCTTTATTTTACCACCGTTCAAAGTTTAATGCGAATTTGGAGCCTTAACTATTACAGTGGTGAAAATACAGTTGATGTTAAAATATAATGGATGTTTTTTTCCCCCAAATAAAATTTCTTTATTAATGATATGTGGGTGGGTCCCCAGAAGCTCAAAGCGTTTACTTACTGGTCTCTGTACTGATCATGGCTCAGCATCACCTTCCGCCAACCTTTTCAAACTGTGAGGAAGAACGTTTATTTTATGAAAGTGAAAAAATATATATATAAGCTGTTGTAGTGCTGAAAGATATGTGGGAAATTTTTAATTCATTTCTCATTAATAAAAGCATTTTAAATGTGTTTACATTTTTTTTTATTATTATTAACATCTCCCAATAAGAACTTAGCATAATTTAGGATAAAAATTCAAACTGCAATCAAATGTTCAGCTCTAGAAGCTAGTGAATAAAAGTTTAATTAACTTTGCATTTCTTTCATTAACTTTCCAGTTGGATTGTTAGGGTCACAAGCCAACTTAAGACCCCCCCCTCTAGTGCAGTTTCATTCATACCATCTAAACAACTAAACCATAAACTCATTTACCCAATCATCAACTGCCTTTCCTTATTTCTTACTCCTTTCCTCTCTACTCCATTTCACTTCATTATCGAAAGTGTATGTATTAATTTAACATGTTTTATCACTCGAATGATTCGTGCTGATTAACGTTTTGCACAGAACTGTTCTTTTTTTATGAATTTATTCCTGATTAATGAATATTTCACAATGTGCCATCGACGAGTGATTTAACAGTAAAGTGTCTGGTCTGTCAGCTCTGTTTTAACTGTTATTTGTTATTTGGAGAATAAAATGGTGCCTGTTTTTAATCTCTTCCGCTCAACAGGAGTACAAGGCTCCAGCGACGAGGCGGCTGCACGAGATCCTAGGGGTGGAGACCGGGGGTCCCGGAGGAAGGCGGGCAGGGGAGCAGGGCCACGCCCCCTGTGACTACCTGAAGTTTAAGGACCTAATCCTGCGCATGCTGGACTACGACCCGAAGACCCGCATCACGCCGTTTTATGCCCTGCAGCACAACTTCTTCAAAAAGACGACGGACGAGGGCACCAACACCAGCAGCTCCACCTCGACAAGCCCAGCCATGGACCACAGCCACTCCACCTCCACCACCAGCTCTGTCTCCAGCTCCGGTAAACACACACACTCACACCCACACACTTTTATAGCCCTTTTCCACCATCAGGGAACCGATGAATGAGTTCTGTTCACCTTCACGCTGCGCAGTCAGGTACTGTAATAGAGGATGTGGAACTGACTTTTCGGGTTCCGAACAGATTTTTTTGGGACTAAATGCTCATTGTTAAAAATTTGGTTACTGAACTTGAACAGAACCATTACCCTGTTGGTGTTCTCCATTTAACTGCTAGTTTTTGAGTTTTAAGCGCTGAACAGGGGTGTTAGAGAAATGTCCCAGGTGGGCTAACTTCTGAGGTAATGAACTGTCCATTGAAATGCGTTCTTTAGAAATTGTAAATCAAGCCTTTGTATTTACACATGCTCTGTATTTAAACATACTGTATTTAAACATGCTCTTGTCTGTCCCTAGGTGGATCTAGCGGTTCTTCCAATGACAACCGAAATTACCGGTACAGCAACCGGTACTACAACAGCGCCGTCACTCACACGGACTACGAGATGCAGAGCCCACAGGTAACAGTCCAGTTCATCACATGTGCTTTCCGCTGTCTGTACCTACACAGTGATACATCTACCCATCAGCAGCATAATAGTACACAGAGTAGCTTCTAGTGCAGTGATGTATTTATTAACTACCTTTGCCTTCTGTTCTTTTCTCTTGTCCTTTTCCTCCTGCAGGCACCATCCCAGCAGCAGTTGCGTATCTGGCCGGGCAGTGAGGGCAGTTTAGGCCAGCTGTCGAACAGCGGCAGCGACGCCCCATACCCGCAGCTTCTCCTGCACAAGCCGGCGGCCTCGCAGCACTCCCGCCACTTCCTTGGCAATGTGGGGGGCATGATGGATCCTCCTCACCACCCCCACCCAGTGTATGGTGGCGGGGGTCACCATGGCAATGGCCGGCCGCTCCGGCAGCAGCAGCAACAGCAGCAACAGCAGCAGCAGCAGCAGAGCCAGGCCCAGGGTCAGACTCCACAGGGCCCAC
The DNA here is from genome assembly GCA_017165825.1 of Hepsetus odoe. NCBI lineage: Eukaryota > Metazoa > Chordata > Actinopteri > Characiformes > Hepsetidae > Hepsetus > Hepsetus odoe. The sequence continues at coordinate 18,029,889 of CM029389.1, read as the reverse complement.
AAGGGCAGGCGCTGATGCCGGTCTCATCTCCGCAGATGCAGGACAGCATCGAGCTGAGCCTCACACACCACCACCACTTGGCCCAGTCTTCCATCGTGCAGCCGCCACCGTCGAGTTTGGACTCCAGTCAGTACGGATCCTCCAACATCCACCTGGGCCTCTCCGCCTTTCGGACTAGAACGGCCCTGGCTCCGCCCCCCCAGCCTCCCACGGCCTCCTCGCAGCAGCAGCTGGCCCAAGCCCCGGCCCCTCAGGACAGCATGGTGCCTGCCTCCGGCCTGGGCTACATCCCCCCCTGTTACCCAGGCAACAACAATAACAACCCACCGCCCCAAGGCAGTGGGATGCTCACCGGTGCCCCCCCGCGGGGCGGAGGAGCAGGGGTGGTGCGGCCGGATTCAGAAGAGTCCATCATGATGGGCGTATGCGGGAGCGGGGGGGGCGGCCAGAGCGCGGCCAACTCTTGATAAATCTTGAACAAATTCCAAAAGCCATACAAAAAAAAGAATTTTAACGAGAAACATAAATGATTAAAACAAACAACAGACGCCGCATACACACACATACACGTAGTACACACGATAAAAACACCCCACACACACACACACACGGCCACATGACGGAATTACAGAGAAAAACTTGTGAAATATCAAAGGATTTTTTTTTTTTGTTTTTTTTTTTTTCCTTTTGTTTTTCTGTTTTGCATGGGGTCGAGGGGGAGGATAGGGGGATTAACTTTTTTTGGAAGGAAAAGCGCAGAATGGAGGAGTCGGTCAGGACAGAGAGTTTCAGGAAGTTTGTTTTTATTGTTATTATTATATTATTGGATTTATGTGATTTATGAATAGGTTTGCAGCGAGATTTTTTTTTCTTTTTCTTTTCTTTTTTTTTTTGTCTGAGACCCCCCCCCCCCAGGTGAGCCGGGATTGGGTGAATGTGTTCGAGGAGGGAAGCAGCAGAAGAGAGGGAGAGATATTTTGTTGTTCCTTAAGTTTAATTGTACATTTTTAATTTATTAAAAAATCACTACAGAAGGAGAGAGAAGGAGGGATCAGGAGGAGAGCTAATGAGGTGGGTGTTTTTTTGTTTATTTTTTTTGTTTTGTTATTTTGAGTTTATTTATTCGATATGTTTATTTTATTTATACAGGTTTGTTTTTATTTTTTGAGGGATAGACAACACTTGCGCAAACACACAAAAACAAACAAGCAAACGAAATGGGATTGAGTTGTTTTTCATTTTGACTTTCTCTCACCCCGTGACTTAAGCAAACACTTTTGTTACTGTTTGACTTTTTTTGTTTTGTTTTTTTTTTTTTTGTTTTTTTTTATGTTTCCAATCTTTTTCTCGCTTGACACACTGGCTTATATATCTCAAACTATGAAACAAATCTTACGAATAAAATAAAGCAAATGACGAAAACCGTAGTCACACCGCGGTGAGAAAAACAACGCGAGGAGGAGGAGGCGGAACCTTTTTTTTGCCGATGCGAGCCGCTCTGAAAGCGAAGAGGGGGGACCTTTAGCTAATCTTTACAGAAAAAAGGAGGAAGTGAAAAAAAAAACGACAAAACACTCGGCCAGAAGGAAAACCAAAATGCTTCCCTGATGTTTGTTTTTAAAAAAAATAGTCTGCCTTCTTCATCATCTTTACCAGGTTTTCTCTCCTCTTTTCTCAGTTTTGTTTCTTTTCTCTCCTTCTCTGTCCCTCCTTCTCTTTTTCTAACTCACTTTTTGTTTTTCACTGAAAACATTTGTATTAGCTCTGGATATGCTAAGCCAAATCCCTCTTTCTCTTTCTTTCTCTCCTCTTTCTCTCACACTTTCTTTTCTGTCTCTCTGTGTAGCTTATCACTATTGCTTTTCTTTTCTTTTCTTCCTGGCCCCACATTTGTGTTGGAAGGAAGAGGAGACGGGCGAGAAAAGCAAGAGGGAGGAAGCTGTAGAACGAAGGAGACTCTTTCATTCCTCCTCCACTGCGCCCTCCTGCTTTCCCTTTCTCTCTCTCTCTCTCTCTCTCTCTCTCTCTCTCTCTCTCATATCTTTCCTCCCCCTTCCTCCTCCCTCCTCTGCAACACTCTGTGAGTGCTGTTTGCCATCAAGTCAAACAAAAAAAAAGGAAAAAAAAAAGAAAAAAGTGAACTTCTTCTCTCTCGGCTGCTATCTCCACTCTCAACCATGTTCGGATTGCTGCTAAAGAAAACAAACAGATAAATAAATAAATAAATAAATAAAATAAAAATAAATGAATAAAAAAAAAACTTTTTAACCCTCCTGCTTCAGAAGAAGAAAAAAAAATGGAAAAATAAAACCACTGCATCTCATGTATTTATTACTATTTAACAAGAAAAAAAAAAAGAAAAAGTGAACCTGTTTTCTGCTGTTTTTTTGTTTGACGTTCTTTCTCGGTACAGGTTGAAAGCTTGTCATTTCTATTATGTAACGGAAACACGGTATCAAACAAGTGCCTCGACTTACGGGTCAGCCGCCAGACAGAGTGGGGAGGAGAAGGATGGGTTCGGATTTTGGGCAGGGGGTAAATCATGTGTACAGCTAAAAATTTCAAGCCTCATGTAATTGTGTAGAGAAAGGAACGACGACGACAACAACAAAAAATCCACTAAAGTTAAATTCTTGTAAGAATTCATATCTGAATCCAGTCTCAGTTTGACTGACCAGCGGATATTTAATTAACTGATGACGTCCTCATTGTAATTTGTGTACATAGCATTCATGCTTCATCCCGTTTTTGACGGTTAAGCGATGGTTAGGGTTAAAACTCTCTTTCGCTCGCTCTCTCTCTCTTCCTTCCTCTTGAGGCTGCTTCTTGCTACTGGGATTCGAACCTGCGACCTCGAAGGCAACAGGACCTGCAAACTACCTTACTCTGCTCACGTCAGTGACGATGAACGCTGTCCTTTATGTTGTTGATACCCGGTTTAAAACTTGTAATCGGCCGCTTCTTTACTTTGTAATTCATGTCTGAAGTATTATCCCATCATCCGTTTTTTTTTTTTCTTTTTCTTTTGGTTTCTCTATTAAAGAGAAAAGTTGCCTCTAATCTGAACGTTTAGGAGGAGTTGCTGGTGTTGCACTGCGAGGGGCGTCTGTCTCAAAACTGGCTCCAAGGTGTCCCTTTGGTGTCCATTGCGTCAGGGACGGAACTCGGAGAAGCTGGACGTCACCTTCGCCGCTTTGGTTTTAAACTGAATTGTTCATTGAAGCCCTGACAGGTTAAGAAAGTGTTTTCAAGAAGTTCTCCACACCCAACCCGAGAGATAACTAACATGGAGGTTGCCACACTGCTGTTGCGATACAGATCACAGTGTGTTGAAACCCTCTGACGGTTAAAGATCTGCATTTCCAACAGAGTTCACGTTTCTCGGATCGTGTGAACGCCGAGTGGATTTGAGGTGAAACTGTGACCTGTGGTGGTGAACGGAGTCAGACGCCTGTGAGGGACGTGAAGTCTGATGCCCGAGGTGATGATGTTTTACCAGAGTTTGGAGAAGATTTTGGACTAAAACTAAACCCGTTCATTGTGGAACGATCCAAAGAAACATGATTTAGTTCAGATGGACTATTTTACCAACATCACTGTCCCACAGAGACACTCTGAGACACATGTGGCTTCTCTGGGAGGAATAAATTGTGCAAATTTGTGACATCCGGTTCCCTTCACCACCACTGGAGAAAAATCTCAACCGTTTCACACAGAGGCCACTCTGGAGGAGTTTAAGACTGAATTGTGGGGGAATTAAAATTTTTAAATGTTGCAAAGGCCTTAAGTATTGTCTAAAGTTCAATTTTATGTTTTTTAAATTAAACTCGGGTGTTAGGTACTTTTTTTGTTTTAAAGAAAACAGTCAATATGGCAGCCTGCTCTGAGCAGGCACTGAACACCAAAGTGGGGTTAATCACTTTAAAGGTGTCTATAAAGCAGTCTAACCACAGGGTGAACATGGATATTGACCTTAAACGAATGGCTCAGTCGTGCTCCTAATGTTAAATGAAAGAGAACACATCAATGAGTGTCATGAAATTGATAGTGTGCAGTTTGGGGTAAATAATAAAAGGTGCGGTTTAGGCCGTCTGTGCTGCACTTGTGAACCACAGCAAGACATTTTGCCTGTATTTAACCCACACACACCATGTAGCAGGGGGCAGCTATATCTAGCACCCAGGGAGCAGTGATAGGGATGGTACCTTGATGAAGGGATCCTTAGGGCACCTACTGGTCCAGGATTCAAACCCACAATGTTTTGAACCTGGGGCTTAGTTCTTAAATACTAGACCTAGTGGTGCATTATTTTCATTACGGGGAAACTCAGACCCCGGCTAAGACTAAGCCTAAGCTTTTCAGTGTTTCTGTCATGACTTGCCTCCTATTTAGTGTAGGACTAGGCTCCAGGTCTCAAATCTGTTCCTTAAAGATTTGTTCTCCAGCAGAATTTAGTTCAATTTACATCTAGCCTAAAGTTTGTGTTTACAGCATCTGGCAGACACTTAAATCCAGGTTGTAGTTGGTTACTCCACAGAGGAGCCGAGACCACTGAGGTTCTGATGTTGAGAACTTGGCGGTCAAGTTGGGCTGAGCTCGGTTCTAATGTTGAGAAGTGGGAGATCCAGTTGGGCTGAGCTTGAAGGAGAGCTGTGACCTTCAGTTTAAAGCTTCTTAAATATCTTCCTTGGAAAAAAAGAACCTTGAAAAGCTCTTTCATTCCTTTGAAGGTTTTAGGAAAATTTATCTGATGGGTATAGAACCTACAGGTTCTGTGAAGGATCGTTAAAACTTTAAACGTCATCGTACACCCAGCATGTAATTTGCAAAAGTGGTTTCCTATAGAACCATCATTTTGAAGAGTTTAAAAAAAGTGTGATTCTCCACTTTTTTGCTAGATCTTTGGAAACTACAAGAGAACCTGATTATGAAGATGGACTGTTGTCCTTGCTGTCTCTCTGACTGAATCTTGAAAGCAGATGTTTTATTTATTAAGGGAAAAGCAGTTTAAGGAAAACTGTTGCTTCCACAGGGATCCACCAGGAATCTCCATCTTATTTTCCCATGAAGTGCTACCCTTCTGCATTTTTCTTTGATCTTTAACTTCATAAGACAATTTTAAGAGCAGAAGAACTGATGCCCTTTCCTTCCAAGTGTCAGAGAAGATTAAATGATTTCCTAAAGAACCTTGTAATAGGTGGTTATATGTGAACCTATGAAGAGGTACTAGAAGGGTACAATACTGGGGGCAAGTTAGTATCAGCAGTATGAATACCTTTCTTGATGGGACCCCCCACCCCAGCCTAAACTTACACTCCCTGATCATGAGATGCAAGTCTGGAGTTTGGGGGGGGGCATCTGATGGGAGAGTGAAAGTGACTATTTGTCATTGTGAAACAGAACAGCACACAGTGAACCTCAGCCAAATGCATCCCCTGCATTTAACATCACGCAGAAAGGAGGGCGGTATGGAGATGATACCTTGCTCAATGGTACCTAGGTAACCAAGCTACTAGGTAACCACTGCTCCTGGGTAAGGAATTGTCACTCATATGTGATGATGTAGGGCTGCTTCTGCAGTTCTTGCTCCCAAAGACCTTCCACACACACACACACACTGCAGCAGGGGCCAACCATATCCATCACCCGTGCAGCAGTGATGGGGATGGTACCTTGATCATTGGAAGTTACCTACTGGTCCAACTGGAGATATAAAACTGCTAACAATCTTATTGCAGGGATGCAGAACATCCACGAGGCTAGAAAGAAAAAAAGTATTGCAACAAAATATGATGCTGACAGTTCAGACAGACAAATCTCTGATTTATTCTTTCCATCACATACAGCACAATCCTCTAATGCAGTGATAGCTATTTTTAAAAATATACAGAGGTGTCTGTACAGACTACTGTTGACTAATTTACATTAAGAAAAAAAATCTATCAAAACACCAGGGGTGCCCATTTTTCCACATTAAATGGTGTAGCAGTTTATGAAACATTTTATTAAAAGGCTGTTTCTGTCACTGTAAAACAAAACTTTAATATGTAAATGAGCCTCAATCAAAAACAGTCTCGACAGAAACATTTTAACCTAATAAACATGAGTGGGCGGGGCTGAAACACTGAATAAACATCAAAGTAACACCTTAGAAACCACTGGGAATCCCAGAGCAACCACCTGATAAAACCCTAGCAACCATCAAAGACAGCAAAGCAACCACCTAGCAACACCCTAGCAATCACCAAAGATAATAAAACAACCACCAATCAACAGTGTTGCAGTGCAGTGATGTAAACAGCGGGGTCTTCAGGAACTAAACCACAGACAGAAACTGGCGTCATTTAAGGTGGAATGCCAGAAGTTAGCTGTGAACAGGACACCTTTATTTCACAGGGGAACAGAACCCACAACCTCCTGGTTCAGGTGTCAGGAACAGGACACACAGACACATAAAACATTCAAAATCGCAAACACACACACCTGTGTTTAGTTCTGTGTTAGTACCAGCTCGTGCCCCTAACTCCTGCGGGTCAGAGGGGCATCAATCAGCGCGGTACCCGCCTCTCCTGGTGCATTGTGGGATGCGGTTCACGGCTTTAAGAAGGCCCTCTGTGGAACCCACTCTCTCTAACAGGACCATGGCTCTGATTCTGCTCTCCGCGTGTCTCTTACTGGGCCGCATCTTCTCGTGCGCGCGCGCAGAGGCGAACTGGAGCGAGCTCGCGAGGCCGGAGCTCCACGCAGGTGAGCAGGAGCTGCTCGCTCCTCCGTTCCTGCGCCTCCCGGTGTTCCTGCACTCCCGCGAGCCTCTGCTGGACCGAACCCTTTTCCAGCCGGCGCGGGGTTTGGGCCGCGAGACGCTCCCCGAGTTCGCGAGGAACCTGCTGCTCCCGCCTCCGGTGCCCTCGCGCGCATCCATCGCCGACGGCGGGCGCAGCCGGCTGCGCGTGTCGTGCAGCTCCAGACAGATGCGCGTGAATTTGCCCCGCGAGGCGGTGGGCTCCCTGGACGACCTCCGACTCGGCACGTGCGGCGTGAGTTGGACCACGGCGCGAGACGTCGTCTTCCTGCATGAGCTCCACCTGTGCGGGACCAAGAGACAGGTAGGGCTTTCGGGGCGGGTCCGCTTTAGGACCGGTCCGAGTGTGAACACTGCTGATCCGGATTGTTTTGTGGACGCAGCTCATGAACAACAAGGTGGTTTATTTCAACACGCTCAGCTACACACCTGCGGAGGTCCCAGGCGTCCCTGGAGGACCCACACCTGTCTCCATACCAGTCCAGTGTCACTTCAACAGGTACTTCTTAATGGGCATAACTTCTGAATGAAAAGAAATAGATTTCTTTATGCAAGTGTGAACAGATGCATAAGTTTCAAACTGTCCTGCTAGTGTGAAAAAGGTGGTATGTGGAAACATTTAACATCAGCATAAATGCATATAAATATGAAAGGCAGTTTTTAGCAACAACTTTGCATCTCTACCGAGCCCCTAGCAACCAACAGAGATACTCTAGGCAATTTAGCAACACTTTAGCGTTCACCAGAGATCCTGCAGAAACCACTAGTGGCACCCTGGCAACCACCAGCAATACCATGGTGGCAGTTAAGCAACATCTTAGCAGGGGTCCCATAGAAACCAAGTAGCAACCAATAACGACTCTAACAGCTAAATATACCATGGCAACCCACTAGCAACAACATTGTAGTGCTGTGAAGATGGCAGTGAAGGGAAGGGGCTTCAGGAATTAAACCTGAAAAAGTAACCACAAGGTGGAACTGCAGAATTGAGTAAACTGCTTTAATTTCAGTGAGAACTGAACCCACAACCTCCTGGTTCAGAGTGTTCGGAATCATACACACACTAATCCGATGGACTGCAGTTCCTGATTTAGGAAGACTTTATCTTCAGAACAGGAACCAGTCAAGTCACCCAAATCTTTTCTCCCAGAACTCCTGCAACTCTTCAGTTGGACTTGATGTCCGCTACAAGCATCAACTAAACACCCGGGCTGCTGTTCAGACTGATCCGGGATCAGATTCCCCTGTATTAAGAACTGATCCTGAATCAGCGCTCCTGACACAGCTTGTGTAAAAAGGCAGGTGTTTACCTTTCCTTATAAGTGGCTAAGTGGAGATTAGGATGAGTGTTGGCTTGTTGAAGAGCTGTTCTCACTAGCTCAACTGTCCTGAGGCAAACCCCTGTTCTGATGGTATTATTTAATTCGAGAAGCAGTAATAGTCGAAGACTATTACAGCCTGATTTTGATTAGTCGAACAGTTCTACTACCCGCTGTCTGGTTTCAGGTGAATGTTTTTCTGACTCTTTCGTTGCAGGTTCCATTACTCGTACAAGATTGGTTTCATGCCACAGATTGAAAAGTTGAGACTCTTCAAATCCATGAAGACCAAAGCAATGGTCACGCTGATTCCATATGATGGTAAAAATTTTGAGCCTATGATGGAGTCCACACTGAACACCAGTTAATGCTACATTGATTTCTAAATCTTATCAGTTAGTTCCCAACTTGGAAAATTGCAGAGCTTACAGTCCTGCAAAAGTCTTGAACCCCTCGTTTCTTTGCTGGCAATCACCTTGTTGGTGCAAAAATCTTGCATCTCAGACTGTCTTCTCTTTGGCATATTGAAGGCATGAAATGGGGTAAAATGTTTTTGTGAAAGGCTAGAAAGTGCCTAAAGATGCAAGGTTCTAGATAAAGGGGTTAGAAACAGTGGTAGTGTAGTCTTTAGGGTTCAGGGCTCAATCGAAAGGTTGTGGGTTTGAGTCCCCTTGAGCAAGGTACTGTACCCATAATTGCTCCCTAGGTGCTGGATATGGCTGCTGCCTGCTGCAGTGTGAGTTAAATTCAGAGGATTTGTTTGTTCACAATAATGAATGGTCCTTTTGTCTAATTTTAAGTTTTTTTTTTTGTTTTTTTTTTTTTTTTTGGTTTGGTTTTTTTTGGTTTAAGCTCATTGGAAAAGGCTGAGTCTGTCGGAGGGGTTCATCATTGGTCAGCCTATGTACTTTGAGGCCGAGGCTTCATCTGTGGCTGAAGGCAAAAGGCTATTCGTGCACTCGTGCTACGTGAGTGCGAATAGATCTCACCTCTCCACCCCGCAGGTCACGATCATCAACAACTATGGGTAATTCTGTATTCATCCCTCTGGCACATTGTCACCGTTTGCATCGTGACCTCAAAATCAAACTGCACAAAATGCGTGTTGTAACCTTTTTTAATTGTTTATATTTTTATACCCTGCGATGGGCTGGCGACCTGTCCAGGGTGTGTCCCCCGTCCTTCACCCTGTGTGAGCTGGGATGGACTCCAGTAACCCCCCCCCGCGACCCCGTTTGGGACAAGCGGCAGAAAATGACTTTTTTTTATAAAACCAGTTCTTTTAATTGTTTAAATAAATGGGCCAAAATGAATGATCCAGACTTTTATAATAAATGAATCAAAATGATCAACTGGGGGTTTCAGTGGCACTAAAACTTTATAGCACTTTCAGCTGATTGTCAAAACTGTCGAATTTATGTAATAGTATGTTTATCCCTTTTTTTTTTTTTTTTTTTTTTTTTTTTTTTTTCCAGATGCATGGTTGATGGTAAAAACAACAGTGAGTCAAGGTTTATAAATGGCGGCAGAAAGAATGTGGTGAGGTTTTCCGTGGGTGCGTTTGCATTTGTAATTCAAGGAAAGGTAGAAAAGGTAATGGACCATCCCATGCCATTTCAGGGTACATGTCCTGAGTTGGGATGGGGTGTTTTTTTTTCCTCCACACCCCTTTTCCTGCCCTCTGAAGCTTTTTTGATTTTCTTCAAGCAGCAGCTCTACATGCACTGTGAAATGTCTGTCAGCAGAGTGAATCTGACTTCCACTTCCAAATTTTGCTCATACAACCAGAAGGAAAACAGGTTTGATGGACTCTTCTGTGGTACTGATGCTCATGTGGGGCCTTGATTTTGTTTTTTACACTTTTTTGGGATTATGTCTTTAGATGGGAAGAACTCTATGGATTTAATACACTTTGCTCCTGCTGCAACACCACATGCCTCCCAGCTGCCCCCACTGGTGAGGAAGATCTTAAATTTTCCTTTTTAAAATGTTGGACATACTTACTATTTTAATACCCAGTACTTCCTCTCTTATTGCTTCTTTTCCCCAGCAAGCAGCAAACCTCCCCTCAGTGAGTCATGGTCCATTGTGGTGGCACTGCAAATCGGTGGAGAAACGGGTGTCGAAATGGTAGCTGATGGTGAGAAAGTGGAAGATCATTTGACCTCAGAGCCAAAGGAGAAGGCAGTAGAGTCTTACCGCACATTTGAGAATGTGTTTGGACTGGACTGAGGAGTAAAGAGAAGGAGACCTCACCCAAGTCATTTCCACTCAGTGAGGAGGAATGACTTGATGCCAAACAAATGGCAATAAAAGTGTAAAAAGCAAATCCTACTTCTAGTCTTTATTTTTCCAAATGGATACTGTTGATTTAGAGCAGTAAGTCAAACCACTGCAGCCCTCTTCTCATCCCAAATATAGCAGACATGTCTTGAAAGCAAGTATTGGTGACCAAACAAGACAATGACCCAAAGATGGACCAGGAAAACCCCAGTACTGGCTTCTGGAAAGACCAGTGTGTCTTAGAGTGGCCTAGCTGCAGATTAAACCCAAACACTGTAAAGCATCTCCTAACGAGGCCTGAACATGGCCGTGTGCACCATCCAACAAAAGCTTCTGAAAGAAACTTCTAAAATGAGGGTTTGCCATGCTTGTTGTTTTCCATAAAGGCCATCATTGGTGAAGATGCTTTTGTTGAGTTAAGGGTCTGAATGCTTCTGAAAATGGGAGATTATTTTATTCAAAGAAATTAACAATGCTGCTTTGTTGTAAAGGATTGGGTGGTCCAGTTTTAGGACTCTTTATATTACATTAAGACCTTTAAACATTCAGTCGGTGTAAATGACAGAATTTTGTATTTATTTTTATTGGTTTAAGAAAGTGTTACATACGAGTGAGGCTCTTTGTAATAAAACTGTACAAAGCCAATTTCAACACAAAAAATACAGGGCAATATTTAAGTTGGGCAAGAGCAATCTTAAGTACTTTGAAGCCTTCTAATATAGGCAAGAAATTTTTACACTCAAGCCCGAAGTGTGTGTGTTTTTTTGCATATTCAAATGTGCTGTACAGATTGAAGGTGGAGAACTGAACAGTAACTGCTACAAGTGGAAACAGTGTTTCAAGGGTCATAGGGAGTTCTGCTCATATTTGACTTTTCCATGCTGTTCTAAACCATTCAGTGGACTGTGTTCACATATGATCAAGTGAACATGTGCACATGAGCTCTTTTCAGGGTCCAGGTGTGAATGCAAAGTTACCATTTGAAATAGGAGACAGTGACTATCAAAAAATTAAACTTTAAGACCCTTTCACACCTGCACTGTAACCTGGAGCTGTTATAGATGTATAAGATAAGTCTTTACTCTTCCAGCTCAGCGAGTGATGTGTTGGTCATGCGACTGGAGAAAAGATCCGTTACACAAAACGTCAAGACGGGGAGTTTCAGGAACTTTGAGCCAATGGCCAAATTGTCAGGCAGACCTGAGCAATGGCGGCTGTTTGATTAAATTAGGAAGCAGCGGGTCATGTCCCACCTCCTGCTCGTTCTACCCAGGTGTCAGCCCTCACCTAAACCATGCAGAGTATTTCCAGCGGGTGAGAAGTTGTTTCACCAGGAGCATCTGCACTGCTACACGTGTGAAAGGAACACTACAATGTCCAGACTTGATTCTCTGGACATCATGTGAGGAAACAACCTGCGTTCACATTATCAGAAGTGGCACAATACCTTTTACTCTTTGTTATTATTTCAGTCTGTGTAATGTGCAGGTGACCATCGAGGCCCAACTCTGACACCGAAAGTATCTTTGTGTTCACACGACGGCAAATAATCCTGTTTAGGCCTAAATCTGATTTGTGTCACCTGTAATGTGAACGAACTTGAATGAGCTCAGTGGATTTGTTAGTAAAAGTCCTCAGTCTGTCTTGCCGTGCATTGATGGCTAGTAGAAAGAGTTCAAATGCGAGTGAGTGCCCGGATGTCGGGGCATCGGGGAGCTGGGGTACACAACTCCAGTGGCAGAGTTCCAGTAGGGGGCTGGGGGGCCAAAAAAGTTGCCAGATGCGACTGGCATGGGGGCAGAATGAGAGCCCATGAAGTTCACTTTGGGCTGGTGGCTGTGGTAGCCCTGAACATATGGCCCCTCTGCTTGGAACTTGAGCACAGCTCCCTCTGGTGGGTGGCTCTGGTGGGCCTGGGAGATGCCCTGGAAGTCGAACTTGTAGGCGTAGCGCTTGCCGTGCACCTTAGTCATGATGTTTTTGTCGTAGTAGTAGCGCAGAGCCCTGCTAAGCTTGTCATAGTTCATGTTGGGTTTGCTCTTGCGCTCGCCCCAGCGCTTCGCCACCTCGTCCGGGTCGGTCATTTTGAACTCCCCGTTGGTTCCTTCCCACGTGATGATGGCTGCATTGCTGCTATCTGACAGCAACTCCAGCAGGAACTGCCACAGCTGGATCTGACCAGAACCTGTGGCCAGGGGGACAGAAAGACAGATGGAAGTTGGAAGGAGGTGTGACCTATACCAGGTCCAATTGGGCCTTTTGAACATGTTGAAATGTAGTAATTTCGTATTTCTTTCCTGAAATAATGATTCAAAAATAACCTCCTTAAAACTATACTTTGTTTTGGGCACCCCTTGTGTGGGCACCCTCAAGGAGAAGCTCAAATGCTCAAAGGTCAAGTGTTTAGGTCATACTATCTACTCTTTTATGGGTTATTTAGTTGTTTTTTTTGGGGAGGGGTGCTTAAAATGGGTGATATGTTAAATTTTTCCAAAAATGTCATCAAATGAAAAGCGATGAGGAAAGTGCTGAGTAGATGTGTAACTGTTCTCATGAATCAGTGTCGTCCAATTCATTTTGTGCCAATTCTGTTTAAGATTCAAAGCATGCTGCCTAAGATTGATGGATGGCATCGCCATGGATCGAACTCTCCAGCTTTTAAAATCTCAAACGTCTAAAAATGTGTTTTAAAAAGTGCCTCAACATCTGTACTGTCAACATCTGTGACTTTTAATGTGGGTCAGCAAAATGCTGATGGAACCAGGTGGCCTGCACGAGCTGTGTCTGTGATAAAAGTTCTGGGTAGACAGCAGAATTGAACAGTGAGGGTTTTTTGTGTAAAATTCCCACGACTCTTATTTTTTTTTAAATAGTTCCCGTCAATGCATTTTTTTTTTTGCTCATTTTGGCATCATAATGTCAAAGTTCTTACCTGGATTGGCCAGACGGCTGCTGATCGGCCCTAACGCTTGGTAAGGGTCTGAAAAGAAAGTTTAGGAAGAAGTTTAGCTCAGCTTGTCCGTTGCACTGATGATCAGTAAGGCTTTAGTGAAAGAGTCCTGCTCACCCTGAGTGGTTCTCGGTGGAGGTTCTGTAATCCTGCTGTTGTGCTGCTGCTCCACTGGAGAACCTACAAGAGTCCAAGGGGCAAATCAGTACATAACTCTAATCTAATAATGCTTTATATTTTTAATTTTTTCTTTCAAATTTGTGGAAAAAGAGAATCAATAATTATTTTAATAATTTGACTATATAGAGCACTTTTTATATTCAGGTAAAGCTCAACGTGCTTAACATTTTGCATTAATTATTCAAATAATTGTTAGTTGCTAAAAATTAACTACACAATGAAAATTATATCTACAAAATTAAGAAAATGTATCATACTATGGTTTAAAGTGATTTGTAAAAGCATTTACATAAAGCTCATTATATATATAGGGGGGGCTTCAGCTGGTCCAGTCAGACCAAAAGATCCTATAGGTCAACTGGGTGGGGCTGTGTGCTGAAGGGGTGGAGCTAAACTACTTTAGCTGCAACAGGATATGATGTCAAACCATGATGAATTCAAAAACAGGCTGTGAGGTTAATGATTTTTTTTTTACACCCATACAGGTTTTTACCCCTCCATCAAAAATAAATAAATAAACAATTAATGTTTTTAATAAAATGAGGTGCTGATGACCAGAGGACGTGTGTTTAGCCTCGTTGAAGTAGAGATGTCCGAAGCAACCCTGGTGACCTCCCCTGGGAGGGGCCCTACCTTTAGGGACTGCAGGCATGGCCCCTGAAGACCAACTGTTTCTTCTGCTGATCTCCTCGAAGCTGTTTTCTATGGCAAGACAAAGCAAGATAAGAGGAGTGAACGGAGGGAGATTCTGCAGGAAAAGGGGGCTTTGAAGAAGAGGAAGGGGGGGCAACCTTGAGAGGAAGGAAGTGTTACATTAAAGACGCTTGAGAGAGAACAAAGGCCGAGGCAAAATAGGCCGAGCAGGGCTGAAGACGACCCACCGTCCCTGGGGGTGAGTGTCCTTTTGTTGTGGCCAAATCTATTTGCCATAGAATGGTCAATTGTGTCCTAACCTGGTACCCAAAACCCACGTCCTGTCCCAGTGCATCTGTTTCCTGTCTGAAAGTGCAAATGCGTTGGGCCTTTTGGGCCTCATCCTTAATGCTGATCACAGGGCTCCTCCAGCCTCACTGCAATTAAGTTTCAGGCAAATATTTCAGTTCTTTCTCAGTGCGAGATCACTGCACAGATTTTAAGAGATTATTCTGACTTTATATATGACATTTTCTATATTGATGTCTATATTTTTTGCCTCTATGCTGTGTCTCAGAGCCTCAAAGTTTTCGATGCCTCTGCTGATTGTAATAAAAGTGTGTACATACACTTAAAATAATCCTTTATCCTTTGTCAACCTTTAGATGCTCAGCCAAAGTTGCTCTCAGAGATCCAGCTATGGTCTATTGGCTGAAAATGAAGCTCAAGTGCACAAGAAATGTTTCCAGCCCATGTTTGGATGGAAATGTTGCAGTTTAAAGCAATAGCTCAGCAAAACGTGCTGCTTTGTTTCATAACACTGCGGCTCTCTGTCGGATGAATATACTGTCTGTTATTGTGTGCACTTGTTTGACTTGTCTTGTGTCTTATGTCATGTACTGTGTATATGGCTGAAGTGACAATAAAATTTTACCTACTTAAAAAAAAAAAACATACCATTACCATCATTTCCCTGCTGGCAAACAGAACTCCTAACACACTTGTCTGAAAGTGTGCTGTTAAAGCCAACAGTTTTCCAAAAGCTCCTCCATAATTAAGCAGTTAAGATGTGTGTTCAGAGTGGATTTGGTGAGTCTAAATCATCGTGTTGGTGAATGTAACCAGATGTCTGAATGTCCCTCACAGGCATGAAGATGCTGCCTGATGCCTGAGATGCTGTTTTGGTTTGGAGAAGATTTTGGACCAAAACGGAACACATTCATGGTGGAGAGACACAGAGAAAAGGGATATAGTTCAGATGGACTATTTTACGTTCATCACCCTACTATAGAAAGACGTGGCGCTTCACTGGAGGGTATAAAGTGCAGGGATTTGGGACGACTGGTTCAAACTGGTTTAGCGCCACCTGAGAGGAATCTGAACCCATTTTGAAATCTCCTTTAATTCTTCTCTAAAAGTAAAGAATTAACTCAGCATGTCAGGTGTGAGAGGAAACCTTCGAGGGATAAACAGGTAGTCCTGTGCGTATGATGGGGTCACTTTGATTTAGTCTAATAGACCCAAACTAATGGCTTTCCTCTTCTTATTTCACTACTAGCAGGTGAGGCACTTGGGTGTTTGCTGTTCAGTGGCCTTTGAAAATAAGCCTCAGGAAAAATGTGCTGAGTAAACTTAAGATCACTGATCTCTATCGATCACTAGTGAGACTGAGACATCTCACAAGGTGGGAGTTTCTGGCATCAGGATGCTTTGTTGCACGCAAAAAAAATGTTAGAAATCCTGTATCATTGTCACCTTCACAACGTCAAAAATCTTAAGTTGAGCCATCATACGTTCTGTATTTATGACCATCAGCGCACAAATGCAGAATATGATGCTTTGACTTATTGCAGTAAAACGTATGGTCTCACCTGCTTTGACCTGTAGTCTGGGCTGCGGCTGTGTGTTGGTGGGAGTGGTGGGGTAGGAGAAGGTGGGGCTACCTGTAGGTCAGAGAGAACCATTTTAAACACACTGCAGCTTTCTCAGTGATGAGAAAGAAGTAGGACAATCATTTTGAGTGATGGGGGAGAGGGAGGACTGCCTTACTCACCCAGAGAGAGAGAGAGGACAGTTATACTGAGTGATAGGGGAAGAGGGGGAGGACTGCCCTATCCACCCAGAGAGTGATATTTAAAAAAATATCTTATGTTGTATATCTAATAAGAATAGAATGTTTTTTAAATGTTTAATCTGTTGTTCACAAGAACACTTGCACTTAAATATAGTATTACAATATTGTGCTGTAAAATTTACAATATTTAAGTTTACAATATTGCTTAAACGTCACACATAACTGAAGGTGTGTAAAGTGTGAGTGTGTGTGGAGGGAGACTCACTCTGCCGGAGATAGTTGAGGTGGGAGAGGAGGATGTCTGTGTTGTAGGCTGACGTTAGCCTCATCATTTCTTCTTTGGTCATCTTGCAGAGAGCTTTGCCATCCAATGGGAGGAAGAGGGACACGTCCACCTCCACCAGGCTGTACTCCTTTATAGCCCACTCGACCCACTGTCGCACATGGTCCTGCGTCCAGACCTCTGGGTCTGAGAGAGAGACAGAACCGAGACACTTGGTTGAACTTTATCTTCCAATTTTAAAGGCCTGTGGCCCCCCCCGATCAAAACAGCTGTACCATTTAAGGGTCGAAACGTAAATGGAAACTGCCAGTAAGAATCCATATAAGAACTTTAGTGTGTTGGGCTCTGATGCATCTGAGGTAGAGTGAAATGAGAATTCGGGTTCTCTCTGTTAATTGTTGTATTTTTAGATGTTCTGCCCAAGTTCTGTTTTGGGAAGGTTCTTTAACTGCAGCGTCCTGCTCCTGATTCTTGATAACTGGGCCTGTGATCATACATACATTCATGAACATAAAAGGTTCCCTTGGAGTGCTACTGTAGGACAAGGGTCCCCAACCAAAAGTGGTTCGGTGTTTTAAGGTGGAATGGACGTTCTGAATTATAAGAAGCACAATGCAAAGTCACATCATATAAGGTGGAATGGAATGTCCAAATTATAAGCAACAAAAATAACCTATGCACAATTTAAGGTGGAACTGAACATTCAAATTATAAACAGAATGCAGCAGCTGCTTCGTTTTAGGTGGAGTGGATCACTCAAATTCTTATCAGATTGCGACAGCTGCATCATTTAAGGTGGAATGGAATATTGACATGGAAAAGCAGAGGGATCCATGGACTGGATCATTCCAGTTGTGAGCAGCAGCCACATTCCAGTTTCCCCAGAACCAGAGTTGGTAAATTTGCCACAAGAATCATTCAGTTGGTTGATCTTTGTGTCTTAAAGGTTATTCCTAGAACTTTACACAGTCAGGGGTGAACTGACCCCAATTGGGAAACTGGCTGACCAGTTTCCGCATGCTTTTCCAGACAATTCCCATTGTGGGAAGTCTTGGGAGTGGAGAGAGGGTTTGTTTGATGCTGGTAAAGATTTGTTGGATTGTTCCAGGTAGGAGTGACTCATTAGATGTGACGTGTGGTAAATGTGGGACAGCGCCTCACTGGCTGAGGCCTTTGGTTCTGATTCAACAGGATGCTGACCCTGAAGGACAGAACAGTTTAAGGTGGGTTGCTGTGACGTGTCCGAGACAAATTACCAGGCATTATTTACCTGTGACTCATCGTTTTGGACCATCTGGCCACCTCTCAGCTTCAGCGAGAAGATCCAGTTTAAAAAAACAGCAGGTAGTAACATCTGCCTTATTTAAGGCCAACTGTTATAAGCATCATTCCAGTTATAAGCATCAGCATGCGATCCCTCATAATTTAAAGTGGAATGGACCATTTGAATCATAGGCAGCAGAACAGGGGTTTGTTTAAGGTGGAATGGAATGTTTAATTATAAAAAGGAGAATGTAGCAGCCCCACAATTTAAGATGGAATGAATAGTTCAAATCCTAAGCAGCAGAATGTAATGCCACAGCTCAGGTGGATTGAATAATTTGTATTAACCGCATTAAAGGTGGAATTAATAAGTGTAACAGCTGAACAAGTTTAAGGTGGACATTCTAATTAGAAGTTGTCAAATAAGGGTCCTAATAGGAGAAAAAGTGTTGAGCTCTGTTCTTCTTTTAAGAGGAGTTCAGCCTGACCTGCTCTCAGGCCAAATGAGCTGAACCAACACAATAAAAGGAAATCAAGCCAGAATTAAGGATCAAATAATAAAGTGGTTAAACTAAAAATAGAAAACTTTACATTAAATAAATGTATAAATGCAAATATCGCACCTTTTCTGGAAAATCTTTTTAAAAACGTATAAAGGTTTCTTGTAGTGTGATAACATACCATCCATTCCCCTTACAGTCCATATAAGAAAATTAAACCTTTTCTTCACGTTCTGACGCCCAATTTATATACATATATAGACCTGTTTAGCCTAATCCATGATGTCAAACCAATCAGAACAGAGCTGATTTACATATTTCTGAGTGACAGAGGGAGGATGACCTGTTTAAATCA
This sequence comes from Hepsetus odoe, assembly GCA_017165825.1. Taxonomy (NCBI): domain Eukaryota; kingdom Metazoa; phylum Chordata; class Actinopteri; order Characiformes; family Hepsetidae; genus Hepsetus; species Hepsetus odoe. Next base: position 18,011,247 of record CM029389.1, on the reverse strand, counting down.
AAAGCATAAAATAAGGCTGGAAAATGTGCAAATGAATTATGACCCTTGATTGAAAATCACAGATGTAAGAAGACATAAATGGCAGTAGATGTGTGGGATTATGGGTCCTTTGAAGAACACCTTTTTTTTTTACATCTACATATTTTTTTCCTTGTGTTGTACATGCAAAGTTTTTCTTGAAGCCACTTCTCAATGGACACTTCCATTCTGTCAAGTGATTGGTTTAGGCCTCTAACATGGCTGAGCGCAGAGACAGGAAGGAAGCTGACGTGTAGTAGTGTGCACCCCTCCCATTTACAGCTCACTCTTCACCACTGACCTGGCATTCTCTCCACCCTCAGCATCTACTTCCTTTATGATGCAAGAGCCTGTGGTTTAAAACATGCATAGCAAATATCAGCCTCTGGATGTGACTGACAGCGGTTTTTTATTTTACTCTCATCTTTTAGTGCTGATTAAAGCCAAATCAAGTCTCATTAACCTTTAACCAGGAACCTCGTTACTGGTGTACAGTCGCATAGTGTTTAGGGATTAGGCCCCAGGATCAGACAAACACGGGTTCAAATCCCAGACCAGTAGGTTACCCTGAGGTTCTCTTGAACAATGTACCGTCCCCTGCACTGGTCCCCGGGCACTGGATATGGCTGCCCACAGCTGGACGGCATGGGTGCGTTAACGACAGAGGATGCACTTGTTATGATTCACTGTGTACTGTGTGTTCACAATGACAAATACTCATTTTCACTTTAATGAGCCTTCAGCTCCCTTAACAAGCTCCACTTTTTACACTAAATATAGTGCAGTGTGTTGTTATTGACAGTGTGTTGCTATGGATTATTTTACACTCGAATGACGGTGGAAATGATGGGTGTAAGTTAAAGGCTTGTTTTGATCAGTTTCTCACAATAACAAAAGAGAAAGACTTTATCTGCAAGTGATTATAACCGATTATCACCAAAGTCCCTGTTGAGACTTCTTAAATGTTAGGATTGGAGTTATGGGTTATTGATTCTTTAACACCAGCAGAACCCCTTTTATTGCTATATAGAGCAGTTTGTAGCAGTTATTTACTCCATTGTTCACAACAGAACCATTTTATGCATTCAAATTGTTCTGAATATTGGAGACTCTTCACAGAACCTTTCACTTCTACTAAAGAACTGTGTTGGGTAGATTGGTACCTAAACACAGTTGGTATTTGTAAGGTGGATGGAGGACATCATTTACATGTAACTCATCATTTTGGATCAGTTTTAAAACTGAATTGGCTATTAAATGCAAATAAAAAAGCATAATGTCTATAATTTAAGGTGGAGCAGATCAATCAGATTAAAAGCAGCAGAATGTAACGGCTGCGTCATTTAAGGTTGAATGAAAGGATGATTAAAATTATGAGCCTCAGAAGTTTTGGGGCATCATTTAAGGTGGAATAGACTGTTAAGCAGACTAATAAGCAGCAAAACATAAGAGCCGCATGATTTAAGGTATAATGGACGATTATGACGTGCATAAAATGACGACTGCAGATTTTAAGGTGGGACAGAAAGTTTTCATATGAAGTCAAAGTTAGAATTTATTACCTGCACTGTTTCCTTTTTATCTGACAATTATTCACAATATTACTTTATTCCATTCGATTAAACTACATGCTTTTCTGTAGAGGCGTGAAGTTCCATCATGAGCTTCTGTGTAATGTCTCTTCATGTCTCTCCACAAACAAGCTCAGCAGTTTAACTTTGCCTTTAATGCAATTTTTTTAGGTGATTAGCCTCTAATATAGCATCATTAATCTGACTGTCAATTCCAGATGTGCTGTTAAACACTTGGCATTATGGGAAATGTGGGGGTGTGAGTTGGTGATCATGTTGTATGTGTGGTGTAGTTTATTTGTCTAGATATGATTGATAAAGGGCAGGGCCTCTGGAGCATGCTCAGTGTCAGTCTGGGTGATGCCGGTACCCGGGCTGGGTTTAGGATTAGAGTCTGGCGTCTGTTTTTCAGACATGCAGGAAAAACAAAAGCTGCTGAATTCAGTCTCTCTTTGCTAACCTCTCCAGAATCCGCCCACGAATACATTACTTCCTAATTCACCTTCTTCGTACTTTTCAGGGTGATATTTCCAGATGGTGGTAAAAAAGTCCATTCGGTCTAATGAGACTTCAGCGCCTCAGTTGATACACCCTACACTTTTTTTTGTTTATGTGTGCATGCGTGTGAGAAAGTTCACACTGTTAGCATAAATTTGTGAATATTTTTATTGTGTAATCAACTTTTTTGAAGGAATCGGGATATTATCGCTTAACTAAGCAGAACATTTTTAGTCTTTGTCTAAACTTCCAGAGTGACTTGGCTGTACTGATTTTGCTCAAGGCAACACAGTGTTGCTTTCTATTGAAATGTGTGTATAAATGGCAGAACAACTTTGAAAATGTCCAAAAATCCCTTAGTGTATGTGTATTTTATTAGTTTATGCCAGTTATTTTTTCTGTTCAGCCATTCAGTCAGACAAATAAACTGTAACTAAAAGACATTTCTGCCTTAAAGTCTATTAGATTCTTATAATTTTTCAGTTATTACAGTACAAAAGGAGTATTTGCAATGAAAATATTACAGATTATTATACTTCATGCACTTAGTCTGTATCTGAAGTAAGACTGAAGGAGCTTTTGTCCTTAAAGACTTACAAGAACTGCACATAAATCCAAAAATATAACACATCTGGAATTAATTACCCTGCATTAAACTTACATAATAATAATGTTTTTTTTTTAATTCAATTTAGATTTGATTTAGAATTTTTTTTGTCTATAAATGTAGATGGAAGAATACATCATTGGGCATTGCCCAGATTGGTCATTTAACAAAGCTGTTTGCTAAGCTGGAGTGGAAAGGTCGCTCACCTGCTGGGACTATGACTCTTTTCTCCTCTGTGGTGCTGCTGGGAGGTGTAGGGGCCTGGGGGCTGGTCCTGGGGTCCGGGTACGAAGCCTGATATCCCAACTGGCTTCCATCACTGCTGCTGATGTGGCGACTCCGTTTAGCCCCACTGCACTCAACTGGTGACTCACGACTGAGCCAGAAACATAATAAATCACGTCACATGAATATCATCCATTTATTATTATTATTATTATTATTATTATTATACATATCTTCCAACTACTGTAAACTCGAATGCTAATTGGATTTAAGCAGATTGGGTGATGTATTTGATTAATGGGGGGGTGTGGCCTAAGAAGATTAATACTCTGTCAATGCGTGCAGAATTATTAGGCAGCTTCTTTTCCTCCTCAGGCACAAACTGGCCGAAAAAGAGAGAGAACTATGAAATGCCAAAAATTATTTTTCAGAGGCAAGTAGCACTCTTGAAATTGCTAAGACATGAAATGGTTTGTTGCAAATAGTCAACAGGGTCACAAGAAACGTGTTGAGAAAAAAAAGATGAAAATTAACTGACAACGATTCGAGAAGAATCAAACATTGATGCTTCCAGGAACCCATGATCCTCCAGTGCTGTCATATTCCAGAATTGAACCTACCTGGAGTGTCCAGAAGTGCAAGGAGTTCAGTGCTCAGAGACATGGCCATGGTAAGGAAGAGTGAAAACTGACCAACACTGAACAAGACCCATACATTGAAAGATCAAGACTGGACCAAGAAATGTCTCAAGAGATGAGATGAGAGTGACTCTTGATGGACCCAATGGACGGACCCATGACTGGATCAATAACAGGCACAGAGCTCCACTTCCACTCACACGCCAGCAAGGTGGAGGTGGGGTACTGGTATGGGCTGATTTTATGAAATTTTATGAGCTAGTTGGACCTTTTTGGGTTCAAGATGGACTCAGAACTCCCAAACCTACTGCCAGCTTTAGAAGACATGTTGAAATGAAATGGTTCAGGAAAAAGTCTCAATCTTTCAAGAAGATTTTTCTGCAGGACAATGCTCCATCACATGCATAGAAGTTCTCCACTTACTTGCAAGTAAAGGCCTTAAAGATGAAAGAATAATGACATGCCCCACTTCTTCACCTGACCTAGAGCCTGTTGAGAACTTGTGGACCTTTTTAAATGGGAGATTTCAAGAAACGGACAGTCTCCATGAATGGAAGGACTGTTATTGAAAAGAATAGTGCCTATTGGTCACTGATTTCATTTTTAATGTCAGAAATGTTTAATTGTAAATTCTGATATTCTTGCTTTAAGAGATGAAAATAAACAATGAGAAATATTTTGTTATGTAATTATTCTGCACACTAATAGTTGCCTAATAATTGTGCATACGTATGTATCCCCAGAGAAAGTTCGCACTCACATTTCCTTTGTATAACATTCAGGTTTCAGGATTACTAACACTTTGGATTAACTGATCGCACTGGATTTGTCCACATTAAAAATTATCCTCAAAATACTCACTTGCCTAATAATTGTGCACACAGAGTAGAACCTTGTATCTTTAGGCACTTCGCAACCTGTCGCACTAAAACATTTGTTCCAGTTTCTTTTATTTAATCAACTCAATCTGCCAATGATACATTTGACAGGCAGAAAATAGGATTCACAGCATGTAAATTATTTTAGGTGTCACAGAGCCTAGTAGGGATTATATTTTTGCTTTCTAGCCGGAGCAGCCTCCAGTTCAATGTACAGATTTAGGTGAATTACAGAGTGCAAGGACATATTATTAAGATAGGACTATATTAAGATAGCATGACCTTGTATGGATTATGTAAGAAATTTGAACATTTTAACTAACAATTATATACTTTTCAACTTTGTATTGATCATTGTATAATTATATAATTATTTTACTCTCTGTTTGTAAACTCTCATGATGAACTCAGAACCACATGATGCACACCATTAGATGGCTCAGTATAAATTAGAGCCCAGTTGTGTATTAGTTGTCAGAGGTTTTCCCACCTGGCTCCGTTGACGTGTTCGACTCTTTTGGCCGAGTTCGTTGCTGTCCAGTCAGGGTCCGTGGACTCAGAGCTCTCCTCTGAGCCCTGCCTGAAAACGGCCTGTGGCGGCGAAGTGATCTCGCCCTTAATGTGCATGGCCTGGGTGCTGCCGAATGCTGGTTCAAAGATGGACTGGTCCTCACTCACCACCGACAGAGCTTCCTAACACACACACACACACACATCATCAGTTAGAAACTAAGGTCCAACCTGCAGCCCTGGAGAATAGCCTGGCTAACATTTTCAGGCTAGATTGTTGATTGCTTTCCTTACACAGAATAGAATGTGTTCACACAGGTCTTTGCCTGGCAGTCTTTAAGCTTAAAATAGCTTAACAGCCACAGTCAGGAAACACACAATCAACCCAAGAATAGTGTGAAGAGTGCACGGCCGAGTGGGGTGTGTAGAAAACACATATACATGTTTTAATGAGTGTTGCTGAAATGTTTTATAAACTCCAAAGCACAATGTTCTACAGCAGACCATGCTGTGTTGGAAAATGTAGATCTTTAGCTCTGATCTATTCGCTTTTATTCCAATGGCTTTGTTCAGACATTGTAGGACTGATATGCTTTGAGCTGAATTCTGAGCATGTAACGGCGAACCCGCCAACTGAACAATTCATTTGAACACGGATTCCTTGGCTAATCTAAGTCGACTATTTCAGAAAGGTCCTTAAACCTGGATGAGGAACAATGTGGGGATTTGGCTCAAGTTTCCAGGCAATTCCTGCACACTTGGTGATGACTTTCCCCAGCAGGATCACTGTCTATAAATTCTTATGTCACTCAAAAATCTATACCCACCCTGACACTGGTCAAAATTTCAGGAACCTGTTTCTAGCAGGGCTTCTCAGTTTGAAACATCACTTAAACTTAAAATGATTGTCCAGTGCTAGTGTCCTAGTTCTTGACTTGCTTTTGCTCTTCATTTGTAAGATTAATTGAAGTCCTATTTTGAGAAACCGCCAACAATGAAGGCATCAATAGCACTAAACAATGTGCACATTTATAACCTTTTCTAGCACCACCATCTATAGCTGAGCAGTCACAAAAGGTTAAAAGCGGTGAAAGAAGCATAGAGTTCACGAGATCTCATCTTGGTCTGGCAAATTTTGTAGCTGCAAGCAGAACAACCTTTCACTGCACATTGATGAAAAAGCCTGAACTTCTTAACAGCACATTTCAGCGAGCCAGACTGGAGCAATGTTTTTTTTGCAAGGTCTTTATACTTCATGAAATACATGCCTGAATAATTGTTTGGTTTAAAAGGCCTTATCAAGTGGACGTTTTGTCGGCAAGGGGGTAAACCTGTTCATGTTGTTGCTTCCTCTTTGAAGACGCCGTTTGAATGCCAACATTTTGTGGTTTGCTTTATATATTCAAATGTATGTAAGTGTTTGTGCATGAGTGTTTGTGTTAGTGTGGTGTGTGCGCTTGTTTGGAGTTAGAAGGTATTGTCTTTGGAGCTCATATGCGTCACCGCTCAGCTCTTTTTGTGGCCCACAGGAAATCGATCCCCCATGTGCAGCGAAACCTTTTGGCTCGGGCAAGGGGATAGGAAACAAACAAGGGGGGCAGAGATGGGGGTCATTTCTGAGCTGAAAAACAAATTTGTCCAGAGCTTTGGGGGGTCTGGGGTCAGCAGCCAGGGAGGAGACAACCTTGATGAAGGACTAAACAGCACTGCGTGCCACCTTCACTCAGTTTGTGCATTTTTGGATATAACTGATTCAGACCAGGTTTTTCTATGTTGTCTAGAGGCAAAAGATCATAAATGAAAGAGAAAGTTCAAAACATAACAAGCTGCATGTCCTGCTATGACATTACAAATGTTATTTTATTTTATTTTATTTTATTGTCAAAAAGGACCGTTCAGGATATGCCTTAATCCAATCTGACAAGTTTCAAGTTGAAGAATGTAAGGACTCTGGCTGCCGTTGCAAACATTGCCCACTCATGCATCCGGACAAAATCACATCAAAATAATTCTTCCTTAGAAAATATATATAGTTATTTTTGGAGTCTGGAGACTTCAAAACATAGGCAACATCTATTGGTGCCATTCTTGCTTATGAAAAATTTTATTTTTTGCCAATTAATTATTGTAAAACTAAATGTAATTTTTAAAATGAAATGAAATGTAAAGAAGCCCCCTGGAACTTTGCATTGTTTTGAGGTTCTTTATACTTCAATTCATCTGCAGGAACATCCTTTTGAAATTGTTTTGATTTGAAGCAATGTCATAGAACCATTCCTGGTTCCTTAAAGAACTTTCAAAGGATGTTCCTACAGATGAAATGAAGTTTTTTTTTTTTGCATTTGCAAGCCAAGAATGATTATTTTCACACTTAGTTTTTTAAAGAGCAAGAAAGTCAGAGATTGATGTTGCCTGTTTGGAAGTCTCCAGATTCCAACCAAAGCTCTAGCAATATATGTTTTCTAAGGGAGTATAATTCTGAAGTGGTTTTGTCTAGATAACACTTTCAGAATACCAAAAAAAAGAGAACATAAATAGCCATCTTTGGGATTCTTTGAGTCGCGTTGTTCCAGATTTCACGACGTCGTCCTGTGCAGCTCTGCCTTCAGTCCTGCAATCAGTTCTAACTTCCTGCCAGTCTCGAACTAAAACCAGTGATATCTCCTCAAACCAGTCCATTTCAAGCCTCCGAACATGGTTTATGAGAAGCCACAGCTCCTTTTTTATGAGTTTTTATGCACGCCCATCAATGTGACAAGTCAGTAGAGAAGTGAAAGCAGCCTGGTCCCATGAGGAGTGCCAGAAAAACTTGTGCAAAAGGTTACTGAGGCCTGAGCCCTTGTGCACCCCTCCCTCTTAACGTACCTGAGTGTGAGGGTTCTCGATTAGTATCTTATGTGGTTAAGCTGTGAAGGATGAGCAACAGGATGAGTAACATTTTTTGCTGTCGGATTTGAGTTCAGCTCGCTTGTTTGCTGAAGAAAAACTGTTGCCAGATGAAGAATTAAGGATTGGTTGCAAAGGCAACTCGGGCCCCATTCATCTTGGCCTCCTCAACCACATGACCAGGAGTTCTTTTGTGCATTCTGCACATTTCAGACCACAAACGTACACACACATGTGTGAATGTATACACAAACACACACACACACACTGTAGGCACCAGATCTCTCACTTTTCTCTCTATCTTGTTCTATCTCTCTCTCTTTCTGCCTCTACATGATGAACTCACACATTAAACTGAGCTCTAGCCACAACTGACTTCCTGTTCAATGAGTTTCATATCAGTTGCTGTTGCTGCGAAACCAAACACAAATGCTGCACAAAACACAGCCTGCACACTTTCTGCAAAATAATTTTAGAGGCTGAAGGTGATTTTAATGCATCAAAGCTCCTCTTGCACCGGACTGGTTTCACTACTTTGCTTTTCCTCACAAGCCTTCGAGGAGTTTAGTTCAAAGACTGTGTTTTGTGTGTTTTTTAATCAAACTGCAGCACATCCTGCTCATCTTCTTAAGAAACCAGTTCTTCATATGTTCATGCATTTGTGTTTTCTATAGAAGATTTTGAAATAGAAAGTGGACCTGATTCTCATTTTCATGCATTGAAATTGTAATAAATTCACCAAATATCATTGTGGTAAGATGGCTAGACTAGGCTAGGGTTGATAGAGCCATGCAGAATTAAATGAAATATAGAATTAGAAATCAACAACTTCAACAAATTAATTTTAAGGAGCATGGTGCATTTCAAAATATTTGTTACCTGCATGATTTTGGATGCAATCTTTAAGAATTTGGGCCTTAATTATTTCTACTTTCTCCCTGAACGGAATATTTATGGTTTATGAAGTTAACTGGCTGCCTTTCTCACTGCCTAGAATAAAATGAAAGTGTTTATTTCTAGGGCTTCCTTATTATTTATATTTTATTTCTAGAGTTTATTTACATATAAATAAGTTATGATTCTGCTTTCATGTTATTTTAATTTAAGTTTCAATTTAACTGACCAGATATCTTTGTGTAAATTAGGTCTAAATGTTGACACTCTTTATGGTCCAGTTGTGGTTTACAGATGAAGGACACTGCATCACCAGTGTCAACAAAAATGCAGCAAGAAGGTATCGTATTAACAAACACTGGCAGTTTATTTTGTTTTACTGGTGGAGTTATTTTGTTTTAATGGTTTGAAACTTTAGTTGTTTAATGCAGCACACCACCTACTAATTAGAAATGTGCATAAAATAATACAATGTACAAAAAACTGAATGCAATGAGTTATAATTTAACCTTTTTTTTACTGTAACAGCTCTTCTATTGTCAACTGAAGCTGCTAAAAGGACACAGTTCGTTTTTAGTCTTTTAAACTTTTAAAGACATTAAGGGCCTAATTTCTGTCAAATCATGGTATTTTTGAGCTTGCTGAGCTATTTTTTTGCTGAAACTTTTTTTGCATTAATTTAAAAAAGGTTTTTTTAAAAGATGAATGAGAAATGAGAAAAGAGGTGTCTGATGACAATGTAGAAAAGAATATGTCCAAATGCTACTTTGCTTTTGCTTTTCTTTCATATTTATAAAATGTGCAAATTTATAATGATATTTCCTGCATAGATTTTTTTTTTTTTTTTTTTTTTTTTTTTTTTTTTAGCACAAACATTTTCACAACATCCTGAAGTTGAGGCAGTTAGCAGTGACAGTGGTCTTCTCTGGAAGACTAATTCTCAGCACCTTTCAGCTTAAAATGAGTTTGAAAATTGATGTGTAAAACTTATATGTAAAATTAAAGTGTAAAATTAGGATTATACAATTGAGGTCCAAAATGAGTTTCTGAAATTAGAATCTATAAGTGAATTGTAAAATCGAAGTCTAAACCAGGTTTCAGAATCACTATGGGGTATCGATGTCTAAAATCGGTTTTAAAACATGAGGTCTAAAAATAGTTTTAAAAATGGAGGTCTAAATTTAGTTTGTAAAATCGACGTGTAAAGTTGAGTATCTGTGGAGGGTGATGAAATGTTTGCCTTCCAGTGTATCCAACAACTAGAAAGTAAACCTCAATTTCTTCATTTGAAAACAAACCAAAAAAAAGAAATGAAATTCTGTGTTTGCAGACTTTCAGGGAGGAGAAGAGTTTGTTTTTGCGGTCTATGTGATTTCATTCCTCTGAGAAAGGGGAAATCAATAGGATGGATGGATGGATGGATGGATGGATGGATGGATGGTTGGAAGGATGGACGGATGTGTGTGTGTGTGTGTGTGTGTGACTGTCTGTGGAAGCAGAAGTTTAGCCGGTGCTGATTTTGCAAATAGACGCGCAGCTGCGCCTCGAGCTGCAAAAACACTCTGCGGTTTTTTTCACAATTTTTTTAATCAGTAACGTCGGCGCACGAGAGCTCCTGTTCTAGAGTTCTAGAAGGCGCTGCCTTTTTGCGCGCGTGCGCGAGAGACAGAACGAGAGCTCGCGCTGCGAAGGGTCGCGCTCAGAAACGCATTGAAAAGCTGAACAATGCGCGTTTGGCGACACCGAAATTTTTCTATTTTTTCTTTTTTTTTTTGGTCAAGTCCTTTGTTGCTTTTTTTCGAACGGAGGGAGCGGATGTGTGTGTGTGTGTGTGTGTGTGTGTGTGTGTGTGTGTGTGTGTTCGGAAAGTCTGAGGTTTTGAGACAGGAAGTGTGTTGGGTGGAGATAAGGACACCTGCTCCTTCTAAAAACACACACACACACACACACACACACACACACACACACAAACACACACAGACTCTCATTGAGGAATGTAGGCCACTGCACTCCAACCAATCAATAATCAATACAGGATTAATACAGTCCAGTTAGCGGCGGATTGAGTGTTCTCACTTAAAGAAAACACGAATTAAAGTCCAGAAAGAAACGGCGCATTATCTTCAATAATCGCCTCTTCTGTCTCCGCTAATTCCAAATAAAATGTGAACGAAACGGGCGAAATAATGGAAACACGTTCAATTCGCATTTTCACAAATCCGTTTTAGAGTTTCAGGCTTATTTCGGGGTTTATAAATATTGATATTATTTTATGAATATTATCACAGCTAAAAACTGCACCACAGTAACAAACAGACATTCATTCGCTTCAACTGAAACTAAAAAACTCTTCCTTTCACAACCGCTAATTCAGCATTTAACACAGCTCCTTTCGTTTCCAAAGAAAATAATTTTTTATATAGTCTTAAACAGTTTTTTTTTTATAATTCACTGATTCCATTTAGTTCAATAATAATAATAATAATAGTAATAATTACTGTCGGACATTTGTTGAGAAATAAATTAATATGGATTGTTTCCATAACAACAGCTCTCTTGCATCCTGCATCCCTCCGCACTTTGTTAGGCGCAATTTAATTCATTCATTTCATTTTTTTAAATTATGAATCAAAACAATGCGCTTCTTTTATCTCAGATCAAAGAGGGTTTTTTTTTAATCGAAGCTTTGATTGTTTCCTAATCATTAAAGCAGGACAGCTGTTAAGTGGGAGCATTTAAACGATTTTTTAAAATCTGTGCATTAAAAAAACGTAAATGCAGCTCACACACACGCGCGCGCCCACACACACACACACGCACGCGGCCATTTTGCAGTAGTGACAGGGGAAGCAGGAGAAAGAAAGGAGTTTTGCTAAATTTGGAGCGCCAAAAAAAAAATAAAACAGAGCTCATAAAAGAAAAACACAGGAAGAAGGGAATAGAAAAGCGCACTGGTACCGGCCCGGTTTCGCTCCATGAAGAACTTTCCGCGCTCATCCAGCCTGCTGGCACCTGCGCGCGCGCTCTCTCCCCGCGCAAGTGCGTGCGCGTGCGTGCCTACGAGTTGGCGTGTGAGCGGGTGAGGGAGATAGAGACAGACAGACAGACAGACAGAGAGAGAGAGAGACAGTGAGAGACAGAAAGAGAGAGAGAGAGAGACAGAGAGAGAACGCGTGTGTATAAGAAAAGTTATTCCTCTACAAAGCAAAAAGTCTATCTGTCTGTCTGTCTGCCTGCCTGTCTGTCTGTCTGTCTGTCTGTTATTTCTTTTGGATCCTTAGGCAAAGTAATAAAATAAAACCAGACTCACACATTTCCCCGCAGACTGTACTCCATTTCGGTGTGTGTGTGTGTGTGTGTGTGTGTGTGTGTGTGTGTGTGTGTGTGTGTGTCTGTGTGTGTGTGTGTGTGTGCGGCGGTTTCTTGTGTTATTAAAGAGGCGACATTCAACCACCAACGGGAAGGAAGAGGAAATTTTGTACAAGAAGGAAAGAAGTGGGGAGCTGCATCACCGCCGAGAGAGAGAGAGAGAGAGAGAGAGAGAGAGAGAGAGAGACAGAGTGGGTGGCTGCCCGCGCGCCATTCTCTCTCTCTCTGTGAGCGCGCGAGTTGAACAGACGCCTACCTTGATCGTACAGTCCATCGCAGGAGTGTGTGCAGTGTGTGTGCGGTGTGTGTTCAGTGTGTGTGGAGTGTGTGGAGCTCATCTAACGGGTTTCGGCGGCGCGTGGAGCCCTGCCTCGGGGGGGTGAAGTTCGGAGCGCGCGCAGACTCAACAGCCTTCACACCATCTCTACTGGTGCAGCGCTTTCTCTCTCTCTCTCTCTCTCTCTCTCTCACACACACACACACACACACACACACACACACACACACAACCGGATGACAAGAGCTTTCTTTTTTTTCTCTGTGCTCTCTCTCTCTCTCTCTCTCGCTCTCTCTCTCTCTCTCTATGCGCGCGCGCTAGTGTGTGTGTGTGTGTGTGTGTGTGTGTGAGCTGGGTTTTCTAAAATTGGGAAGTGAAGTCACACGAAAAACAAAACTGCTGCGCTTCTCATTGACGTAGTGTTGTTTACTGTTCACTCTTCACAAAAAAATCTAACCAAACAAATTGTTAATAATAATAATAGTAAAGGTGTTATTAGTAAAATGATAATAAGTAAACGGTTATAATTAGAAAAGCAATATTAAGAATTATACCATTGTTATATTATCAATAATAGAATTCAACGTAAAAAGTAAAATAAGAATATAACAGTTATAATGCAATGATAGTAATGATAGATTTAATTAACAAAATTATAATATTACCCATTTTAATAATACTACTAATAATAGTTGTAGTAATAGTACCAATAATAACAAGGATTGTAATTTAAAACATAATTATACGGTTTCTGATATGAATTTCCTTTTGTTCAGCTTTTCATTATTTTCTTTTTTGGATGAAAATTCAAATAAACCTTCACTCCAAGAGTTAAATTACGACAAGCTTCATCATTTTCAGGCCTGTTTTTTCTTTTCTTTTTTTTTTTTTGGGTCATGTGACGTTTCTATATCAGAACAACCTGCAATTTGTTTTATTTATTCATTTCAGATTAAATCTAGGCTTAGAATTGAGGGAAAACTTCACCGCCAATGCACAGATTCATCCAATTAAATAATTAACACGTCGGCGTTGATTGATTACTGATTAATAAAGGCTTATTCCTTTAATAAAAGTTTAGTACTCAATTATGAGTCTATCTTTCTGCTTAAAAATAAATAAACCAAAGAAAATCCAGGAAGCTGAAGGTTAAAACAACACAACACAAAGGAAGTCCATCAAGAGGGCACTTAATGAACCTCTCTGACCAAAAGCCTGTAGGATGAGGTTCTGCTTTAGAGCCCTGATCCCTGATGGTGAAAACATTTTCCTGGAGTTCCCTCTGAAAGGGAGGGGGGGCTGATTTATAGTTTACAACAGTGATTTAGCTCCTGTGGTTTTGGCTCCTGAAGGAATGAAAGTTCAACTTTTATGTTAACTTTTAAGTCTGTGTTTAAAACACAGATATTAGCATAACAGTAACCCAATTAATCTCTTCCAGTCCATTTATCCAGTATAGAGTGATTTAGGGGCTGATTCATAGTTTACAGCAGTGATACAGCAGTGAACACCAGTGGTTTTATATGTTTTATATGTAAGAATAATATTAGTCCATCATTCCAATAAAGTGCTTTTCAATTTGTTTAAAACGCTAATTTTCAAATAATATCAATCCATTTATTCAGTAAAGTGATTTTCTGTGTTTAAACACATATTTTTGATGATACTTGTGGCAGAAAGACTTCCAGGTCTGTCTGAGTGTTTACAGGGTTTACATTTCGAAAGGCTGGAGTTGATCATTCCCATGCTGTTGAAATGGCTGTATGTTTATTTGTGATCTTTATTGTCTGTTTGTAATTTCTCAAACCCATCAGACAATCACACTCCAAAATTTAGGAACAGTACATTTACTCTGAGTTGGTTGGTTAATTGGTTGTCTGGTTGATTGGTTGATTTCTTAGTTGGCTGATTGGTTGTTTGTTGGTTTGGCTGGCCGGTTGATTGGTTGGTTGGTTGGTTTTGTTGGTTGGTTTTATTGGTTGGTTGGTTGGTTTTGTTGGCTGGTTGGTTTTGTTGGTTGGTTTTATTGGTTGGTGGTTGGTTGGTTGGTTGGGTGGTTGTTTGGTTGGCTGATTGTTTGGTTTTGTTGGTTGATTAGTTGGTTGGTTGCTTGGCTGGTTGTTTGGTTGCTTGGCTGGTTGATTGGATGTTTGGTTTGGTTGGCTATTTGGTTGATTTGGTTGGTTGGTTGGCTGGTTGTTTGGTTGGTTGGTTGGTTGGTTGGTTGGTTGGTTGGCTGGTTGATTGGTTTTGTTGGTTAATTGGTTGGTTGGTTGGTTTGGTTGGTTTGTTTGGCAATTTGTTTGATTTGGTTGGCTGGTTGCTTGGTTGCTTGGCTGGTTGGCTGGTTGGCTGGTTGTTTGGTTTTGTTGGTTGATTAATTGGTTGGTTGGTTGACTGGTTGTTTGGATTTGGTTGTTGGCCTGATTGATTGGTTGTTTAGTTTAGTTGTAGCTCTTCCAGTTGGTTGGATTTGGCTGGTTGGTTGGTTGGTTGTTGCATTTGACTGGTTGGTTTGTTGTTTGGTTAGTTTAGTTTCTTTTAGTTGTGATTGGTTGGCTGGTTAGTTTGTTTGGTTTGGTTTGTTTGGTTGGATTTAGTTTAGTTTGATTAGTTAGTTGTTTGTAGTTAGTTTGATTTGATTTGGTTGGTTGGTTGATTGATTAGTTAGTTGTTTGATTAGTTTCAGTTTGGTTATGGTTGGATGGATTAGTTTGTTTGAGATTTGTTTTATTGATTTATTTTATATATTTATTTTGGTTGATTAGTGATTATTTGAATTAGTTTTAGTTTAGTTCAGTTTGGCCTGGTTGGTTAGTTGATTGATTGAATTCCATTTTAGATTGGATTAGTTTAAGTTGGATGGTTGGTTATTTCTGGATTTAGTTTGTTTTGGATTTATTTTATTGGATTTGTTATTTGGCTGGTTTGGTTGATTAGTTAGTTGTTTTAGTTAGATTTTGGTTAGTTTGGATTTGGTTGGTTGTTGGCTGATTGATTGGTTGTTTGGTTTGGTTGGCTATTTGGTTGATTTGGTTGCTGGTTGGTTGGTTGATTGGTTAGTTGTTTGGTTAGTTTGGTTGGTTGGTTGGTTGGCTGGTTGGTTGGTTGATTGGTTAGTTGTTTGGTTGATTTGGTTGGTTGGTTGGCTGGTTGGTTGGTTGATTGGTTAGTTGTTTGGTTAGTTTGGATGATTGGTTGGCTGGTTGGTTTGTTTGGTTGTTTTGTTGGTTTGGTTGGTTGGTTGATTGGTTAGTTGTTTGGTTAGTTTGGTTGGTTGGTTGGCTGGTTGGTTGATTGGTTAGTTGTTTGATTAGTTTGGTTGGTTGGTTGGCTGGTTGGTTGTATGTAATCTGTATTGTTTGTTTGCAAGAATTCCAAAAATACATCAACTCTCTCAAAAGTTTTTTTCAGCATTTTATGAGCAGTTTACAGAAACTAAACACATACAACAAGAAGCACGTGTGACTGAATACTTCTTGTTTCTAATCTGCATTGTCTGTTTGCGACAATTCTACGGAGACAAATCCATCAGAAAAGCGTGTGCAAAAATGTTATTAGTTTGTTTGTTTGTAACAGGATGTCAGCCCCATGATCATATTCATGCGCAGATTTATTTCCTGAATGTAACACATTTTATAAACGAAAGGAAAAATATATTTGTACGTTTTAACAGTGAATAATGTTCACGAATCCTACTCACATTTGTAGAAATAGTCTCCGATAGACTGGTTCGCTTAAATCAAAAGAAAGATCAGATCTTTAAGGAACCAAACAAGGTCCTTCAAGTCCCAGCGGGGTCCTTTGGGTTCAGTTGTGTTTGAACTGATTATTTGGTCTTTCCTAAACTGCGCCAACAACTGCCAAGAAATGTACAAAAACGAAACAACTCCAGCAACAAGAAAAGCACGAGAGGGTTTGTTTGTTTGTTTGTTTGTCTGTCTGTCTGTCTCTATGTTTGTTTGTTTGTAATCTGTATCGTCTGTTTGCGACACTTCCTTTGAGACAAATCCATCAACCAATCACATGCAAAAGTCAGATGTATACTTTGTTTAGTTGCTTGTTTTGTTTGTTCATGAGATTAAGTCAAGTATCTTTAGTAGCACAAAAGAGATCAAAATACAACAGGGAAGACAGCACGTGTGGGTTTGTTCGTTCGATTGTTTATATGAACATTCATATTCATACATGCGAGGTTAACACACTGGATTAAGGACCTACATTTTTCCAAAGTGTTTTTTCCCGAGACTAATGTTCGCAAACAGCGCTCACGTGGTAGAAGCGGCCGCTAATTGAGCTCGTAGAAAGGGCGCTCAATTAATATTTAATTTAAACTAATGAGATGTTTTTTTGAGATGGAGTCAATTGGAAAAGTACAATGTTAAATGTGAAAATAAATCTGTGGGGGTGTTGAAGGGACTGAACGGTTCATTAGTTTGCTGAGTGTTTGGAGGGGGGTGGGAGGAGGTGTGTGTGTGTCTGTGTGTGTATGATGGGGGGGTCTCTGGTGTAACTCGAGCCTAAGTGTAGCGCCTCCATCACGACTCGCGTCTCGTGCGCGGTGTTAAAAGGGCCGCAAACCGACTTTCCAGATGCGCCTGTTTTGGAGGCGCTGTTTGGGTTTGTTCTTATCTGCGCTCCGCAGCCGCGCGCGCTGATTTCGGGCTCGGCGGCTCGTTTTACGGCCCATTGTTCTCCGGAGTGGTGCTTCAAGATTAGACCTCCAGGCTGATTAAAGCAGCGCTCCTGCAGAACTCAGCGCGTTTCTGATTCCTCCTCCTCTTCCTCCTCACATTCCCGAACTCAGATTTAACCACGTGAGGCGTCTCCCCTCCAACACTCCTTCCTTCAGACCCACGAGAAGCTCCGAACCCGCGGCTGAGGTTGGGGTTTGAGAGTGCACTGATTTTTCAGGAGTCCAAATTTGTATTAAAAAAGTATTAAATGCATGAAATTGACCCCAATAAATAATGCCTACTATTTTATTGTTGTTGTTGTAAAAATATTATAACTGTTACAATATATTCTTAAGAGGTAGAACTGTGTAATTGTTTAGTTTTTTAAATTATTTGTAATAACATATTATTATTATCATCATCAGTACTACTACTACTACTACTACTACTACTACTACTACTACTACTAATAATAATAATAATAATAATAATAATAATAATGTAACATCATATATTCATATTATTTTTATCATATAAAAATAAAAATCAAAAATAATTACCAACCTCATTCGTGGCACAATCTATCTATCTATCTATCTATCTATCTATCTATCTATCTATCTATCTATCTATCTATCTATCTATCTATCTATCTATCTATCTATCTCTATTATAAATTAAAATTTGTCCTAATAAATGCACAAATGAATTGTTTACTCTTTTATACTTGTTCAGCAGGGTCCCACAAAGTGGAATATAGCATCAAACACAAAAAAGAAACACGAAAGCTAATTTGAGCTTTTAAAAAAGAATAGAAATTATATTTATCTGAATAAAAATGTTTACAAAGTTGAGAAATGTTCGAGTTATAACGGTCTGATTAAAGAAGTGATTTTCTTTTTAAATGCTTAATAATGTGTTCTCAGCCCTGCTTTAATTTACTGTAGTTTTGTTTGACTCTTATCTGTCTTTATTTTCTCTTCTCCAGAGGTTTAATGCACAGACAGTAAATCTTGGACTAAATCTACCCAGTCTAAGCTCTGCTTTCTGCAACAGTGCAGGTCTGATTTAACAGGGATTTAACCTGAGCTTCAAAACGCCAAGATCAAACTGAGATCTGAATCCATTCACAATATGGAGTTTGTTTTTAAGGGATTTAAAATATAAAACAAGCTCGTTTTTATGTAACTAAAGTTAATACATTCATTCAATTCAAGAATGTGTTTGAATTTGAGGTTTTAAAGCAAAATTTAGTTCCATAATCAGTTATTATTCGAGTGAAAGGTAGCTACAAAAAAAACTATTTTTATAAACTAAAAAAATATTTTGATTATTTTAGAGAAAGTTGAAAAAATATATATTGTTTTCCAAAAACAAACTCTGGTCAAAGTGAGGCTCAGCTCAAAATGACCACCCCCCCACCTCACCCCCAGAACCAAATTTAGGAATCATCACTGTGGCAATAAACTGAGCTTAAATCATTCATTTTTTTTCCCCTAAAAAAAATCTGCGCTCGTGACTCCCGTCTGACGACACGAAGTGTGAAGTTTTTTTGGGTGTTGTGGAGGGGAGGGGAGGGTAGGGGGCCCATCTCAGTCACGAAGCAGAACCAGAGCCACGCCCCCTCCCCTTTATAACGGGAGGAGGTCCAGTTTGTCCAGCAAAGCAGGCAGGAGAAGGAACCCTGAAGGTAAGTTCTGCTCCAGCTTTGCGCTCATTCTTCCCTTATTTTTCCTTTTTTCACTCCTTTCTGAGCCTCAAACAGAATTTCTAGTGCCTAGTCCATCATTTTACATCCAGCCTGAAATTCTGTCCCACACTTGGGTCCATATAGTTTTAAAACCTTGAATGCTTCATGTATGGTTTTTCTAAAAGTGGGAATGTTCTATGTGCTCCAGATGGAGATGTATCAGGCCGGATATTACACAGAGGACTTCAGAACCCAAGAGGTTCCTGTAGGCTTTGACTTCAGCTCATATGGTAAGAAAATAAGCTCATTTCATCTTTTAAACCCTGTCTCTTCACTTTCTTCTTGCCATCCTTACTCCTAAATGGAAAAAAGGAACCCTGGAACACATCCACTCCTGTTCTCCTCTGGTGGGAAGAGCTTTGGGAGATTTTGGGGACATTTAGCTGTTCCATTTCCTGAAACACCGTTCAAAACACTTCCTCTGTCCTTCAGGCCTGTCAGGGAGCCCAAAAGCTGGACCTTGACATCCCTTATGCCTGGGACAGTCAGGAAAGCAGGGCTGGACACAGACAGTGAGGAATGTGTGAGGCAGGTTGGGTTAAAGATACACCCGTTTATCCCCCCCTCCACTCCCTCTCTCTTTTCCTAATCCTTTCCTTCCAGACTTCCTTCTCCAACAGATTTAGCACCCCCCCCTTTCATCATCCCTCCGTCCCAGCGCCTCGCCTGCTTCCTCCCGTATTTCAGGCTGGGAGGGAGGGGAGGGGGATTCTGCAGGACAGGGTGGGGCAGAGGGACATAATGCAGCTGCATGTTGTTTTCGAGAGGTTTTCAGTTCCGGTAAAAAGCCTCCCTCCTCTTTTTCCATGCAGTGTGTGGTTCACTTCCCCTGGACACTGGTGCTTCTGGGATAAGAGAAACTTGTTGAATTATTCCTTAAAATGGATAATCATCAAGTAACCTTTGATCCTAAATCTTACAGCAGCTTTTAAGGAGTTGTTCTCTCAAGGGTACAACGCTTTCCTTCAGCTCCAGCTCTTCACCTTAAACATGTTTGTCCAAGTGAAAAGGCACAGATGTGGACCTTTTTCATCACCTGTTTTAAAGCAGAGCAGGAAAATATAAAACCTGGCGTGTATGGAGTCAGTCCACTTTAAAAAAATATGGAAAGGAGCTATGTTCCCCAAATAAAGAAATTGAGGGTGTTCATTTTAAAGAACCACCCCAGTGACACCCTTTTTTGTTTTGAGAGTAAACAAAAATGATGACCTGGGCATTATCTTGAAAACTAAAGAGCACATACTCCTTATTTTTCCCGTCAGGGTCACTTAAAGTTTATTTATTTATTTATTTATTTATTTTACACAAAAAACATTAAAAATTCAAAAACTCTCAAAAATTAGTCTGGCTTTTCTTGTTACCGTCCCTTTTAGATTGATTTATATAAATGAAATCTGTTCTGATTGGCTGCTTCATTCCAAACACATCATTGGCTTATAGTCAGTGCAAGTGAAAAGCACTCTTTGTAACTTCAGCATAAGTGGGCCGAGCTTATGTGGATCTGTTTGTTTATTGGAGCAGATATTATATTAGTGTGGTTGCAAATTAAAAACTATACTAAATCTGAAATTCTAACTTTATTTAGTGAAGGTCAAATGACAGGTCTGTAGTACTTGTATTTTTGGGCGTAAGGTGTACTAAAGTGCATCATCACGGCAAACTCATTGGTTTTGGTGTCTCTGGTAATGTACCCGCAGACTACAATGGTGAAGACCTGTCCTTTCTGTTAGACAGCAAAGGACCTGTCCACCCGCAGTACGCAGACCCTTACGGAGACCTGAAGGATCACAGCAACAGCTCAAAAGGTACATGACCCTCATCCCACCTTCATTTCCTCCAAACACAGACACACATCCAACTGATCCCTTACAGATGGGTGTCTAACACCACCTTCCTCTATTTTTCCATTTGTCCAGTTCACCCCACTGACCCTGGTTTATTCAACCTTGACTCCTACCCAGAGTTCAATTGCTGGACGTCTTACTCCTCAGGTAAGAACCATCTTCGGGAAACCTATTTTTGTATTTCTGAACAAAGAAAACTATCTGTTTGTCTTTCTGTATTTCTATTGTCCTATCTATCTATCTATCTATCTATCTATCTATCTATCTATCTATCTATCTATCTATCTATCTATCTATCTGTCTATCTATCTGTCTGTCTATCTGTCTATCTGTCTGTCTGTCTGTCTGTCTGTCTGTCTGTCTGTCATTATATATTATTGTCTTATATATTATTGATTAGATAAAGAGAGATCACCAATTTTGTGATTTGAGGCCTTAAATGTACAGGGTAATATAATTATAGGCACCTGTCTCACCCCACTGGAAGTTTCGAGCCTTGGATATTGGTGGACTTGGTTGTCCGTTTTGGACACAGAGTGTTATGTTTGTGTCAAATGAACGCACGTCTATTTGTCCACAGTTCCTGAAGGCATGACAGACAGATTACAGGGTGGCTTTCAGGATTCTCAGACTTATCAGAACTTGCTGCCGCCGTGTCCACCGACCCAGAGCAGCCCCTTCAGCTCTGCTGCCGACCCCAGCGCCATCTACCCACCCAGCAAAGAGCTCGGCTGCAGAGGAGCACCAGCCTCAGATCGTACAGGTGTGTAGTCCAGACTCTTATAGTGGGTGGATGGAGAGGACAGAGGGGTCACAGGTTAGATCCAGGACTGCCAGGAGCATTGCTGAAGAGTTTCGGAGGCCATACTTTCATTTTTCATCCACTGCAGTGTTCTAGGGGTGGCAACAGTCTAGTGGTAGGGTACTTGTACTCTGGATCAAGAGGTCAAAGGTTCAAATCCCACTTCTAGCACTACCACCACTGGGTCCCTGAGCAAGACCCTTAACCCTGAGTGTCTCCAGGGGGACTGTCCCTGTAATTAGGACGTGGAAGTCGCTCTGGATAAGAGCGTCTGCTAAATGCCGTAAATGTAAATGTAATGAGAATCAGCTTGAAGGATTCAATTCAAAGACAGGGCTGTTGATCATTCAGAACAGTGATCCAAAATGTAAATACTTAAATTAATCAGAATTACATTCTAATAAAACTAATATCCAGAAAGAAATTCTTCTAAAATCAATATCAAAATTTAATTCTATTGAAGTTCATATAATTTTTATCATGGCAGAAATATTTTTAATTAATATCAGAATAAAGTTAATTGCTGTTAGGTATAATTAACTATATGAGTGTTAGGTGGTTGCTAGGGTATTTTGATGTAATAAAATAATACCCCAATGTTGGGCAGTGGTGGTCTAGCGGTTAGGGAGTTGGCCCCAGGAACAGAAGATTGTGAGTTCAAATCTCTTTCCAGTAGGCTGTCCTGAGGTACCCTTGGGCAAGGTACCATCCCCATTACTGTTCCCCGGGTGCTTTCAATAGCTGTTTCACCATGACAAGAATAGTCACTTTTATTTTAATACTCAAAAAGCTCTTATGAAATTAATACCAAAATGAAATTCTAATAAAAATAATATCAGAAAGAATAGCTTATATCCATACTAAAGTATTTTTTTCATGAAATGAATACCCAAAATAAATTTCTAATTATATAATCCTCAAATTAAGTAAAAAAATTATTATTGGTATAAAGTTCTAATAAAACGAATGCCCAGAATGAAGTTCAAATAACATTAATTTTAGAAAAAAGTTTTCATAAAATTACCATCCAAAATGAAAAAATACAGAGTAAAATTCTGCTAAAATTCATTTTTGGAATTTATAACAGAATTACAGCCAAAAATGACATGAAATGCTGTCTAGGTCATCAATCCACACTGACACAGAGGGGTATCTAAATCATCAGACACTGAGGGGCAGTCCAGGATTTTGCCCTGGGCTGTAGGCGGCAGCAGACTTGCTGGATCATCAGTGGTGATTAATTGCTTTTTTCTGCAGGAGATGCAGAAAGAAGTTACGGCTTGTACGAGGCAGAAGCTCAGAGCAGACCATCACCGTACTGGTCTGATTATTCCTCCTCTGCTTACTGTGGCCCCCTGCTTGCCCAGCGCCCCCCTGCCTCACCTCCTGTCCCCCAGACCGTGGAGCCCTTCTGCCCCCGAATCGCCAAGCGTCGCACTGCACCCTCCCACAGGCCTGAGCGTGAGGGCGACATTTCGGGCATGTCTGCCTATCCAGGTGAGGGAGATAAAACACCAGCAATCCTTAAAAAAAGATTTAGTTAAAAAATCATGCACTTTTATCACTGAAGATTCAAATGTTCATGTCAATTACAGTCTATTCCAGTTGAATGCCATTGATTATTGTCAGCCATCATTGAATGCCATTGGCTGCAGCTGATTACAGTCGGTTTTCCTTAGTTACAGTGGATCATGGTTGATTTCCATTGATCACTGTCTTTTGCAATTGATTGCAGTCAGTTGCAGTCAATTACCTTTGACTGCAGTTGATTGCAATAAATTTCCATCAATTACAATCAATTGTCATTGATTATTGTAAATTTTCCCACAATCCCACAATTGTTGATTTCCATCGATTTCTGTTGATTGCTATTTGTTGCAGTCGATTTACATTGATTGCGATTGATTATTCAATTGCAGTATATTTCCATAAATTACAGTGGATTGCTGTCTGTTGGCATTGATTACAGTCGTTTTCCATTGATTGCTCTTCTGTGCTAAAAGCTGCACTCATATTTGAATGTGTACGTAACATTTATACACAGAACTTCGTATTTGTGATACATTATTACACTATTTGCATGCTGTATGCACAAACAGCTGCTTCAATATGTCTTGCTTTTTGCAGTAAATGTTTTATACAGCTCAATAGTTAATACGTCTAGTTTTCTATCGTTAGTGTAAGTAATCTGGTAAATTGTCATTTTAATAATCCACTGGTATCCACTAGTATCCATAATGAAGTTCTCATGAGTCTAACATCCAATTAAATTACAATGACATTCATTTCAGTATAGAGCTAAAACAGAATTAACATCCAGAATGAAGCTCTAGTAAAATAAAAATCAGCATCATCAGTCTTGAATCGAACCAGTGTGTTTAGAAATTATTCTTTGCCGAACAAAATAACTGAACAGAAACCAGAGACTTCAGATCTGTTTGTGTAACTGGACCTAATATTCTTCTGGTTTTCTGGTGCAGGTTCAGGCCCCATCCAGCTGTGGCAGTTCCTGCTTGAGCTCCTGCTTGACTCTGCATGTCACACCTTTATCAGCTGGACAGGAGATGGCTGGGAGTTCAAGATGTCTGATCCTGCAGAGGTAAGAAAAGAAACATTATTTTAACTCAAACAAAACTCCCATTTCATGGAAAAGCAATGGAAAATGTTTTTCTGGACAAAGGTTTGCAAAGGTTTGTGATCCGTCCATAGATGGACGTGAAGCTGGAAGAACATTAGTGTTGGAATCACTGGTTTGTGAAGATTTTTAATTCAGTCCACTTGCTCAGTCAGAAAACAAAACATATCCAGAATAAAGTCCTACTAAAATGATTAAAATAAAATTCAAACAAAATTCAGGTCCAGATTAAGTTATCATAAAGTTCTGTCCAGAATAAGTTCTAATGAAGTAATATGAAAAGTTCTAATAAAATACATTTCCAGAAAATATTTTTAATTATATTCATGTGGATGAAATTCTATAGCTAGAACAAAGCTGTAATAAAATGACATTTCAGTCATTCAGTCATTTTAAATGAATGAGAATAATGCTGTAATAAAATGATATCAAAGTAAAGTTCTAATAAATTCATATATTCACAATACATTTTTAATAGAATTAGTATAAAAATAAAATGTTTATAAAAATTCATAGAAATTCATAGAACTAAGAAAATAGTTCTAATAAATATAATATTCAGAATTAAATACTAATAAAATTAACAACCTAAGGCCCACCCCCCATTTAATGGAAAAGTCTTAATTTTATCACTGCTTAAAGTAAAAAAGTTTGATCAAACATGCTCAGTTGATAAAAAGTAGGTTTGGAAATTGTGGCATCACAAAAAATTACCTACCATTTTGTTTAGTCACACCCCATTTTATAAGAAGTGAGAATCAGATAATATCTCATTTGCATAAATGACTGCATCATTAAAGGTGGATTGGAAAATCTGAATTTGGCAAAAACATAACAAGATGTATCTTCTTCTCAACTAAGGTGGCCAAAAGGTGGGGTCAGTGCAAGAACAAGCCTAAAATGAACTACGAGAAGTTGAGCCGTGGCCTGCGCTATTACTACCACAAGAACATCATCCACAAGACGGCCGGGAAGCGCTACGTCTACCGTTTTGTGTGCGATGTGCAGGGAATGCTGGGAAAGAGTGCACAGGAGGTCCTGGCCAGCCTGAACATCTCCCCGTCAAATGCAGGGTCACCAAGACCGGCAGGTACTGCAAAGTCAGAGGACACAGCAGACGTCTGGCCTCACTAGGAAAAGCTAATCTTCGGTGCCGTGACGATGAAGGACTCCTCCGTTCCTCCCCCGAACTGAGACTGATCCATGGGTTGTGGGCGAGGACCTACTTTAGAAGCCCTCCTCAGCACTGTTAACGATGGACATCCAGTCTATAGTAGCTTGAAGGAACAGTTTGGTAAAAACAAATCAAAAGTCCACCGATCCCAGACGAGGTCTGTGAGAGTCTTTGGTTTGTAAGTGGATCTACGGAGCTAAGAAAACACTAGAAGTCAATAGTCACCCAAATCACCCAAAAGATCTGGGTGACTATTGTCTTCTAGTGTTAGTGACAGCCTCTTAGGTCCAGTTCTAAACTTAAAGAGCTACATTTTTACCAGCAGATCTGTGGCTGCATCTGGGCTCTGGAAAACTGTAAATGTGATATATATATATATATATATTTTTTTTTTTGGCAAACTGTTCCTTTAATTTGTAAACACAGAGGCAACACCTTCTGTTTAAAAACTCTGTGGACATAACCACGTCCTGTCTCCCGAATAATCAATGCAATTTGACTTTTTTAAACATATTTCTCCCAAATGTTGTCAGCTACCTCTTTTTATTGATGAAATACCAGAGTAACTAATTATGCTTGTTGAGTTAAAATGATGTTTTGACATCTGATTGTGTATTATTGTAAATAAATCATTTTGTGTACAATGGGGTTTTGATGGGGTTTTAAAAATTGTATGTGATACCTGTTTGAGTGTTCAACTCAAACAGGTATCACAGAATCATTTCATTTTGTGGGGAATTTCCTACAGATCAGTGAGATCAGAACTGTGTCAGAAGCAGATGTCTGAACAGACACAAAATGGTGATGAAGATGCTGCCTGATGCCTGAGATGCTGTTTAACCAGGGTTTGGAGAAGGTTTCTGACTTAAACTGAATCCGTTTATGGTGGAGGGGCACAAAGAAAAAAGATTTAATTCAGACTGATTTACCATCGTCACCGTCCCATACAGACACTCAGAGACACAAGAAGCTTCACTGGACAGAGACAATTAAGTCAACCAAAGAGTGAACAGATATCATAATTATAATTAAATAATAATTACTAAGGACCTTTATAGAAGCACTAAAGTTCCTTAGAAACAAGTCCTAATTTTCTAGTGTAGACTACTGCTCTTTTTTTAACCTTTAACGGCTGATAACCTGAAGAGTTCCATTTTCCTTCAAATACTTGTTCATCTTAATCTGCTGGCAGCAGTGGCCTAGTGGTTAGGAGGGAGTTGCCCCCTGCATTGGAAGATGTGGGTTTGATTCCCTCACAAGTAGGTTGCCCTGAGGTACCCTTGAGCAAGGTACCGTCCCTGTCACTGCTCCCCAGGCGCTTTCAATAGCTGCCCACTGCTGCACGGTGTTTGTGTGCATGGGTTAAATGCAGAGGTCCGATTTTGTTGTGGTGTGCTCTGCTGTAACCTTGCAATGACGAGGGTTGTCACTTTCATTTTCACTTTTCACTTTCATTATGGATGAAGGTAAACCAGCTCTTGTAGGCAGAGCATTTCTGGGATTCATTAGACTTTTTCCTTTTTTGAAGCTCCTCTTTCAACTCTCATTGATGAAGGCAGGTGAGCTAACAGGCAATCTGATAACTGATGTCATTATCAACTTGTTTTTACACTTAAATTTAGAAAATCATGAAAGGGTTCTTAGGACTTGCTGTGGTATCTTATGTGGTTACTAGGGTATTTCGAGCTTAGTAGTATTAATAGAATTAAGTAGAATTAACTAGGTGGATGCTAGGCTGTTTGTATGCCGTGATATGTTATCTTAGGTTGTTGCTAAGGTGTTGTAGGGTGGTTTCTATGGTATTTTGATCTGTTGTTAGGAGATAGTTAGGTTACATTAACTAGCTGGTTACTAAGGTGTTGTTAGTGCTTGCCATGAAATCTTAAGTGGTTGCTAGTCTGTTGTTAGGTGGTTGCTATAGTGTGTTGAGCTGTTGTTAGGTGGTTGTTTATTGAAATATTTCTAGATAGTTTCTGGGATGTTACTATGGCTTGCTGTGTTACTATGTCTTACATGGTTGCTAGGGTGTTGTTGAGTGGGTGCTATGGTCTTATGAACTGTTGTTAGGTGATGGTTGGTTAAATATATCTAGATGGTTGTTTGGTAGTTCCTGTGGTATCTCTGGTGGTTGATAAGGGTATGACATCAAACCGCCTTGATAGGATTTTCCTACATGTATCATGTTGACTTAAGAAGGGTGCAAAAATATTTTGCAACAAAGTTTCACATTTTAATGGAAAAACGAAACTGAAACAATTGGATGTACAGTTAAAGCAAAACCATCACAAAAAAGATGCATACAAGTCCACCACTCCTGATCAGATTAAACATTCTGGACTTTATTGCTTTCTACCTGGTTCTGGGCAAAGAAGTGTGACATATTTACTGCCATTTTTATATTTCAATAAGTAATCTTCACCCTGTTTGGTCACAAAAATCCTGCAGACCCACTTTCAGTTTGTATGAACACAGTTTTGGCATAGACAGGCCTATCTCACTGATTGGCTGCTGCACCTGCTGTACCAGTGAAAGCCAATCACATTGCAGGATGTGGTTTTGGTTTTGACTGAACAGGGTGAAACCAATAAGTAGAGCACTCTGAACTTTGAACAATCCGTCCTTTAGCCAACATATCACCTCGCAATAACATGTCAAATAACCTTCAGTCTGTAAAAAACATCAGGCCTTTAGAAACACTTTGGAAATGTTATTGAAATTTGCAAGAAAATTTCATCCAAATTCAGAGCTGAATGTTTGTTGCCATAGTTAAGTAGAGGTTTGATGTATGCGTATTTCCCGCCAAGTATCTGTCCTTTTCCCTCCATTTTCAGAACAGACTTATTCATTTAGTTTGAATACATTTTCCATTATTTTTATTTTCCATCACCTTCCCAACATCCAGACCGGTTTCAGCCTAAATGGACACAAACATTGAAAAGACAGTCCCTGTGTGTGTCCATCAGTACAGGACAGGTGGAAGGAGATGTAAGAGAGAAAAAAGGGATTGTGGACGGTGGAGAAAAGGCATGTATTGAGTGTGATGTCTGTGAAGGGAGAACTACGGAGATGAAAGTGAAGCAGTGAAGTTAATGTTCATTATTTTCAGTAGATTGTTTTTATTGGAAATAAACAGATGCAAGAAACGTCCTTCAGAGGAGACATGTTTTACTTTCTACTCTGAGTACATTCCTCTACTTTACTTTCTACTCTGAGTACATTCCTCTACTTTTTACTTTCTACTGAGTACATTCCTCTACTTTTTTTACTTTCTACTCTGAGTACATTCCTCTACTTTTTTTACTTTCTACTCTGAGTACATTCCTCTACTTTTTACTTTCCACTTTGAGTACATTCCTCTAATTTTTAAAACTTGTACTTGTGGACACATTTCATAACCTGCACTTTTAAATGTTCTACTCAGTGTAGCTCAGAGCCTCTGGAGGACAGGCTGCTGGTTGGGCACCTCCCACAGTCAGGGGGATGGGGGGTTACGTGGGTGGCAGGAAGAAGTGAAAGAAGAAAGACAGCAGACATGGAGAAGACAGTCAGCGACCACCTGCTGGACGCCTTGGACGACCTGGGGAGTGAGAACCTGAGGCGGTTCAGGAGTAAGCTGTGTGACCGCAGGGCGGAGCCCCGAGTGCGCCGCGCCGCGGAGGAAAGAGCGAAGTGCAACACGGAGCTGGTGGAGCTGCTGATCAGCACCTTCACCTTCAGCGGCGCCCTGCAGGTCACCGAGGAGACACTGAGGAACATCGGCTGCAACCAGACCGCCGAGGACCTGCGGAGGAGCGCCGAGCACCGTGAGCTCAGCACACTCACACACACACACACACACACACACACACACACACACACACACACACACACACACAGGTATACACACACAAAGTGGTATACTAAATAACCTCAGTAAAGTTGGCAGTGGGTTCAACATTCGCCAGACATTCGCTTATATTTTCCTTTTTTACTGAACTAAAATAAGCCAGAAACAAGCAGCTGTCACTTTCACAAATTCACAATTGTTTGTGAAATTCAGTTCACACTTTAATTAGTCAAACAACACCTTCAATTAATTGTGAAAATAAGAAACGTTACCGCTGCGTCTGTAAACTTCTGAAAGTCTGAAGTTTTCAAAATAAAAGTCACATGAGAAGCAGTTTTACATGCTTCATATACATTATTAAGTAAATAGATGGCTTATAGCTGGCTCTTTATTTACCTTTTTCTGACAGAACATGACTAGAACTCTACATTTCATGCATTCAGACACTGAAACCCACACATTATTTGTGAAATCAATTCATATACCTCAAAAAATCAATATATACAGTTATTATACCGTAATATCATGTCCGTTATTTCGTATATACATGCCTTATAGGCCATCATAACACATTAAAATCAATACCTAGCACATTTATTTCACCTTTTTCTGAAAGATCATGACTAGAACCCTACATTTCATGCATTCAGACAAAAATAACACGCACACACAGATACACTAACACAGATATGCTCACACATAATAGCAAAGTGAGACACACACACACACACACACACACACACACACACACACACTTGTCAGTTAAAGGTGAAATGTAATCAGGAATGCATTAAAAGTCTTTGGACAGAAGGAAACACTAGCCTCTTCGTGCCACCTTAAAAAGTGCAGCTGGAGGATTCCTGTAAAAGTTTGTCATCCATGCAGTGAACTTGAGCGGTAGAATGAAACTGATCCATTTAAGGTGGAACTGAAAATTGGAAGTGGAAGAACTGAAATAAAGATTCATGATCACAGAAATGTGGATCTTCACTAAACATCTCAGGGGCTGATAAACAGGGAGAAGTGCTGAGAAAGAAGAAGTGAAAGTGCCCAGAAAAGAAAGGAAAGCAGAAAAGTCTCTTAAACAGTCCTTCATTTGCACTTCTTCACCACAGGCCTAAAGCTGGAGAGCTGTCTGAACAGTTCATTCACAAAAACATCTTCACGCCTTCTCTTTACAACTCTTCTTCTGACTGCAGTACCTTCAAATCTCTTTCAAAGACCACACCAGCAAAAGGGTTTTAATTAAGTAGGGATAAAGTATGTGAGCCCCACACTTAAAACAGCTGAAGAGGTTAAGTGTTTAAATAACCATATCAGTAATCATAATTTGACAGTTTGACTCTGAATGAACTCAGCATTTTAGTTTATTTCCTTTTCATTTCAATTTACAGCTTCAAACATCTCCCTTAAATTCACTTCTGTTTCTACTATCAGGCAGTGTCCACACAGTATCCACTATCAATCAATGATTTGTTATGTACTCTGAATTATTCAGTGTGTTCCATTAAGTTAAAATGAGCGTGTATGATATGGTGTATTTAGTTTAAGGGGTTAAAGCCTGAAGGGAAATGAAGTGCCAGTGATGGAAAAATCTACTGGTCGATATTGAGAGATACAGGAAGACGAAAATAGGAAATATGGTGGTTAGCGTTTGTCCCTCACTTTGTGTTTAATCTGTTTGTAGACTGGCCTGTGTCCCAGCCTCAGGTGCAGGACAATGCTGTACCTGCTCGTCAGGGGTCCGGAAGGCCTCAGCAAGAGGGATATGACCAGCCAGACTCTCCTCTTACACTCATTCCCAGCAGTCTGCACTTCAAACAAGCCGTTATGAAAGAAAAAGGACACAACGTCTGTACCCTTCTTCGTGGTCATTACCATAAAAAAGAAATGAGGAACAATAAGGGATATTTCATTTCATACATTTTAAAGATAAATTATGTAATTTATATTCTGAATAATAATGTACATTCAGGATAACTTATGATAGAAACTGAACAATTCACAATGGATATTGAATAATTCATAGTGTACGCAGAATAATTAATAGTGGATGCAGAGTAATTCATAGTGGATGTTGAATGATTGACCATTGATACTGAATAATTGATAATGGATTCTGAAGTATTTATACAGTGTGTTAAGTAATTCATGGTAGATATTGAATAATTCACTGTACTTATTAGAATAATTAGAATAATTCCTAATAGATACAAAATACATCATAGTGGGTGCTTAGAGAAGGTACTTAATAAAAACATAGCTGATACTAAATAATTCATAGTGGATACAGAATAATTCATGGAAAATATGAAATCATTTATAGTGGATACCGAATAATTCACGGACTACATCAAATAATTTCTAGTAGATACTGAATAATAGTCACTATTGAATAAATAATGATATATAAGTGAATAATTATACTCATATTAATTTGTTGATCTCCATGAATTATTCAGATTCTGGTATGAGCTATTCAGTATCTAATGTGAAATGAAGCTTGAATGATTATGTGGGGTTTGAAGAGGTGTTAATATTTATTCAATACTGGCCCTATGTATAATGTATGCATAATAATCACGAGCAGAGAACACTTAACATTTGCGGGTATGCTCTGCAGAATGTTTACCCGGTTCTAGATAAGGGTGTGAGAAAGCGCTTGGCTCTGCTGATCAACAATGTGGAGTTTGGCCAAAAGGATAAGAGGAGGAATGGAGCAGAAAAAGATGAGGAGAACATGGAGAACCTGCTGAGAGGCCTGGGCTACGACGTGGTGAAGCACACCAACCTGTCTGGCCAGGTGTGTGAACAGAATCAAGCTCCATTAAGCTGTATGTGAAATGTGTGTCAATAGTGATAATGATGGGCTCTGGACCAATATATATATATATATCAAAATTTCTTCTTCTTCACTTGGCTAATCGCGTTAGGCATCTCCAACCTCACATGATGTGTTTGGATGGACGGACAGACTCACTGTTCACAGTGTGTGTGTGTGTTCCCCAACAGAAAAATGATTGTTTCTGTTACTGTTTGCAGGAAATGGATGAGGCAGTAAAAAGCTTTGCTGAACGTAGCGAGCACGCAGATTCGGACAGCACATTTGTGGTCATAATGTCCCACGGCAAGAGTGAAAAAATTCTGGGGGTTCATTATGGACCCGACAACCAAATGGACTTCCTGCTTGTGGACAGAATCTTCACACACCTGAACACGGAGAACTGTCCTGCTCTGCTCAACAAACCGAAAGTGATCCTAATCCAGGCCTGCCGAGGAGGTAACTTTCATCTGTCCAGTCATTTCCCTTCATCTTTTACTGCACATTAATTGAATCAAATGAACAGGCTTTAAGAAAATTTTACAAATAAATCCCATTGAAAGTGTTGAAACATTGTAGCACAT
Organism: Hepsetus odoe; assembly: GCA_017165825.1. NCBI lineage: Eukaryota > Metazoa > Chordata > Actinopteri > Characiformes > Hepsetidae > Hepsetus > Hepsetus odoe. The sequence continues at coordinate 17,978,764 of CM029389.1, read as the reverse complement.
GATGCTTGGCTGGCCTATGGCTGATGGCTCTTTGAGTAACTGCAGTGAGTCAAAAACTGTACCAATAAGGATGAGCTAGACTGAGAAAAACAGACTTTCATAATTTTTGAACCATGAACCAAAAAAACATCTTTCATCAGTTTTTTTTTTTTTTTAATATTAATCTCTGAATGATTTGTACAGTTGAGAGTGGTGAAGTATGGTTTGCTGACAGTGAGGACCTGTGGGACAGTGATGCATGGGAGAACAAGGAGAAGAATTTTATCTGCCTGCGGTCTTCCACACCAGGTAAATTCCTTTACACAAAATTTTGTGTTTGGTCTTGTTGGAGAAGCCTGAACATTTGGTTCATTTAGCATTGACCTCTGGTTGAAAAAGAGGAAAAACATAATGCTAATCATAATGCTAATTTCTACATGAACCCCCTGTGGGGATATTAGTGACATGTACGCAATAACGGCATTGCCCGTTTCCATATTTGGTCATTTCTCGATTAGAACACCAAGCTGCTAAAGTGGTTCCATGCTGTGTGTGAAGCTTAGAAAAATGAAATATGAACATATATGTGGTTTTGAGCTACCGAGTGATTCCTTCACTAAAGAGGTCAACATTCAAAGTCGGTGACATATCTAGAACCCAGAACCCAGAATTGGTGAGTGTGATTGGCTGATTCTTCTTCCTAATGATGCTCAGAAAAGGGCCTTCAGTCCAGCTCCTGAAGACCTGACCCGTGAGGAAGTTCACCTGGTTAACCAACCAGATTCAACAGAGAGAAGCATCCTAATTTGAATCATCTGCGTTTTAAGAACTTCAACCAAAGATATTAATGAATAATTATGTTGCAGAGCTTTTAAAATTCAAATAAAAACATGAATTTAAATAGTGCTAAAAACATCCTGCATTCCTGAATTTGTCAGTGTCTGATTAGGATGACTTTCCCTCCTAATTTGTTCTTGAGTTCTGCTTCTGGAGTTGTGTCAGAAAAAAGAACTACTCTAGTAAAGTACAGATATGTGAAAACAGAATGAAGGTACAGAATGAAAATATTTATCCTACACTACCAATATACAGATACTTTTATTCTGGGGTATTGTCGTCCTAATATTTAGGGACTAAACTATAGGATCAAAAGGTTCTGGGTTCGAATTCAGGACTAGTCTGTTATTCTGAGGTCTACATCACTGCTCCCCAGCGGATGGATATGGCCGCTCACTTGTCTGTGTAAAGAGGAGGATGCATTTCATTGTGGAAAAATCATCTTTATGATGAAGTTTTTGTTACTTTCCAGCTCAGTTGGACATTATCAATTACTGTCTGCTGGGCATATCATGCTTTTACTACGTGCCATAAACTCTTTTTATTCTGCAGATACCAAATCCTTCCGGCATAAAATAAATGGATCGCTGTTTATCATATTCCTGGTGGAGGTTTTCAACGCCAATGCCCACAAGGACCACATCGAGGAGCTGTTCCGACAGGTACCCTCACGTACCTGACCTCAGATAGTTCTCCTCAAACAATTCTCATGTTCTGACTGCATTTCTCTCGTCCCATTGTAGGTCATGGTGCGAATAGAGAAGCAGGTGTTGCCAAAGCAGATGGTGTGCAAAGATCGTACTACTCTGTTGAAGCATTTCTACCTCTTTCCTGGTCTCTAATGGAAAAAAGTAAAAAAAAAAAAAAAAAATGAAATCACGCTTAAAGCAAGATACAGTGCTGTGTAAAAGTCCTGAGTCCTTTGTTTCTTCATTCTTTGCTTCTAGACTTTTATTTAATTATGTTTAATGTGTTGATGAAGAACTGTCCTCTGGTTCTTGCTGATGGACAGTTTTTTTCTCCCATTTTCAGTGCAGTCTGTGTACCTGAGCAATTTCAGAGGCACTTTGCAGCCTGTTGTTTTAAAAAAATGTTTGTTCCCATTCCTTTCATTTCATCTACTCAGTATGACAAAGATACAACAGTTTGACAGGCAGAAAATGGTGATTTTTGCACCAACAGGGTAATTGCCTAAAATACAAAGACACGAGGGGCTCAAGACTTTTCCACAGTGCTGTTTATCAGAGGATATGTACTGAATGAATGCATATTTACATATTAACTGCTCTTTAGCTTTAACCACTCTTTAGTTTAGCCCTGTGTTTAGTCTAACATGTCTTTAGTTAATGTACTTTGTAAATGTGATGGCAAAAGCAACAACACTCAGGGTAAAAACCATTTAAGTAGCTGCCAGCGCATGTTTTTCGTTAAAGAAGTTTCTGTTTGACCATTTCAGCCTCACTATGAATTAACAGGACCGTTACAATAACTGTGCTTCGAAGTTTGATATACGTTACTGTATGTAAGAATCTGATTGGCTGCCTTGTTTTGTACCAACATTCATAAGACACTCCTTAAAATGCCTGCAGGATGAATCCTTGATGTAAATGTGATGGTTTTTTTATCACAAAATATGCTACGTTTTTATAAAATTTAAAACTGTAACACTCAATGTGAATAAAGTGTGTTTTTTTCTGTGATGTGGGTCCTTTGACATAAATGTGACTTGATGAAGGCCAAATATTTATGAGTGTGAGGACCGCATTGTCATATACATCCATTATCTGCCGCTTGTCCCAAACGGGGTCGCGGGGGAGTGCTGGTGTCCAATCCAGCGCACACAGGGCGAGGACGGGGGACGCACCCTGAACAGGTCGCCAGCCCATCGCAGGGAGGAGCGGGACGGGGACAGCACCTTGCTCAAGGGCACCTCAGGGCAACCTTTTGGGAAGGGGTTCGAACCCCCGATCCTCCGATCACGTGGCCAACAATACTGTGCAAAGGTTTTAGGCAGGTGTGAAAAAATGCTGTAAACAAAGAATGCTTTCAGAAATATAAATAATGATTGTTTATTTTTATCATTTTGCAAAATGCAAAGTGAGCGAACAAAAGAAAAATCTAAATCAGATCAATATTTGGTGTTACTACCGTTTGCCTTCAAACCAGCATCATCAGTTCTTCTGGCCCCCACATCATCCAGTGTGTCTGGATTACATGAAGAGACAGAAGGATGTGAGGAAGCTACATCCACAGAAGATCTGTGGTTAGTTCTCCAAGATGTTTGGAACAACCTACCAGCCGAGTTCCTTCAAAAACTCTGTGCAAGTGTACCTAGAAGAATTGATGCTCTTTTGAAGGCAAAGGGTGGTAACACCAAATATTGATTTGATTTAGATTTCTCTTTTGTTCATTCACTGCATTTTGATTGATGAAAATAAATGATTAACACTTCAATTTTTGAAAGCATTCTTTGTTTACAGCATTTTTTCCACACCTGCCTAAAATGTTTGCACAGTACTGTATATATATATATATACACACACATATGTGTGTGTGTATGTATGTGTGTATGGATAGATGGATGGATAGATTGAGGATGGATGGGTTGGTTAGTGGATGGATGTGTGGGTGTGTAGGTGTAGGTATGGGTGTATATGAAGGTGGATGGATGGATTGTTGGTTGCATGGATGGATGAAGGGATGGATGGATGGATGATGTATATATGGGTGGATGGATAGACAGCTGGTTGGTTGAGTGGATGAATGGATAGATGGACTGATGGATGGATGAATAAATGCTAAATGATATGGTCATTTTAAAACAATCCCAACTCTGAAGTGAATCCACAAGTATGAGTTTGTACTGATGTTTGCTCTCATTTGTGGAGATAAGAGTTGGATTTTTAAGGTGGTATTAATCTAAATACAGGCTGGTAATGTGTGGAAAGTCCTGGATTCCGAGAAGCACGGAAGAGTGAGAACCTCTGTATCGCCAGGATCAAATAGAAACTTCATCCTGGAACGCTGGAAAGTGCGCATGCGCGTCACACCTAACTCAGACATTTACTTGTATCAAACTTGTCCTCGAGCGTCTCTCCTTTTCGGTTTTTCTCGCGCGCGCAGCTGTGAAACATGTCCAAAAGTACGTGGGACGTCCTGCTCGGGGTTCTGGATGATCTGGACTCGGAGCAGTTTAAGAGGTTCACCGGTAAACTGACGAGCTCCCCGCTGGAGCCGCGCGTGCGGAGAGGCGCCGTGGAGGGGAAGGACCGCACGGACGTCGCGCGCAAACTCATAGACACGTACACGGAGCAGCGCGCGCTGACGATCACCGTGCAGCTGCTGAAAGAGCTCGGATTCAACCAAGCAGCGGAGGATCTGCAGAAAGACGCGGAAGGTGAGGGGCGGGGCTTCATTACCTTCACAGGTCTGAGAGAGAATTCATTCATAAGTCATCAATTACACAATCAATCTTTTTATTTATTTATTTATTTATTTATTTATTTTTACCAAAATAATAAAATGGCTAACAAATGAAAAACTGAGTGAGTCTATAGAGATCAGCTTATTTTTGGAACTTTATTTCAAATGAACTGTTCAATCTTATTTGACAAAATCTGAAATTCAGTCTCAGAGTTTGTATTTCTGAGGAATTCCTGCTAGAAATGTATAATTTAATATGGTTATAACATTATTATAAATATCACAACAGTATCGTTATTAATTACATGTGTTATAGGATTGCGCTCTACTTTCACTTTCAGTTTAATAGAGTGTTTTACACTGGAGGTGGGAGAAAACAGTGTAGTATCGCAATATTTTTCAGCACAATAGTGTATCATTAGGAATAAACAACAGTAGCAACATGGTCAGATGTTAATTTAATTAGTATAATTTTATAATTCTTTTTTTATTTTGCAATTCTATTGAGAACAAAACACACAATCACAGTTGGCATTGCAAAGGAAGACTGATTTACTTTTTTCCTCAGAATACACAGTAAAATGCATCAAATTCTATTGATTGAAGTAGAAAAAAATGAAGCCCTGTACATAGAACACAGTTAGACATTTTCTGCAACCTGTGTGTGTGTGTGTGTTTGACATCAGGTCTATTTCCTGACGCATCTACCTCTCCTCCTCCGACGGGACCCACTAATCCCATGCCGACGGGACCCCCTATTAATCCCACTCCCAGCAGTGCCCTTGTTCACAGCACCCCAGAGTTCAAACAGAAAATCCAAAGAGAAAAGGGGCAGGAGGCAAGTGTCCTCTTTAAATGGGTACTCCACTCATTCCTGAAATAGAGAAAGGATTGTTATTGTTTGATTTCTCTCCAGTGATGCAGAATAGAACCAGACATCCCAAATCTGTGCATTTTTATTCCCACCATTGAAGCTACACATGTCTCTATGGGACAGTGAAGATGGTGTCCATCCATACTACATCAATTTACTATGTGTCCCTCTACAATGAACTATGAATTTCAGTTTTAGTCCAAAATGTTCATCTAGCTCTGATAAAACGATTTCTCAGATATCAGGCAGTGTCTTCACATGTCTGTGAGGGACATTCAGATGTTTGGTTCCATTCAACAACAAAATGTGCAAGCTGATTTATGTATAATATGAATTTAGTGTACTGAAAGGTTTTATCTGTGCCTCAGATTTACCCGGTTCTAGATGAGGGTGGGAGGAAGCGCTTGGCTCTGCTGATCAACAACGTGGAGTTTGACCAGGAGGATATGAAGAGAAAAGGAGCGGAGAGGGATGAGGAAAACATGGAGAAGCTGCTGAGAGGCCTGGGCTACGATGTGGTGAAACACACCAACCTGTCTGGCCAGGTGTGTGAACAGAATGAAAGTCCAAAAATAAGCTCAAAACCAGACTGTGACAGTGTATGATTGGGCCAAGCAACTTCATCCAATGGGAAAGCAAGCACTTTCATACTTTATTTCATTCCATTCTTATTTGCCTTTTTTAAAAAAAAACTTATTCAGCCCATAAATATTTCACTTTGGGCCCCAGAATGTAATGTTGTTGTGGGGTGCATGGTCTCTCTAATGTTGGAGGCTGCGTTAAATAACCTGGGGGAATGTAAAACCTCAGCATGGGGTAAAAATTATGCTCTAAACATGTAGGGAGAGAATTATCCCAGTAGACTGTGTGGATACAGATCAGGTACTATCACCTGGTCACACAATTTAAGTCCCAGAACCCTTGATTCCAACCCTAGGCTCCCTCCTGGCTTTGTGCTGCTGTTGTGGTTACACTTGTTTGTTTGTGCTCTAGTTTTACAGCAATTTTTCTCTAAACTTTGGCCAGACAGGGGTTTGAAGTAGTAGAAGCGTGATATAAAGATGCTGTAGTGACATCTTTAAAATCATTGCATTTCCAGTCTCATTACAATGGTAGGAGTGTAGGCGGTTCCTATAGCTTTCTTTAAATACTTTTAAAATTAAACAAAAACCAAACTGTGCAAGGTTCTGTTCCCTGTCTTCCTGGGGCAGCCGTGGTCTAATGGCAGTTTTAGTTTAGATCAATCACTGTTTACAGTGTTAGTGTATTAGAGGGACAGCTCAGGTTAGACGTTTTGGAGACAAAGTTAGAGAAGCAAGGTTGCGTTGGTTTGGACGTGTGCAGAGGAGAGACAAGGATTATCGGTCGGTTTGAAGGAGGAAGATGCAGAAGACAGGAAGAAATGGAAACAGACGATCCCCTGTGGCTAAACCTAAACAGGAGCAGCTGAAAAAAGAAAAAAAAGAAGAATGAATTAATTTGCATTTGTCAGGTTTAGCATAAAGCATGCACCAGAGCTGTTCTTCACCTGAAAATTTTGTCAGTCAGTTTGTGTTTCTCTTTGCAGGAAATGGACAAGGCGGTGAAAAGCTTCGCTGGACGTAGCGAGCATGCAGATTCGGACAGCACATTTGTGGTTATAATGTCCCACGGCAAGAGAGACAAAATTCTGGGGGTTCATTACAGACCTGACAACCAAACAGACTTCCTGCTTGTGGACAGAATCTACACACACCTTAACACGGAGAACTGTCCTGCTCTGCTCAACAAACCGAAGGTGATCCTAATCCAGGCCTGCCGAGGAGGTAACTAATCTACTGTTTTTGCATTAACTGCTAGCTGCTGCATGTACCAATATTTGTTGTGCGTTCCATTTGAATAGGGAAGAATTCCCAGCTGGAATCTCACCAACCTGACCTCAGATTCCAAGATGGCTGCTCAGCAGAACTCCAGTAAATACTGTTAACCCGCTATTCTGTTACATTAGTGTCTCATTAAATCAGTCGTACACACTTCTGTCTCATTTCAGTTTGTGGTGATGTAACTTATGTACATGTCTGTAGCACAAAATACACCATTTTCACTGTTATTGCTAACAGTTAACGTGGCAACTGTTGCTAACAGAAAGTAGAAATTTAGAAGTTAAACGTTAGGTTTCTAACTTCAATGGCTTCCCACTTCTCAGATAACGAAAGTGCAGTATTACTCTCAACATTTGTACCCTTAACATTTTTGGCGAGGACTAACACGAGAGCTTGGTTTTAAAGTGTTTTGGGTCCTTCATTTGTACCATTCAGGTGTCTTCTATTAGGGGAGGAGCCAAGTACAAAGTTCTTCTACTTTCTTCTACTTTCGGCTACTCCTGTTATGGGGTCTTCACAATAGATTGTTTGCCTTCATGTCTTCCTGTCCACTCCATCTTTCTCCTTCAAACCAACCACCTGTATGTCCTTTCTCACCACATCCATGAACATCCTCTATTTCTTTCCTCTTGGAACTGGCAGCTCCATCCTCAGCATCCTTCTCCTGACATACTCTTCATTTATCCTCTGCACATGTCCATATTGACACAGGCTCACTTCTCTAACTTGGCTTCTGAACAGTCTAACCTGAGCTGTCCCTCTAATGAACTAGTTCGTAATCTTGTTCATCCTCTTCTATCTGTAACTCTTTTTTCTATAAATCGTATCTGTAAGGCAGAGCATCTATATCTCTGCCTCCTCCAGCTCCACCACCTGTCTCACTACTGTCCTATAAACCTTCCCTTTCACATTTTCACCAAGTAATATATTTATATATATATATATATATATGTTTGTGTCTTTATAGATGAGCATGGGCGTGTGTGGGTGTCTGACAGCGAACTGGATGAGTGGAACATGGCGAGTGATGGATTGTGGGAGCATAAGGAGAAGGATTTTGTGTCCCTAATGTCCTGCACACCTGGTATGCCCCTAGTCAAATCACTAGTTTTTATACATAAATACATTAAATGTACCAAAAAGTACTATTTCTCAGCACAGTATAGTTGTTCAAAATTCAAGTCTCCACAGACTCCCTGGAGCTAAAAGGTCGCTTACACTAGAAGTAAATAATCACCCAAATCTTTTCTCCTCAAAACTTCTTTGGACCCTCTCAACCTTCCTCCAGCTCTTCATTAAGGTGGGGCAGGCGTCTGGGTGTGGTTTAGGACACAGCAGGACTTTCTGTTCATCTTTCAAACTTTCAGACAACCAGGACTTCTGTTCAGACTGATCTGGGAACAGACCCCACCTTATTTTTGACTGACTCTAGATCAGCATTCCTGTAACTGAAGCGACTTGTGAAGGTGACTACTGAGTCCATTAGACACTTAGGCCCAGTTCTAAACAAAAGGAGTCAAAATGGTAAATCGATGTAAGCCTGAAATTATGGGCCCAGAACTGCAATAGTGGTTCATTCGCTCTGACTGTGTTTCCGCAGACACCGTGTCCTTTAGGCATAAGGAAAACGGAGCACTGTTCATTGGATTCCTGGTGGAGGTGTTCAATGCTAATGCACATGTGGACCATATTGAGGAGCTGTTCCGACAGGTATTTTCCCCTGAGGCCATTACTGAAATCTGATCCATCCAAGTCAGAGGCTTTATAATCTTCTGTGATATTTCCCCCCCTCTTTTCCGCCTCCAGGTAATGAGACGTTTTGAGAGCTTCCCAAAGCTCAAGCAGATGGTGTCAAAGGACCGGATCTCTCTCCCCAAGTTGTTCTACCTATTCCCTGGGCTTTGAGATGACAAGCCATGTCAAACCTGTTTTTCATTCCACTTGAACAAACAATCTGCATCTAACTGTTGAGCATTTGCTGAAATAATACCTCAGTGATTCCTCATAGGGACTGTTTTGATTCAATACATATTACTGAACGAATCCCTGCATTTTCTACTCACACATTACAAAATGCATTCTGTACTTAATGTATGATTTAATGATTTATACAATAATCAATAAAAGAGCACATCAATGAAGAAACAGCTACAGTCCTATTAGTCCTAAATTCTGCTAGTCCCTTAAATGCAGGAATAACACCTACACCACTGAACTGATGCCAAAACTACTAAAACTTACCACCTGCACTATTGAACCTACACAAATTAATTAATCCCCAGACTACTTAACACCTACACTATGGCATTAAGACCTACACTACTTAAATAGTACCCACAATACTGTATTAAAACCTGTACTACTGAATTAATACCAACACTTCTGAATAAACAACTACACTATCGGATTAATGCCAAAACTACTGACTTAATACCTGCACTACTGAATAATACCTACACTACTGAATTTATACTGCACTACTGAATAATACCTACACTACTGAATAATACCTACACTACTGAATTTATACTGCACTACTGAATAATACCTACACTACTGAATTTATACTGAATTTATAATAATACCTAATAATACCTGAATATTGAATAAACACACTATTGAATAAACACTAATGCTATTGAATTAACACCTACACTTTTGAATAAACACTAATACTACTGAATTAACACCTACACTATTGAATAAACACTAATACTACTGTATTAACATCTACACTACTGTATTAACATCTACACTACTGAATAAACACTAATACTACTGAATTAACACCTACACTACATAATAAACACTAATATTACTGAATTAACATCTACACTATTGAATAAACACTAATACTACTGGATTAACATCTACACTATTGAATAAACACTAATACTACTGTATTAACATCTACACTACTGAATAAACACTAATACTACTGTATTAACACCTACACTACATAATAAACACTAATATTACTGAATTAACACCTACACTACATAATAAACACTAATATTACTGAATTAACACCTACACTATTGAATAAACACTAATACTACTGAATTAACACCTACACTACTGAATAAACACTAATACTACTGAATTAACACCTACACTATTGAATAAAAACTAATATTACTGAATTAATACCTACACTACTGAATAAACACTAATACTACTGAATTAACACCTACACTATTGAATAAAAACTAATATTACTGAATTAATACCTACACTACTGAGTTAATACACTACTGAGCAACTTAAGGTGGAATGAAAAATGTGAATGTAACTTGGGCACTGTTTAAGGTGGAAAGGATTTCTGAGTGTTACTTGCAGCTGTTAAATGGGAATGGGAACGTAACTATAGCACGATTTAAGGTGGAATGGGAAATCTGAACGCAACTTGCCCCTTTTTTATGGAGGAAAGGGAAATGTGACTGTAACCTTGGCACGCTGTTTAAGAAGGAATCTGACTATAACTTTGGCACTTGTTAAGGTGGAATGGGATAATTGCCTCTAACAGGAGCTGTGTCGCATCAGACCTCTCAGTGTTGGATGGATGGAGGATGGGAGTTTCTGTGGTAAGTGACAGAACAGAGCTAGCACCAGCACAATACCAGTTTCTCAGTTGTTCTGCAGTTAAAGTGAGGACTGCCACGTCTGTGGGATGTACTTTCTGACTTCCTGGTAATAGTGTCCCGCCCTGGAAGGAGCAAATTATCTCAGTTCTCCTTCGGTGGAGTGGCGCGCGCAAAGCTGTGAAACATGCCCAGAAACGCGTGGGACGTCCTGCTCGGGGTTCTGGATGATCTGGACTCGGAGCAGTTTAAGAGGTTCACCGGTAAACTGACGAGCTCCCCGCTGGAGCCGCGCGTGCGGAAAAACGACGTGGAGGGGAAGGACCGCACGGACGTCGCGCGCAAACTCATAGACACGTACACGGAGCAGCGCGCGCTGACGATCACCGTGCAGCTGCTGAAAGAGCTCGGATTCAACCAAGCAGCGGAGGATCTGCAGAAAGACGCGGAAGGTGAGGGGCTCGTTCACTTTTTCACCTTCACACTTAAACAAACCAAAAAACCGACAGCTTTTACTTTCACTTTCGCTCCGACCCTGTAGGTCCACCTTTGAGTGCCGGTGTGTGTGTGTGTGTGTGTGTGTGTGTGTGTGTGAGAGAGAGAGAGTGTTAAGTAGTTTTTGACCAAAAAGCCCTTATTAGATGGTTAGTTTGGGCCATGGTTAATGCTCTGTGCAAGTTAATGTTCTGTACATTCTGTGGGTAAAATGATCTGATGAATGTAGAATGTTCTCAGTCAGTATCCTTCTTTTAAAGTATAGAAAGTGAACCCTGATCCTGCTCTCTCTCTCAGACATGTTGCTCTGCTGTGCTGAGGTTTGAATATGACAGATCTTATCATGTGATCTGTTTTTGTTTTTTTTTTACTTTCAGCAAATGGATTCACACTGTCTTCTGGAGCTGGTGGGTGAAGCGACCATCCCGAGTCCTACTCGCACACACACACACTCCACACACATTCAGAGCTCTGGATCTGCAGCTGATCAGTACACTCCACAGGCTTGGTTTAAGTTCATACTGGATCGAACGGACTGATTCGTCAGGAAGGCTAATACTCTATACAGACCAGCTCTCAATTAGTCAACAAAAATACATTTATTGCTAAACTAATATTCATGTTTCCATTGAAAGGGTTGAATATTAAACTGAAGTAAGTAAAACTGCAGTTCAAACTAAAACCAAGATACCAGATTACCAAGTTTACAAAGCCACCATACCGTGCAGGCTGAGCATAACGAATGAGCCGCGCTCTGTTCTGACTCATCAGGGCTTAAATAGTCAGCCCCAATGAAGCACACCTGTGCCTTCATGAGCTCAGGTGTGCTCATTCAGAACAGAGGGCCCTCTACCGTGCCCAAAACACACCTCACCCGTGACAGGTAGTGTAGCATAGTGCAGTAAGTTAGGTGTAATATGGTGTATAGTGTAGTGTAGTATAGTGTGGTATAGTATAATATAATATCGTTTAATACAATACATTATAGTGCACTATAGAATAGAAGATTAAAGTAAATAATAGAATAGAATGGAATAAAATAGAGTAGAATAGGTACACTGAAATACTACAAGGCTTCTTTGACTAAAGTTATAAGAAACAGAAGAACAAAAACAAAAACCATAAAAATGAATGAGTCTGTAAATAATAGTAATTAATGACAGAGGGCAGAGCTGTAATAATATTATTAACTGGAATAAAAGCAGTTTTTTTTAAAAAAGATCTGTATTTGCAGTGAGGCTTAAACAGTGCAGCAGGTTTTTATGGTGTTAAATATAAACTAGGCTCATTTCCTTTTTGCTCATTTCCGTCATTTCACATGTGTTCGGCAGCTTGGTGTTGACTGATAATGTGTAAAATAAAGCCTGTGGGCTTATTTCTGAACAAAGCATGACTCACTGAGACTGTCCTGATCATCTGCAGGGGGTTCAGAGGTTATGAAGGCTATGAAGAACCCAGAGGAAGGTAAATAGAGGCTGTTTTTTGAACAACTTAACGCCTTTCTCACTGGTTTTAGACACTTTCTGAACTTCCCAGCTAAAAATCTTATTCAGCACTCTCTCAGTTAACAAGAGTCGAGATGTTCTATAGATCTAACAGATGCAATGCAGCGCTGGCATCTATGGAGCTCTGGAACACTAAATAATTTCTTTATAAATTAATAAAACTAAGAAAGCAACCAAAAAAAATGGAGGCTGCATCATCTGTGGATTATTGCAGTATCCAACTGTGCAGAAAGTCTCTGCATAATTAAAAACTTTTTATTTCCAGAAAAGAGATTATATGTTTAAAGGCATCCCAACTGCACTAAGTTAAACTAATATTCACAATATTTATAATTGTAGTACTGAAACTTTGACCATGATATATATATATATATATATATATATATATATATATATATATATATATATATAAAAATAATCTCTGCTCACTACCTGTCCTGATCTCTACTTTCAGGTTCTTCTGAGGCCGACTTCATTGATAAAAACTGGACAGAGCTGGTCCAGAGAGCCACCGGGGTTGAAGCCATCCTAGACAAGCTCCTGAGCCAGAAGGTCATCAACAATGAACAATACAGTGAAATCAAGGCTCTGAACACACCCCAGAAGATGATGAGATTTTTGATTTTGGAACCAATAAATTCCAGCGGCCGGTTGGGGAAAATCGCTCTGTACAAAATCCTGATGGAGCAGCAGCCATACATGATGAAGGACCTGGGGGCTTCTTGAGCCCAGAGACCAATCGAGTGGCTTGATAACAGTCTTTAAAATAAAGGTTCCTAATCGGTTCTTGGGCATCAAACTTTAATTTGATGTGCCTTTACAGGAGGTTCTACCATCTCACATGTTCTTTAACCAAAAGGACCCTTTCTAGGCACCTTTATTTTTAAGACTCTAGGGCAGACAAAATGTTTAAGATGTGACTGACAGAAAAAATTCTGTGTAATTTCCCCAAATTCCTAAAAATAACACACCCGCTACCACTGCACCTTCAATAACAACAGGCTATTAGGGGGTCTTCACTGTAAAAAAAAAAATAGGAATCAAATCCTCAATTTTTTGGTTAATTTTAGGTATTTTTTAAAAATTATTTCCCTTTTTATTCATCAATATAAACACAATTACCGTCAATAAAAGGCTCTGGTTCTCTACAGACAAGACCACTCATAAAACCGATAACATTTTTTGGCACCATCTTCTTTTTTTCTTAGAGGTCACCACAGCATCTCAGATACCTTCCTGTCCTCTGCATCTGCAACCTCCTCTTTGTCCTTCCTCTTCTCCTCTTGCCTGGCAGCTCCATCCTCACACTCCTCCACCTTCACTACCCTGCATCCTAACCACTCCTAACCTCTCAGTTTCATCCACACTCATGTATTGTTTATTTGTCCTACTGACTTTCATTCCTCTCCTTTCTAGAGCAGATCTCCATCTTTCCATTGTCTCCTGAAACTGCTCGCTACTCTCACTACATATCACAATGTCACATTTTTGCCATCACAAAGGTTTAATAGATTTTATCTCATGACTTTAACAATGCAGCAATATGGCTTCTCCCTCAGTTTTCATAACTTTTTTTTCAACGTTTTGTGTTGGATTGTTCGTTTTCCTGGAATTCATCACTAAATCTCAGTGCAGCGTCCCTTTTTTAATCCACAAATCATTCCGCTGATGTTTAGATACATTTATATGATCTCTTTAACATTCCTAAGTCATTATGGTGCTGTTTTACATTTAAATGGACCTTTTTATCCAAAGGGAATTTAACCACTGTACCACTGTTTTATCTGCACTGTGTTTGTGTCTGATTTAGAGAAATGTGCACAGAAAAAAATACAAATCTGAATTAAATTCAAGTTACATTCGTATTTTTTTATTTTTCATTTTTGAGAAAAATAGAGTTTAACAGCAATCCTCTTCCCAAATGAAGCATAAATAGAAATAAAAGACATAAATCATAAAAATGAAAACCACTTCAGCAGGATATTTCAGATAAAAATTTCCTTTCATTGATATCATTTTAATATATTACCTTTTTTTGGGCTGATTAATCTTTAAATCACTTAAACCACTGCAACATCAAACTGCTTTATTTAATAATATTAGGCTACAAATCCTGTTGATACATTTTTATCTTTATATTTTATCTTTTATAAAGAGATAAAAAGAGATATAAAAAAATATTTCTATTTAGACAATATACAAACTTTCTGCTGTTGTGTTTTAAAAGATACATTTTTATAAAAAGACACAGAAATGACGGATAAAAAGCTGAAATTTTATTCCAAAAATATACATGAATGCAATGAAACATCAGGATCTGAGGACGAGCCTGAGTTCTTTAAACTTCCTGAACAAACTCGGCCGCTACTCCAGATTCACTCCGTCACAGGTGTCTTTTGGGTCAAGAAGTCTGTAAAGAGAGCAGAAGGTCATTAAGGTCGCAGGGAAACATTAGTGACCACTGACTGGGGAAACACAGCAGACGAGAAAAGCCTCTCACTTGTTTTTCTCCCGCAGGGCTTTTCTGGCCTCACGCTCTTCATTTTCAGCGTAGATTTTCTTATAGCAATAAATCAACACACCGATCAGCCACAGCTGCAGGAACACGATCAGCACGTACATCATAATCTCTGAGATCACAGCCGTCAGTTCACGGTTAGCTAGAGATCAATGGATGGAGAGAGAGAGAGAGAGAGAGAGAGAGAGAGAGAGAGAGAGAGAGAGAGAGAGAGATGTAACTTAATAAAATAACTGTATTGCAATGTATTGCTGCAAAATACTTTGAAGAGAAAAAAAACAGTAAAAAACAATGAAGGAAAAGGTGTAGAAAAATAAGCGGGGATGGAGAAGAAGAATGCGTAAAAAGAAAAGAGAAAAATAATTAAACTAATTGGGGAAAAAAGAAGAAAAAATGATTTAGAAAGTAGGCAGAAGAAGAGGAGGAAAGAGGAAGGAAGAACTTGAAAAGAAGATGATGGGAAATGCAGAGGAGAAGTAAAGGAAATAGAGAAGAAAATGAAGCAGGAGGAGAAATGAGCAGGAAAATGAGTGGGAGAAGAGGAAAAGTAGAAATGAGGAGATTAAAAGAGAGGTATGAACGGGAGTAGAAGAAGGAGACAATAGTGAAGGAATGGTAGAAAAAGGAGAGAAAAGAAGAAGAAATAAAAGAAGGAGAGAAATGAGAGGAAGGAGCTAAAGAAGGAGAGGAAAAAACAGAAGCAGGACAAGTGAGTGAGGAGAAAAGAAGAGGAAGAATGGAGAGAGAAGGAAAGAAAGCAGATAAAGAAGCAGAGCAGTGGCAAAAAAGGAGATGAAGAAGGAGAGGAAAGTGAGGAAGAAGGAAAAGAAGTAGAAGGAGAGGAAAGTGAGCAGAAAAGGAGAGAAAGCAGGTGGAGAAGGAGAGGAAACAGATGAAGAAGGAAAGGAAAGTGAGCAGAAAAGGAGAGGAAGAGGGATAGAAAAATGAGAGAAAGGCTGGCGGATGAGGAAAAGTGAAGTGTGGGTTGATTCTGCACTGGGATCTGATTCAGAACCTTCCATCACCACAGTGAGCTCTACGGTCTTCTCGATGGTGACGATTTCGTCCTTCAGTGGGAGGAAGAGTGTCCTCTCTATGCTGCACATGTAGGTCCCCGTGTCATTGAGCGTGACGTTGTGGATCACGATGGCGCCCACCTGAATGTCCTCAGTGCCTTCAGTCCCGTGCCACTCCAGCCGACCCTGGAAGTCTTCGTGGAGGATGGTGGGGAGAGGGTGTTCATAGTAGAAGATCTAGAGGCAGAAAGAGACATTTTTGCTCCACCCACTGACACTGAAGTTATAAAGAGTATTTCAGTCCAGAGTGAATGAGGTGCCACACAGTGCGGCTAGTCAGAACAGACTGTGGTTACAGCCCATTTTCTCCCCCTTTTGTGACATTGGCACTCAGTCCTTCCAGGTGTTTGAAGCACTTTTGGGCCCAAAAAGGCTTCAGTCTGGAGAAGGAGAGTGAACTTCTGATGAAATGTGTGTTGTGTCAGTGGAGGCAATATGCACTTTGCTGGGCCTGTGTTCAGGCATGTACGTGTGAGAGGGGTGACTGACACTCACAGTGGAGAAGTTTTCTGCCCCGGCTGGTTTGAAGCTCCATTCCACAGTTGTTGCTGCGGCAACCTCCTCTCTCCGCTTGCACGAAATGCAGCCCAGCATGAAGCTCTCACCAACTACTGCCTCGGTCATCGAATCCACCTCTGCACAGGCAGCATGGCATTGAGGGGCTATACAAACACACACACACACAAACACACACATACACACTAGGTTTTTAGGCAATTACTTTTCACTTTCACTTTTTCACTTTCAATTACTCTGTAGGTGGAGGTTCATATCATTCAGATAATTCCCTTTACATTAAAGTTGCTGAAAAAAAAAGAATAGATTAGAGAGAGTGAGAATTAATTTATATATTTATTCATGATAATAATATACTGCTGTATGGAGCAATGAAGGGGCCGCTGCACTGACGGTTGCTTTTTTCAACCAAAAGTAAAAAATTATGAAGCAAATAGAGCAATCTGCCTCCTTTTCTTGGTTGGCAGGAGTCACTAGTTTGTTATGAATTTTTGCTGGGAAACTGGAGTGATGATTATTGTATTATTATATAGTGGCAGGATACTTGTCTATGGATTTATGGATCAAGAGGTCTCAGGTTTGACTCCCACCATTGGGTTCCTGAGCAAGACCCTGAACCCTGAGCTGCTCCAGGGGGACTGTCTCTGGATAAGAGCGTCTGCTAAATGCCGTAAATGTTCCAAAGTTCCAAATGATGCTTAACCTGTAGGCTGGATCGTCTCATTTAATGTTGGCTTAGTGACCCATTCCAACCATCGCAGCCTCTGTAGGACACCCCTACATGGACCGCATCCTTTGTAGGACGCAACTAAAGAAAGCCTTCAATACCATTGATTCCGATACACACTGACTGACAGACAGTTTCAGGAATCAAAAATCTTTTGTGACAGTTACTCTAAAGAGCATATGTGCAGAAAACCAGACAAACTTTGTGTCCTGTAAAAAATCAAATATGGCAGATGCCTCAGTTAAGTAGCTCTGACGAGCTGCCTTGTTTTATCCATTGGGACCTCACACAGAAGGGGTCTTGGGTTCTGGACTGGGTGAGAAAAGTCGAAAAATATGTCCTTTTTCTATTCCTAATGGGCCATGAGGTCAAGATAAGGTGTAAAGAAAACAGTTACAAAGCAAAAATTACCTTGAAATTTGGCCTGTTGGTGGCGCTACAGACATAGATGGATTGACCTGAATTTTGCATTTAGATATTTTGTAATGTTCTTTATCAATGCAATGGAGTCAGATGGTAGAAAATAAAATAAAGTAATAACAGTAAGAAATTATTCAAAATTATATGCTTCCGCCTCTAATAAGAGCAGATAAAGAAAAATGCTGTAAAATTACTACTACTACTACTACTACTACTACTACTACTACTAATAATAATAATAATAATATCTTACCATATGTAAAGAAAACACAGAGAGTCCAAAGTGATAATATTTTAAGAGACATTTTCAGGAAGTGTTTTTCCAGTCCAGTTTTATAAGTGGCCTCCTGAAAGTTGTCTTCAGTGTTTGTGTCCTAAAGGTTTTGTTGATTCTGGGTGTGTAATGTCACATTTTCCCTCCCGGCACTGTTGGTTACTCTCTTCTTCAAGTGCAGCGCTTTCAAATGTTGAACCGAAACCTGTTTCCAGTTTTTTAACCAAAGTCCAAGAAAATTCCAGACAAAATCCAGTTCAGCATTGGTGAGACTATGCTCAGTGTCCCGTTGAGTTTGCTGGAGCTATGTTTAGACCGTGTGAACCCTCGTGTCTTAATTTGACACCCCTTCCCACCACATTCCAAGGTGGAATTGGATCAGGACTTACTCAAGGGGCTTCAAGCATTAAAGCAATAGTTATAAAATAAATAATAATATAATAAAATAAAATAATGAAATAATAAAGTTATAAAATAAGAAAATCTGAACTGTCCACAGAGCTCCACTGACCCCAAATGTGATCAATAATGTCCAAATTAAGCTTTTTAAGTTTAGAAATGTAGCTGTGAGCCAAACTTTGCTAACACTAGAAGTCAAAAGTCAGCCAAATCTTTCCTCTAAACACATCCCCAATTCACTCAAACCTCATCCAGGTTTTCATGAAGGTGAGGCCAACCAATTTATTATTCCAGGTTCTTTAAATATAGGCTGTTTTCGTCTGTAGCTATCGTGCGTAAATAAGATCTTAGCTTGGCCTTATATTTTGGCTCACTCAGAAAGCAGTCCTGGTTTAAACCAGGAACCTCTTCTGCTCCTTTCTAATAATAACTCTGTTCTTGGTGCATACCTAAATACATTCACAATCTTCAATGTTTGTTTCTATAATCTGTTAAAGATCCTGTGTCCTTAAGGCCCCTCACTAACAACAGAGATTCATGAAAATCTTGTTTTAAACTGCTGCTGGGAAGATGGGAGTGGCCAGTGTGCAGGGTCTTGGCTGAGAGCAAGTAGGCTAGAGCTTCATTATGACATCGCCATGTGTTTATTTCGGGAACTGAATTTCTCCTTTTTGAGGGAACTTTAAACAGCAGCTTTGCACTTTTCCATTTACAAAAACCTGTAACACACTGTACAAATGGCAAAGCATAATACATTTTAGGTCAATTTGGCCTTAACCGTTGTTAAAATGCAATGTAAAACCATCTGTAGGTGTAATAAAGTTACAGTTGTTCATAAGGACATCACAATGACATCACAAGTGCCCATACAGTGTCCCAATTGAACAGCCATGGTCACGAAAGTCTGTTATGACGTCACAATTGACTGCCTTAGTAAAGAATAACCACAAGAGGGAGATATTGTGAAAGAAAATTGACAATATTGGCAGACAAGTTCAAGTTGTGGGCCATTCTGCTTAAGCCCTGGACACTCCATCATGGTTTGGAGAGGTCAGAAGTCTCAGCTGTCCACACAACATGATGGTTCAGGGACAGAGGGTCCCACATTCCAAGACCTTTCACCAGGGGGAACCTCCCACCAGTCTGTCCGCTCGACAAAATATGCCAGCAAGCAGTGCGATGGGGTGAAACTGTGAAAGTTGTTTGTGCAGCAAAAATGGGAAGGAAAAAACAGAAGAAGATAAAAAAAAAAGGTAAACTCATTTGCTGTAGTTTAGCACTCACTGCCTGCCACAACTGGGTCACAACTAATTCTACATGGCTGGGTTTGGATTCGGGTCCAGATCTAAAACCTCTTTCCTTTGCGTTTCAGCTGCATCTGTTTGGGGTCCTCTCTGTGGCTCGTCCGTTTCCATGTCTCTGTCCTCGACATGATCCTCTTACACACTGACCACCTCATGTTCCTACAAAAGAGGGGTGTCATCAGATCTTAAATTTTTTTTAATATTCTTAAATTTGCAAAATAAAGCATCAAAAATCCTAGTGATTGAACGACTCAGTGTCCTCTAGACTGTTTTGGGACCTGCTGTTATCCCTCAGAATTAAACAGGTACAGTGCTGTGCAAAAATCCTTGTTTCCTCATATCCAGACTTTCTTGTATTTTTTAAAATGTGTTGTTGAGGGACAGTTCTTCAGGTTTCCTGAAGGACAATGTTTTTGTCTCTCATTTTCAGTGCTGTCCCTGGTCCTGAGCAGTTACAGAGGATTGCTAAACCACAGATGAATGTGATGGATAGGTGGGAAACAAACAGCGAGGACAAAGCTGAAGGTCGACACACTGCATTTGTTATCTTCCCTTTTCCTTTCTGCTCAGAGTGTCGGGGACAGTTTGTCCAGTCGCAAGCGGAAGGTCAGCTCAACAGAACCCAAGGTTAACAAAACGTTCCTCACACAGTCCTGGAACCGGGACATTGCCAGACACACAGCTTACTGTCCTGTTCTAGTGAGAACAGTGACGTAACATGGTCTTTTGTCCAAGCTAGAACACTTATTCTACTGTTATACTCAGGACAATGAGCTAGGGTGTTCAGTTCTAGCTAGAACAGTGAGCTAGTACGTTCTTTTTTAGAAAAATGTTCTTCCACTCTATCTAGAACACTGAGCTTGTTGCTCTGTTCTAACTAGAAAAGTGAGCTAGTTTGTACTGTGTTCCAACTAAAATAAGGTACCTAATGTTAGCATGTTCTGCTCTATCTAGAACAGTGAGCTAGTATCTTCTTGGGCAACAGGGGCCTAGTGGCTAGGTACTAGTCCCCTGGATCGGAAGATCGTGGGTTTGAATCCCTTAACAGTAGGTTGCCCTGAGGTACCCTGGAGCAAGGTACCATCCCATTCATTGCTCCCTGGGCACTTGCAAAAGCTGCCCCCTACTGCACGTTTGTGTTTTTGTGTGTGGGTGAAATGCAGAGGTCAATTTTTTTTTTGGCTCACTGTGTGCTGTGCTGTGCTTCACAATAACAAGAATAGTCACTTTCACTTCACTTCTGCTCTGTCTAAAACAGTGAGCTGGTATGTTGTGAGTGTCTGAGTGTAAGTATCTGAATGTGAGTGTTTGTGAGCGTGTGTATATAAAGGAGTATGTGTGTGTGTACATTTAAAGTACTGTGCAAAGGTTTTAGGCAGGTGTGAAAAAATGCTGTAAACAATGAATGCTTTCAAAAATGGAAGTGTTAATCATTTATTTTCATCAATCAACAAAATGCAGTGAATGAACAAAAGAGAAATCTGAATCAAATCAATAGTTGGTGTGACCACCCTTTGCCGTCAAAACAGCATCAGTTCTTCTAGGTACACTTGCACACAGTTTTTGAAGGAACTCGGCTGGTAGGTTGTTCCAAACATGACTGTGTTTCAACCTCTGTGTGACATTGATGATCATCAGCACCCCCCCCCCCCCCCTTGGCTTTTTACCTATTTCGTGACATTCCAACCTGTAATTTAAATGTTTCTTAATCATAAAAAAGTCACATAATTAGTGCAATTTAAGTGTCACATGATCTGTCATGAAAGGCCCCAGAGGCTGCAACACCCCAAAGCAAGAGGCATGACACCATGAAGACCAAGGAGCTCTCCGAACAAGTCAGGGCCAAATTGTTGAGAAGCAGAACTCGTGGTTGGGTTATAAAAAAATATCCAAATCTTTGATGATCCCTGGAGCACCATCAAATCCATCTTCAAATGGAAAGAATATGGTACCACAGCAAACCTGCCAAGAGAGGGCCACCCACCAAAACTCACAGACCGGGCTAGGAGGGCACCAATCAGAGAGGCAGCATAGAAACCAAAGGCAAACCTGAAGGAGATGTAGAGTTCCACAGCAGAGACTGGAGTATCTGTCCATAGGACCACAATAACCTGCACACTCCATAGAGCTGGGCTTTATGGAAGCGTGTATGGAAGAGAATGTTAAAAATAAGAAGGCACCAAGGAAAATGCTATGTCTGGCACAAACCCAACACATCCCATCACCACAAGAACACCCTGGCCACAGTGATACATGGTGGTGGCAGCATCATGCTGTGGAGATGTTTTTCAGCAGCAGGAATTGGGAAACTTGTCCAAGTCAAGGTAAAGAGGGATGATGGTAAATACAGGGATATTCTTGAGCAAAACCTGAGTCAGTCTGCCTGTGATTTGAGACTGGGACAGAGGTTCACCTTCCAGCAGGACAATGACCCGGAGCATCCTGTTAAAGCAACACTCGAGTGGTTTAAGGGGAAACATTTAAATGTGTTGGAATGGCCTAGTCAAAGTCCAGACCTCAGTTCAAATGAGAATCTTTGGTCAGACTTGCTGTTCAAAAGCGAAAACCATCCAATATGAAGGAGCTGGAGCAGTTTTGCCTTGAGCAATGGGCAAAAATCCCAGGGTCAAGATGTGTCAAGCTCATAGAGACTTATCCAAAGCAAATTGCAGCTGTAATTACTACAAAAGTTGGCTCTATAAAGTACGGACTTCAGTTATGCACACTGAAGTTTTCTGTTATTTTGTCCTATTTGTTGTTTGCTTCACAATAAAATTAAACATCTTTAAAGATGTAGGCAAGTTCTGTAAATGAAATCCATTTTAATTCCAGGTTGTGAGGCAACAAAACATGAAAAATGTCAAGAATACTTTTGCAAGGCACTGTATATGTCTGAGTGTACAAGTGTGTTTGTGAGAGTGTGTGTGTGTGTGTATATATGTACGTATTTATGTATGTATATATATATATGTGTGTGTGTGTGTGTGTGTGTGTGTGTGTGTGTGTGTGACTATCTATGTTTAGGTCTATGTGTGTGTGTGTGTGAGAGAGAGAGAGTGAGAGAGAGAGAGAGAGAGTGAGAGAGAGAGAAAGTATATGTGACTATGTTTAGGTTTATGTGTGTATGAGAAATATATATATATATGTGTGTGGTCTATGTGTGGGGGGGTGAGAGACAGAGAGAGAGAGAGAGAGAGAGAGAGAGAGAGAGAGAGAGAGAGAGAGACTGTGTATGAGAAAGAGAGTGTGTGAGTGTGTGTATGTGACTATCTGTGTTTAGGTCTATGTGTGTGAGAGTGTGTGTGAGTGTGTGTATGTGACTATCTGTGTAGAGTAGAGTAGAGTAATCTTTTAGGTCTATGTGTGTATGTGTGTGTGTATGTGACTATCTGTGTTTAGGTCTGTCTGTGTGTGTATGTGACTATCTGTGTTTAGGTCTGTCTGTGTGTGTATGTGACTATCTGTGTTTAGGTCTATGTGTGTGAGTGTGTGTGTGTGTGTGTGTGTGTGTGTGTGTGTGTGTGCATGTGACTATCTGTGTTTAGGTCTGTGTGTGAGTGTGTGTGTATGTGACTATCTGTGTTTAGGTTTATGTGTGTGAGTGTGAGTGTGTGTGTGTGTGTGTATGTGACTATCTGTGTTTAGGTCTGTGTGTGTGTGTATGTGACGATCTGTGTTTAGGTCTAAGTGTGTGTGCGTGTGTGTATGTGACTATCTGTGTTTAGGTCTAAGTGTGTGAGTGTGAGTGTGTGTGTGTGTATGTGACTATCTGTGTTTAGGTCTAAGTGTGTGTGTGAGTGTGTGTGTGTATGTGACTATCTGTGTTTAGGTCTAAGTGTGTGAGTGTGAGTGTATGTGACTATCTGTGTTTAGGTCTAAGTGTGTGAGTGTGAGTGTGTGTGTGTGTGTATGTGACTATCTGTGTTTAGGTCTAAGTGTGTGAGTGTGAGTGTGAGTGTGTGTATGTGACTATCTGTGTTTAGGTCTAAGTGTGTGAGTGTGAGTGTGTGTGTGTGTGTGTGTGTGTGTGTATGTGGACTATCTGTGTTTAGGTCTAAGTGTGTGAGTGTGTGTGTGTGTGTGTGTGTGTGTGTGTGTGTGACTATCTGTGTTTAGGTCTATGTGTGTGAGTGTGAGTGTGAGTGTGTGTATGTGACTATCTGTGTTTAGGTCTAAGTGTGTGAGTGTGAGTGTGTGTGTGTGTGTGTGTATGTGACTATCTGTGTTTAGGTCTAAGTGTGTGAGTGTGTGTGTGTGTGTGTGTGTATGTGACTATCTGTGTTTAGGTCTATGTGTGTGAGTGTGAGTGTGTGTGTGTGTATGTGACTATCTGTGTTTAGGTCTATGTGTTTGAGTGTGAGTGTGTGTGTGTGTGTGTATGTATGTGACTATCTGTGTTTAGGTCTAAGTGTGTGAGTGTGTGTGTGTGTGTGTGTGTGTGTGACTATCTGTGTTTAGGTCTATGTGTTTGAGTGTGAGTGTGTGTGTGTGTATGTATGTATGTGACTATCTGTGTTTGGGTCTAAGTGTGTGAGTGTGTGTGTGTGTGTGTGTGTGTGTGTGTGTGTGACTATCTGTGTTTAGGTCTATGTGTGTGAGTGTGAGTGTGTGTGTGTGTGTGTATGTGACTAACCTCTGTGTTTGAGTCTAAGTGTGTGAGTGTGAGTGTGTGTGTGTGTGTGTGTGTGTGTGTGTGCTTATGTGACTATCTGTGTTTAGGTCTATGTGTGAGTGTGTGTGTGTGTGTGTGTATGTGACTATCTGTGTTTAGGTTTATGTGAGTGTGAGTGTGTGTGTGTGTGTGTGTGTATGTGACTATCTGTGTTTAGGTCTATGTGTGTGAGTGTGAGTGTGTGTGTGTGTGTGTGTGTGTGTGTGTATGTGACTATCTGTGTTTAGGTCTATGTGTGCAGTGTGAGTGTGTGTGTGTGCATGTGTCTATGTGTGTGTATGTGACTATGTTTGGAGTCTATGTGTGTGAGTGTGTGTGTGTGTGTATGTGACTATCTGTGTTTAGGTCTATGTGTGTGAGTGTGAGTGTGAGTGTGTGTGTATGTGACTATCTGTGTTTAGGTCTATGTGTGTGTGTGTGTGTGTGTGTGTGTGTGTGTGTGTGTATGTGACTATCTGTGTTTAGGTCTAAGTGTGTGAGTGTGTGTGTGTGTGTGAGTGTGAGTGTGTGTGTGAGTGTGTGTGTATGCAGCTATCTGTGTTTAGGTCTATGTGTGGTGTGAGTGTGTGTGTGTGTGTGTATGTGACTATCTGTGTTTAGGTCTATGTGTGTGTTTATATGTGTGTAAGTATATTTGTGTATACATGTCTGTGCGTGCGTTTGGGGGGTGTGTTTGTGTGTGATTGGGTCTGTTCGCTTCTCATTCGACACCTTCTGTTTTTTCCTACTCTCCATTCCACCTTAAATAGCGCACCGCTCCGTTTAAGGTGGAAGGGAAATATGAGCACGTGGCTCCGGCTGTGTGGATCAAAGTGTCCCAGTTTGTGTGTAAATCCTCGATCAAGAGCAGCATGATCGTCAACAACCCCCAGGAAACAACACGAAAAGGTGAGAAACAGCAGATTACTCATTTAATAAGTCATTTAAAAAACATACAACAGGCTGGATATAAGCTAAATAAAAACATTTTTATTAATAAAATTATATAAAGCAGTAATATTACGGATAAAACTCCCATGGTATTATTACTTTAATAATAAAATGGAAAAAAAAAAGTATAAAAAATAACACCACCAATAATAATAATACTTACAGTACAAATAATAATAACACAATAATAAAATTAGTTTTATTATGCACATATTATTGTCGAATTTTATTGTCACCATTATTAATCATTTATTATAATAAGAAAATAATAAGATGACTATGAAACATTTTTCTAACTCTTGCTCAATTTAGCTTTTCTCTGCTGGCACTGCATTTAAATTAAGTATGTCAGTATAATAAACTCATCTAAAAAATAGAATTCCTGTCAACAGCTTATTTATTTATTTATTATTTTAAAAAATTATAAAAGTGAAACGTTTCAACATTTAAAACCAAACCATGAATACATTTATTTCAATTTCCTACTGGAGAAAATTAGCATTTTTTTTATGATCCTCAAATTCTCCGACCTTAAAAACCATCCAATCACCTCTCTAGGACCTGCCCACGCATGCCACTCCACTCAGCTCATTGGTGAGCTCACCTGCTTGTCAAAAACATCCGTTATTTTTTTTGTTTGCCTCGACTGTACCATAAAGTTAGGATGGGAGGGGGGTTCAGTGGTGTTGTGGTTTGAGGGCTCGAAGAAAGGTTTGTGAGTTTCAGCTTCAGCGTGTGCGGTTTTAACTGAACGTACATTTTTTCTCGGAGTTTGTGTAAAAGTATTCGATTACAGTGAGCCGTTCGCTGTAGGGTTCGTGGTTGTTTCTGCCACCCCCTCCCCTCCGCGAATTCGCAACGTTGGACTTAATGGTGACTTAGCCGTCGCTGCATCGCATTGTGAGGAATTTTCAGGAGAAAAGTTGATTTAAAGTTCGTCCGCGTTGAGTTAAAGTGGACCGAGTCAGATTTTCCTGTTATTAAGTGCAAAAAAATGGCTCCGCTGGACGTAACAGGTCATATATAGAGCCCAAACAGTGACGCACACAGAGCAGACGGGCTCTGAGGGCCGGTTCCGCTCCGGTTCTGGTCCGGTTACCCGAGCTGGTGTAGCGGAGGATGCTGCTGTGTTCCGGGGAGAGAGCGGACTTCAACAAGCGCTTCGAGCCGCAGAGCCGCCATGAGGGGAACTCCTCCAACGGCAGGTAGGACCGGTTCGGGTCCCGTGGCGGCTTTAGACCGAGGCTGTGTGGAAAGTAAGTCCGTGTTCATGGGCAGCTGGAAAAACTACCCCCCATGCTGTCAGGGTTGGGCGAAGGGACGATTTGGACCAAAAACGCGATAAAATTCATCTGGATTTTCTTTTCTGAGTGTGTCGCGAAATTGAAAGTGACTGTTTTTTGACACGGTGAGACACAAAGATATTAAAGCGCTGCTTTTCACCCACACACACGTGCAGCAGTGATGGGGACGGTACCTTACTCAAGGGTACCTCAGGGAAACCTACTGGTCTGGGATTTGAACCAATGACCTTCTGACCCTGGGGCCTAGTCCTAAACACGAGATCACCTCTGCCCTCTGGACCGAGAGCAGGATTAGTTCTGTTTCACTGGATTTCGTTATTTTTCTCGACGGGCTCTTCCGTAACAAAAAATCCTCATGACCTTTAATGTGGCTGCAGTTATTTAACACTTAAAAAGCAAAAAAAAATTAATAAATCTTTTATGAATATTGGAAATGACCTTATTAAGTAGAATGATCTAATTAGTCCTATTTAACGGTTTTAATATATATATATATTTTGGCTCTTCTACATTTGAACTTTAATATCACAGCAGGTTAGGAGTTGTGAATTTTTGTCGATCGCTAGATCAGTTTCTTGTTTTTAAAACGTACGTTTTTGGTGACTCAGCTCAGTCGTTAATCTGCAAAATGAACGATGATCAGTGAACACATGTAGAAAGTGAAAGTGACAACCCTTGTCATTTCAAGAAAGCACAGCACACATGAACCACAACGAAATTGGAGCTCTGCATTTAACCCATGCACACTCAAACACCGTGCAGCAGTGCGCAGCTATTGAAAGCGCCCGGGGAGCAGTGATGGGGACAGCACCTTGCTCAAGGGTACCTCAGGGCAACCTATTGGGAAGGGGTTCGATCCTCCGGTCATGTGGCCAACACCCTAACCACTAGGCCACCGCTGCTAATTTTGTAATGTTATTACAAAATGAGGGCAGTAGTGGCCTAGTGGTTTGGGCGTTGGCCTCATGATCGGAGGATCGGGGGTTCGAACCCCTTCCTAATAGGTTGCCCTGAGGTACCCTTGAGCAAGGTGCCGTCCCCGTCCCGCTCCTCCCTGCGATGGGCTGGCGACCTGTCCAGGGTGCGTCCCCCGTCCTCGCCCTGTGTGCGCTGGGTTGGACACCAGCACTCCCCCGCGACCCCATTTGAGACAAGCGGCAGATAATGGATGGATATTACAAAATGACTGAAAGGGAGGCAACCCACACCAGGATCTCTAATGACTTATCTGAGGTGGATGATTATTTTTATATTTCAGTGTCAATGTTTGATTCATCAGTTGTGGATTGTTGGGTCCAATAGTTTTTTTAAAGTATATTTTTCTTGTTTATGATGCGATGTTAGTTTACAGGGGAACAAAATCCCTGAGTGTTCATGGTTGGTTTTGTTTTGAGAGTCTAGTTTTGTGAATCTTCCTGGACCATGAAACCTTTTTTAGTCACATGAGCATGAAGGTCATGAAGCCTTGCGTTTGTGTATTAGATTTCTGTATACTCGCTGTGCTGATGTAAATGTTTTTATAACAAGGTCTGCGTTAGGGCTGGACAATATGTGGAAAAGATCTAACTGGGATGATTTTAAACAAATATTAAAATTGATGTTTAATTGTGATTTATTCTCATTTAAATTCATTATCTTTAAATAATTTTCAAAACATAGACTTCAGACGAATGTGCTACACGTATAACGGGCCACAAGTTTAAATCAGCTGTTCTTCAGCTTCTGGCTGCTCCGGTTAGGGATCTCCACAGTGCATCGTCAGTTTTCATGTCTTCCTGTCCTCTGCATAGTCCTGTTTCAGACCAACCACCTGCATATCCTCTCACCACATCCATAAACCTTTAACTTTGTCCTTTCTTTTTCTCCTCTTGTCTGGCAGCTCCATCCACAGCATCCTTCTCCCAGTATCCGTCTCTCATCTCTCCTCTGTACATGTCCAAACCAACGTCTCGCTTCTCGCACTTTGTCTCTAAACCTGAACTTCCCCTCTAATACAGATGTTCCTAATCCTGTCCATCCTTGTCCCTCCCAACGCAAATCTCAGCATCTTTATCTCTGACACCTCCAGCTCCATCACCTGTCTTTTTGCCACTGTCTCCAACCTGTATAACATAGCTGGTCTCACTAAATTTACATTTGTGGCATATAGCAGATGCTCTTATCCAGAGTGACTTCCAAATCCTGATTACAGGGACAGTCCCCCTGGAGCAACTCAGGGTTAAGCATTTTGCTAAGGGACCCAGTGGTGGTACCGCGAAAGGTGGGATTCAAACATGGAAGATGCATCTGAGAACAAGAGAAAACTGTTCTCATCTGAGGAAGATGCAGAGGACAAGAAGAAATGGAAATGGATGGTCTGCTGTGGCGACCTGTAAACGGGAGCAGGCGAAAGAAAAAGATTAAACTTCTCCTGATAGAAGCAGGATGGTAGATTGCAAGATTTGCAAACTGCACTCTTTTTCAAATTGTGATTTTAGTATTAAAAAACGAATCGTTCAGCTCTTCAGTGATGTGACAACGTGAGGTCATGAATATGTGACTTTAATCGTCCTTTTCTCTTGTTCTTTGTTTGCCCTTTTTTGAATGAAGGATGTGTGTAGTCCTCCCGTTGGGTGTAATCTGACTGGGGTGGTTTATTATCCAGTGTCATAAAAAGGGCAGTAAAAGGCATCTGGGCAGCATCTGGATCACTTTGAGCAAACAGAAGCAAAGCAAAGATTTGGACTGATCAAACAGATGAGCAAACTTGGCCTCCTCTTTTACCTGGCGGTCGCAGCTTGTGGAAAGTTTGTGGTTTGATGGAAAGTATTAGGAGTGAGTATATTAAAGTGACAGCTCAGGCTGGACCGACTGGCAGGCTGCAGTGCTGGGTTGTCTGGATGGACAAGGATGGACAGGATTAAGAAGGAGTATATTACAGGGTCAGCTCTAGTTGGACGATTTGGAGATATAGACTGCATTGGTTTGGACATGGGCAGAGCAGAGACAAAGAGTATATCAGGACAAGGATGTTGAGGATAGAGCTGCCAGGCAAGAGAAGAGGAAGGACAAAGAGGAGGCTAAAATCATTCTGGGCTGAAGTGTGTGTTAAAAATGAAGTTGGGAGTAAAATCCTGAGGGACAGATGGAGAAAACAAATTAATCTGCCAAGCGTTTTTTGCTGCAGTGCAGGGCGGAGCTTTATGGGTGGCGCTAAACTGCTGTTGGATGGATGGGTGTGATGTCCTAACCATGATGGGTTTAATCATGAGTTTTTATATATTTATATATAGATGCGACTGTTTTTAGTTTGTTCAATCTTTTAGTTTGTGTTTATTTCATTTTTATAATTTAGAAACAAACAGACTCTAACACTTTATAGCAAAGAATTAATTAATCGTAGATTATTGGCTTAAAAAAGCAAAAAAGAAAGATGTTAATATGCAGTGTGCAGAAATGATTATTAAGTGAGTGGTGGTGTTTTAAATTTTTGATTACACTCTAAAAATGCATCAAGAAGTCTTAATACCATGGGTGTCCAAGCCAGTATGTATATATATATATATATATAAGTACTACACACAATCATACAAAATAAAAACCTCATGTCATGGAGTATAATAAAAAAAATAAAGAAAAAAAACCAAACTTTGGATTGACTGTGTCTCCCTTAATCTCTCTGAATGAACCAGCGATTCATGAGGAAACTTCAGCAGGTCTTCAGGGTAGATCTGAACATCTGGGAGAGTCTGTAGTTTCTACAGAAGAATTTTCAAACTTCCTTCGTTCTCAGTTTTGTATATTCCGGTGTTTTGTTGATTGCCACCAATCAGCTGAATTTAATGTTGTTAAAGGCAATAATAAGATACACAAGCAGTGGCCAAAGGTCTGATCTGGGATTATTTTTCACCTAAATGTGTGAATAAAGAGTGGAAAGGTTTAATTTAGTGTGAAATGTGTAAATACAGACCATAAAGGTTTAGTTTAGTGTAACCAAAAGCTTAGTTTAGCATGATCCAGAGAAAAGCTGTTCTCAGTAAAATAAAGCAGAACCTCTTCCAGGCGGGACTATTTGTAGGTCACTGTTTAAACTGAAGCCTGTCGACGCTGACCATGTTCAGACCTTTGAACGGAAAGGTGAGCGTGTGTTTATTGCACTAAAGTGCATGTTCAGGAGTCTCTCGGGTGAATCCGACTGGCTCATCAGGAACAAAACGGAGGAGTCTGAGAAACTCTGAAGCTTGCTCAGCTTCACTCGACTCTTCACCATGATTATTTGGCGAGAGCATTAAATCAGAAAATAATTCACGGTAGAAGGATTTTCATTGGAGGAAGGCTCCTTTTAACATTGCTTAAAAAGTTTGCAGTTTACAGACATCCTGTTCTAGACGCAGAGTTTAAACTCTCTATTTTCTTTTACTTAAACTGTAAACTTAAATATCTCTTTAGGGGAAACTTGAAATCATGAGGATTTACCTGCATTGAGCTGAATTTGTGGTTCAGTTTCTGTCCTGCAGGGGACGCCATGCACAACTACTGTTTCAGGAAGGAGAGAAAGTCTGTAATTTCAGTATGAACCCCAGCTATATGATTTGAAGGTCATATATTGACCTTTAAATGTGCAAAATATAAGATTAACACTCCAAAGATCCACATCCTCCATTTTCATTTAAAAATTTCAACCACATTCATAAATAATTATAGAAAAGTTTAGGGAGAATTAAATAGAAAAAACAAAGCATTTATCACTTTTCTGGAACCAAAAACCGCAGGGATTAGTATTACGATACTGATTTTAATTAAATTCATTTAAATGAATGATTGAACATCCACCATACAGGAATCATTCTAGAATTAAGTACCAAATGAAGGTCCTTTGACTACTTTTCTTCTGCCTGAGAGGCAGGAGAGTTTGTTTTATAGATTTATACAGTGAAGAAATTTTCCACTTTAACTGAGTTTAATTGGGTCGAATCATCATTGTCCTTTTTTTAAAAAAAGAAAAGAAATATCACAGTTTCCTTAACCTGTGTCCAATTTTTCACCTTTGACTTTTTGACCTTTCCTGTTGGTTTCCTCATGATCGCTGGTTCATCTGAGTGACTTCAGATCCAGCTCTGAACTAGAGCTGAACAATTTGAGGAGAAATGTAGAATTTTTTTTTTTTTAGTTTCTCTGTTCCAATTTAATCTGAATACTTTTTAGTATGTTTTTTTTTTTTTTTTTTTGAGGTGTGATTATTAAACATACATAACTGCATAATTTTATTATTAAACTTCCTTAGAGCTCATCAGAATTGGATAATGCAGAATATAATTAAAAGGGCATTCTTTAAAATTTCAATATAAAAATGATTAATTGTTGAGCCCTTAATATTTTGGCGGTGCTCACTTCAATGTGAAGTGGTTCATCATAGAATGGTTCATCATAGAATATCACTTAAAAAGACTGAATTCTTCTTTTACCATTCAAAATAAAGCAGTGTTGCCACGCCCCTAAAGTTATTATTGAACTTTGTTTTTTTTTTTGGAATTATTAAAAAAAAAAAAAAAAAAAGTTCCAGTTCTCATATAGCTTCCACAGGCTGAGAAACACTGTGTGGAAAAATCCCCTTAGTGATGAAACCTGTAGCCTGTTAGTGACTTCCTGGAACTTTTTCACCCAAAAACATCGTTTTGGATATTGGTTTCTTTTCCTGTTACAATCTTATTTTTAATACAATCTTATATATAATCTTAACTTATTTTGCATATGAAAACAAAGTAGATGTAAATAGCGATGTTACAGATATGAGACTGGTGTCAGGTTTATTAGAAATTCTGCTTCGTTCCTGTGCCTGTTGGACATTTCATCAGAGACAAATGATAAGCCATTAAACCACCTGCACAATATTGTGGCTTCCCCTCATGCCACCAAAAAAGCCTCAGAGATGTGGAGGGTTGGACTCCACAGTCCCTCTGAAAGTGAGCTGTGATTCCAGCAGCAGATCGTTGGGTGGTGGGTCCATGGATAGGACTGGTCTCCAGTGTGGCAGGGAGCGCTATCCAGCTGAAGGAGGACACTGCCATTAGGGAACATCATCACCATGAGTGGGTGAACTTAGTCTGCAGCAACATTTATATGTCAAAGTAATGTCCACATGAAAGCAGGACCTAAGGTTTCCAGCAGATCATTGTCCAGAGCATCGCATCACACTGCTGGCTTCCTATAGTTCATCCTGGTACCATCTCTTCCCCAAGTAAGGACATTGACTTTACACAGAATGGAAATGAGAATGGGAGCCATCAGATCCAACACACCTTCTTCCATCGCTCCATGGTGAAGTTCTGATGTCCCCTCTGTAGGAGTTTTCAGTGGTGGACAGGAGTCAGCATGATAGGACTGCAGCCTCATGCACAGCTGCACTCTGTGTTCTGACACCTTTCTATCAGAAGCAGAACTTTTTCAACAGTTTGTGCTGCAGCAGCTCTTCCGTGGGTGTCAAACAGACTCTCCCGACCCTGTCGCCAGTTCTGTGGTTGCCTTTCCTTGGTCCACTTTAGGTCGGTACTGACCACTGCTTGTTACAGCATGTCACAACAAGGCAAAAGGAAGAAGCTGAATGATTGCACAAGCATGAGCACTGAAGACTGAGTTCTTGCAAACCTCATTTCGATTTATTTATTTAGTAAACTGATGGTTAAAAGTTGTTGAAAAGTGAGGGTTTTTTTTTTTTTTTGCTGTGAACGCCCCTCCCCGTGTTTCCTGCCACAGGGTTAATGACTCGGGCTGTCAGTGAGGAAGTTGCTGTCACTTCTGTTTTTGAGATGAGGTGGAACGTCCAGACGTGGATGAGGAGCTTGCTGTAAAGGACGGCGCTGGAGAGGAACCCATCGAACGGGATGACAAACACAGGGAAGCTTATGTCTCAGTGAACCTGGGTTAGTCCTGGAGAAACAGCTGTTCTGTGGGTCCACACTTCAGCTCCTCACTCTTAGAGTTGCAGAAGACATTTGTCTGTACTAGATTCAGAACAGTTCCTGTAAGATACGCTACAGTTTTTATGGATATTTCCCATTCTTTGTAAATACAGAATAATTTACTATAATTTTATTTACTTACTTGAAATAATTTGTTCAAATAAATTCTTAGTAGATGCTGAATCATTTATTTTAGGTACAGAAGAATTCAGTCTGGACCCAGAGAAATTCTTATTTGATGCGTATTATTTGTTTCTTAATAGATACAGATTTACTTTTATTTACATACTAAATTTATTGTTTTGATTTAGAATCCTGAATAATTTGTAGCAGATACTGAAAACGTCTTAGATTTTTTAGATTAAAAGATTCATAGTTGATACTGAATTATTCCTAGTCGATATATCTTACAAAATATTTAGAATACCTCTTGATAATGAAGTTTATTTTTAACACTGAATAATGGCCAAAGCCTTCCCAATTCCAACGCTCACC
This sequence comes from Hepsetus odoe, assembly GCA_017165825.1. Lineage (NCBI taxonomy): Eukaryota > Metazoa > Chordata > Actinopteri > Characiformes > Hepsetidae > Hepsetus > Hepsetus odoe. The sequence goes on along the minus strand of CM029389.1, from coordinate 17,944,635 downwards.
GTCCTCCCGCCATCATCTGATAACGAGTCGCCATCCTGCTCGCCCAGTCCCCAACCTCGCCGGAGCCGACCAGCCCACAGGACCCACCAAAATGAGAAACATAGAACCCATGTTCAGGAGAACCCATTGCAGCCCGGAGCTCAGGATCAGAACCAACCAGACTGTAACTGGAACAGAGCCAAAGGGAAAAAGAGCAGGAGGCGGAGCCTATCACCCAAAACATCTGAGCTCCCTGATGGGGCGGAGAGGGTGGTGGGGGTAGAGGGGCGAGGGGGCAGATTTTCCCCCCTCCTCCTGCTCCCCTCCCGCTCCCGATGGTCCCTCCGCAGCCTCGTCAGCAGGGACTCGGACTGGGATAGCAGCTGCAGGTCAGTGCTCCGTAAACAAACAGAGAAACAAACTAAACAAACAATATCCGCTTCTTTGCAGCAATTCTGTTTATGCTCCTCCCCCTACTTCAGATTGCCACACTTAAGCTCCTCCTCCTCTAAACATGCTGAGACCCCTCCTAAAATAAATTAAACGCAGCCGGACTGTTTTGCATGGCCTTGAGATTTTTAGATAGAGTTGGTTCGTTCCAGTCTGCTTTTGCAACCAACTAAATAAAAGACCGTTAAACCGTGGACATCAGGCCCGGGAGCAGAAACAGCCTCTAGACTGGAAAAAAACTGTTGTGTATAAACCAGTCGTGACCATATTTCGTACATAAAACCACAGATCACAAGCGGCGGTCAGGTGGTAGAAGTAAATGGAAAAAAGTGGAAAGTTACACCCATTTAACATATGCTGACCAAAGGCTCCCCCCGGCAGGTGCTGCAGGTAAATTGGTGGTGTTGGGTTTTCCAGCTGAGAGGAGCCTGAAACTGGTTTTCTTTCGGAGGGAAAACCTCAGCGTTATTACATTTAGAGCTTGAAACAAAAGAGAATCTCTCATCATTACAAAAGTACAGTGAGAATAACTACAGGATGCTCTGAAAACAATAAATAAAAATACAGCAACACTAGAAGTAGAGTGTAAGTAATGGCAGAAGAAAAGCATCTGGTTATTTGGTTCTTCAGATTGGTACTGCAGTCCTTGTAATCAGAATATGTCTGGTATATTTGTAACGAGTATCTTGAGTAACATGGATGTAATGCAGTATTAATAACTCGAGTAACAGGTACACAGTAGTAATTACAGTACAAATGGGTCAGAATTGCAAATAATCCAGGTATTTAACCAATAACCAGTTGTGTCCCTGATTCTTGTGCTGGTGATTTAATGTTGTAAATGTAGAGATCAGCGTTGTAATTTTGTATGCACAGCTTGGACCTTGTTATTCTATATCAATGTCCTAAAATAACACTAACAAAGTTTGTGGTTGACTAACATAATCGTAATTTTTCCTCCATAAAATGGCATCCTGGTCATTTGAGTAATGAAGGCTTATTAATTTCTTTCAGTTTAGTAATAATTAAGTAAAAGTAGAGTAAAAGTAAAAGACTTTATAATAACCTGCATCCTTCCAAACACTCAGAAAATCTACAAAGTGACTTGAAAATTGAAGGTTTTGGTGGACTGTCACTGAAGGAGCTGCAGATGGTCTCTGTCTGCAGCGAGATTGTGTGTGTGTGGGGGGGGCGTGGGGGACATGGCCTGCTGTCAGCTGTTCTCCGCCTGACGTCACCGCTGGCCAATTGAAGCAGGGAGTTGTCTGGATGACGTCACTGCGGTCCAATCGGTGGGCAGCGTCCTTCACCCTCAGTGCTGATAAGCAATTCACCGGGAATTATCCGGGAGGTTGGAATCAGCGGGACTGAGAGTGAAGACGGTCCGTAACGTTCCTCTTAGAGAACAGTAGAACCTCATTCCCTAACCATGTCCCCTTCTATATATATATATTTATATAATGTTCGGGTACATCTCCTGCAGCCCTAATTTGGACAAACAGCTCTCAAAAACAGACAAGAAGGGAAAAAACTGGTATTTTCTCCTCTTTGTCTGGGATTAATTGAATTTTGGAAACGGAGAGGAACAGAAAAAGAAAATATGTAGTTTTGATTGAAGTTTGAGGGAAAAACACTCTAGCATGGCACTTTTTCCTTCTTATTAATATCTCATAAATAAATAAATAAACAAAATAAATAAACACTTTCGGCAGGTTTATCTTTTGTAGATATCGACTTTTCAGTGACAGAGTTTATTTTGCTGTCAAGCTGATTTAATCTAGGTTTGCAGGAACGAAGGATATGAAACACTGATGTCTGTCGCTCTGGATAAGAGCAAATTTTAAACAGCCAAAATGTTAACGAAGTGCTTATTTTAGCCCTGTGTTTGAGTTCAGGCCGAGTTTATAGACCCTGCCTTTTTTGTTTAGGGTTTTTTTTCTGTGCGCAGCGTTTATCTGGCAGGATCAATGAGCGTTTTACTTTTTAAGGGTTTGTGGTCGATAAGCACTGACTAGTCTGACACGCCAGCACCTGCACACAGAGGACGAGCTGTGCAGAAACTGAAGCATTAAAGGGCCCGTATCCCTTAAAACTTACAAATCAGGTTTTCCTAAATGGTAAAAAGTACATTCCCAGATGTACTTAAATATATATCTGGATTTAAAAAATGATTAATTGATTTACATAAACCTGCAGTTTAGCTCACTTGGATACACTGCTGTTCAAAAGAACCACAGTTCTTTCTCTTTTGGGAATCACCCACATGTTTGACTAAAAAAAGCCCATTTTCTGCCTTGTTGTCTTTGGGCACGTTGAGTGGATTAAGTGAAAGAAACTGGAACAAATGTTTTAGTGTGACAGAGTGTCCAACATATACAAGGTTCTAAATAAAGGAGTTCCAACTACTCAGCGTTCAGCAAGCGCAGTAAACTAATCACCTGATCATCCGAAATCATCTGCAGATGTTTCTTCACTGCTTCATGTCTTAAGTGAGACGCTTTGTTCTCCTTGAAGGTTCAGACGTAGATCACTGTGTGGATTAACCAACACAAAACAATCAAACTGCTCAGGTACAGAGACTGGACTGAGAATGAGAGACAACAACACTGTCCTTCAGGAAGATCTGGAGAACTGCTCCTCTACTATACATTAAAAATACAAGAAAGGCAAAATCTGAAGAAATGAGGGTGATCCTGCCATGTCTGGGAGCTCAAATTATTTTAAGAGAGGAAGAATAGAGGGAAAAGAAAATGTATGTGCAGCTTTTCTCAGGAATGTTGGCCAGTCTGAGCTTGTGGAGCAGGAGAATCTATCTATCTATCTATCTATCTATTTATTTATTTATTTTCCCCTTCTTCAGTGAAATTCACACTATTTCTCAAATGAGTAAAAGATTTCAGCCTCGCTCACTCTTTCATTTCACTTTCAGTTCATTTTACTCAACTTTGTTCGCTTGCTCATTACTGAACACATTGCTCATTTTACTTTACATTTTATTCACCGTCTCTGACTTCACACTGCAAGCAATAACATCAGCGACAGAAAACTTGCTAACATGACTAATAAGGTTTTTTTTCGGGGGGTTTTGAGTGGGGGTGGGGGCTTGTCTTTAAATACAACTGGCTAGCTTTCATTTAATGTTCCAGTCGTGTTGGAACAACTTTAACTGAGCCTCGAACTACAGTCTGAACCTGAAAACAGTGAAAGAGCTTTCAGAGCTACGACTGACCAACCATGACAGCCGTCATTACATCCGGGATTAGATTGAAACAATCACGAGAATAAAATTAGAAAAATCTATTTATATTAAAAAAAAAAAATGTATACAGTTTTAAGTTTATCTGGGATTTAAAGAAGGCTGTCGTCTGTATGTTTTTGACCTAAAAGTGGTTTCTTTCGCTGTTCCAGAAGGGAGCTTAGTGGAGTGGTTTGGATGGTGAAGGTAGAGGAGTTTAGAGTGAAAGGGAAGGTTTACAGAACGGTAGTGAGACCAGTTACGTTATACAGGTTGGAGACATTGGTGCTGACGATAAAACAGGCAGCAGAGCTGGAGGTGTCGGAGTTAAAGTTGCTGGGATTTTAGTTCTGTGAGATGAGGATGGACAGGATTACAAATGAGCACATTAGAGGGACAGCTTAGGTTGGATGGTTTGGAGACAAAGTTAGAGAAGCAAGGTTGCGTTGGTTTGGACATGTCCAGTGCAGGGATGAGGATTATATCGGGAGGAGGATATTGAAGATAGAGCTGCCAGGCAAGAGGAGAAAAGGAAGGATAAAGGGGAAAGAGGAGGTTTATGGATGTGGTGAGGGAGGACATGCAGACAGTCGGAGTGAAAGAGGAAGACTTGGACAACAAAAATACATGGAGATGCTGTGGTGACCCCTGTACCTTCTTTCTCAACTAAAAAAAGTACTAAAAAGATCCTCTTTTCTCCTCTTATCCTACATTCCATAGAATGTGAGGGGGATTTTGGAAGAATGGGGTGGAGCCTGTAGCCTGTAGCGGCGCCATGGCTTAGTTGTTTACAGTAAACAAATCCCAGCATTGCCTTTGTGTACTTTTGGGGCTTTTTAGGGGCTGTTTGGGGCTGTTTAGGGACTGGGCCCCAGGATCAGAAAGTTGTGGGTCCGACCCACGGACCATTGCCGTGAGCAAGGTACATGTATTTCATTGTGATTAACTGTGTGCTGTGCCATTTTTCACAATGACAAATAGTCACTTTCATTTCATCAACACCCTGCAGATGTGAACTGCATAGCAACAAGCAGCTGATTGGATGACCGCATCTTCTCTTATGTTCTTTTCTAGGAAAAAGTCAGATTTTCTCATTTTTCATTAAAAATAGGCAGATTCTTGCAGATTAGGATTTAGTTACTCCACATTTGCGACAAGCGACTTAAAGAAATAACTATGTACAACAGACACAGTAAACATTACATTATAAAACCTGCACACTACACTGTAAACAACCATCTTAATAGCTTTCTTTTTATTTTTTAACTGGTCTATTGACACATCACTTTAAGGCAGAAATGTTCATTAAGAAAAATCTCAAATGCAGAGAAACTAAACCAGAATCAGCCGAAATTCAGTTTTTATGCGATTCAGCATTTTGGAAATGTATTTACGCTTTGGAGCTTCAGGCCTAAAATCTTATCAGTTTATTGAGTTAATTGCCATTGTTTAACCAGTCTTCCCACAGACCGTTTGGCTGCTTCAGAGGACAAAGACAAAGGGACAGGGACTGATTTGTCTGCCTGAGTGGACTTGTTTCAGGCATGAATTTTTCTATTTCATGGCTTGAGCTGAGCATCAGCGTTGCGGTAGAGGCTGACACCAGTAATGATTGCATCATTTTGACGATTAATGGAGTAATCTTTAAAGAAACGAGAGAAAAAAAAATTGAATAAACAGAGCTATACATTACTTTTTAAGACTAAAATAAGAGCCATGAAACTGTCAGCTTTAGGTTTTCAGTGCATAAAAAGTACCAGTACGATAATTCAGGGTTTCTGGGCCTCAGTTCAACTACATTTAATGCTTTTAATTAAAGGCAGCAGCTTTTATTCAAGCCAGCAGAATCGCTGTTGATCATCTAGATTGGGTACAATTCACCAAACCTAATCAAGATTATATTAATCATTCGCTTAATCATGTGATCAGTTTTAACTGGAATTTATAGTGATTATATTGTGGTAGTTTAACACATGGCTCAATCTAGAGGACAGAAGATCTGCGCTTTTTTTATTGGTCAAAAAGGCCTTTATGGTGTGAGATCTTTGGGGGAAAATATCTGGTTGTGAATTTTTAATAGCATTTTTAATGGAAATTTAAATTATTTAGACCAATCTTTTCTCCTTCACCCAAAAAATAATTTTACTAACTTTGATGGACTGAATTTAATGTACCGGACTTTCATTTCATAAGCTCTGCAATATTGTGGCGGATAGTGTTAGATGTAACAATATGTGATTTAAAATTTTGGTTTCATTACAAAAAAATCTGACTTCATGTAGAGAAGTAAATGTACCACACTTGGAGTTTACAAGCTCTGTGTGAATAATTATAATAATAATAGTAGTAATGGTAAATAAATGGCTATTTTTGAATCAGGAAAAAAATCAGAAAACCTTTATCCTGAAGGAAATTGCAAATACGATATATTTTCTTATCAAATCCTTTTCTGTTCTGCCACTGAACTGATCTCAACAAACAAAGCCGTGGCGTAAAACAAACTTTCAAACTCCGTTTTATACAGTGCAGCCAAACATCGCCTCCTGCAGTGCGTCGCAATCTGGCACTCTGTCATGTTCCAGTGCTTGAAAAATGACGGACGATCGCGCTCACTAAATTAATGGAGTATAACAATCCACTGTTCCAATGAGTTTTATATTTACGCTTTTATCCAACTTATCAGCTCTTTCTATCCACATCTGTTCTTCATTCCTGTTTCCGGCCACCATTTTGGTCGCCATCTTGAGCCCTGCTGTGTGGAGTTACCACGGTTACAGATTATGACAAGAATGGACACGAACAACAGCGAACGCTGTTAAAATAAAATCCGTTACAGAACCCATCCTCTGCCGTGTTGAAAGTTTTAACACAGGAACTCTCACTCTCTCTCACATTCGTTTTCTGAGCCGCTTGTCCCGATTAGGGTCACAGGGGCGGTGCTGGAGTCTGTCCCAGCTCTCACAGAGTGAAAAGCCAGGACGCACCCATGACAGGTCCAGTCCATTGCAGGACAAACACCCTCACACCTAAGGGAGTCTCCTGATGTGATACACCTGATGTGCATGTCTCTGGACGATTAACTGGTGCTCCTGGAGGAAAAACACACAGATAGAGGGAGACCATGTCCACTCTGCGCAGAAAGGATACGGACTGTCCCCCCCCGGGAATCTAATCCAGGACCTTCTGGCTTTGAGCGACAGTGCCAGCCACCACATCCCCATGTCACCCCACTCCGGAACTTGATTATCAGAATTATTTCCCACTTTGGGAGTTTAAATTACGACTTGGTGACTCGTTTTTACCGCAATTCCAACGGTCTGTGATTATACGTGATTAAACCCCAGCCCTGATATTATTCAGTCTTGGAGAAATGGAGGGGAAAAAGGAATGAATCTCATTTGATGAGGAGAGAATTTATCCATGTGCGCTCTTCCGAGATCCCGTAGCTGCAGGACATTAAGAACGAGGGCCCCTGTCTGTCGAACAAGAATCGCAGAAGCATCGTCTCATGGTTTCTATCGATTTAAGCAAACCAGATAAATGTGAAAACATGCCTAAACACCAGCCCTGGGGTTTTAAAGAAGTCCTCACTTTGTCCCATTAACCCTTCGCCCTTTGGTCCCAGCACTTCACTCTAAGCCCCCACCCCCGGTGTTGCCCTTCGGACCGAGATTACGGCACCGCTCCCAGGAAAGCAGATTATGGAGCCACAACCGGCCACGCTGGATTATTTTATACCCTGGTCTCCCATGTGGGGACAGAAAGAGGGCTGGACACATTGGCTGGACCACCGTCCTGCATTAGGTCACTGTCCTGCCACAATCAGAATGAGCATTTTACACACACGCTTGCGCGCGCACACACACACACAAGGAATTTGTTTACAGCTGTTGGCAACTCCGTAGTACAACACATGGAGTTTACAAAATTTACACACGATATTCACACAATCAACTGTACACAATTTACAAAGTAAATCAACAATCTACACTATACATACAATTTACATAACATCCACACATACACATAATCTACACATCCTATATACAAAATACATGCTATAAACACAATATACACGCATTATACACACTGGACACAATATACATGTAATACACACACAAGAAAAGCAGTGATGGTGCTGAATGTGCAGGTCTGTGTAAATTTAGTGAGGAAATTGTGGTAAAGTGGGATATAGTGCAGTAAACAGTCACAGAAATCTTAATAACGTTAATATGTTTTTAATATATTGGCTATTTCTTCTCCTTGCAAACTTACCAGGCGTAGGAAAAAAAACAAGACATTGCACGTGTTGGTGCCAAGCAATGCGGCCAAAATGCAATCCCTCAAGACTTTCTCCAACACATAATACACCGTGATCTTTTTCACCCACACTTCACACCCTGAACTCAGATCGACGGGACTAATTCTGATCTCTTTGTGATAAACCTGAGTCAGTGGGTATTTCTCATCATTGTAGAGATCACGCTCAGGAAAGAATATCATGATGGTGATTAATCGCAATGATCATTAATATCATCAAATCGCCCAGCCCTGGGGTATCGAGAGAGATTCTCACCTTCGCTTTTTTCGCTGAGCCAATCTGGTCACTTTTCTACTCGTTTATTCCTTCAAGTTTTTACATTTTGAAAATTAAATTGGATCGAAATGGAGAGAAGCATGATAATGATGATCATTTTCATTCTCTTTAGGAGGGTGATGGTCTGGGGGAAGAAGACATTCCTGGGTCAAAAGATGAACACTTTGGGCTGCAAATGTGCTCCGTTTTATTGAGCAGAAGAGAAAAAAGCCTGGTTTAATCCCTCCGTTTCTGGCTTTGGTCCATTAAAGCAGCAGGAGATCAGGCCCTTCCTCCTCCTCCTCCTCCTCCTCCTGCTGACCAAGATCCTCTTTTCTCCTCCTCCCTCCCCTTCCCTCCCCCTCCCTCTGTGTCTCTACCCCTCCGTCCCCGTGTCCCGCTCTCCCTGTGTCCCTCCGTCCCCGTGTCCCGCTGGATGGAGGGCTGGAAAATGCTTTAAACAGCATGTTTTTTGTCCTGGAGTCCTACCGGACCGAACCGAGCCCCGTCCCATGAGATGTTCGAGTGAGTAAATCTTTTTTACATGCACTTTTTTCACGTTTTAAAGACGAGAAACCCTTTCTCGAACCTCCAGCTGTCTAAAAACCCGAAGTTCGGCCTCTTGTTGGAATTGTTCCGTTCGACCTTAAAATCCGCAACGGCTGCAAACGGGCGCCGGCGCAGCCTCCCGAGCGTTTTCTATGCATTTTTTAAGGTGGAACGGAGAAATTCGGCGCGACGCGAGCGATCGGCGTGTGGGCGGTTTTTCCTCGTTTTAATACACTCGCTCGACAAAGCAAGACGTTTATAAGTGCACAAGAGGTTCATATTCAACGTTTGAATCCACGTCTCGCCGGCAAAAACGTGTTTTGCGTGCTTTGATCCGCCCGTGTGTGTGTGCGGGGACACGCTGATGCTCATTCATTCCGCCGAACGGAAGCGCCGAACATTTAACGCAGAAAAAACGCGTTTACATCTCAAGCTGGGCTTTCTCTTTTTCAAAGGACGCAGTGTGTCTTTCTTTATCCTCCAGGCTAACATTTAAGTCGACGTGTGCTCATATGGCGTTTCTGGAGTGTCTATAATCTCAAGCTGTCAGCCCTAATAGAGCGCTAATATGAACACGCAGCTCTAACAGGATCACTGATGGAGACGATCAAGCATTACAAACCCCGTTTCTGACTTTCTGACTTTCTGACTTCCTGATGCCTGACACACCCCCCCCACAAAGGAGAATAAATGAAAAATAATCCCGCAAATTGTGAAGAGACCCATCCAGAGTGGATTTAATTTCCAGTGGTTGTGAGTGGAACCAGACGTCAACATTGAAATCTTTGCACTTTCTTTCCCACTAGTGAAGCTCCACGTGTTTTTATGGGATGGCGATGATGGTGGAATAGTCTGTCTGAACTAAATCTCTTCTTTGGGACCTTGCCACGGATCCCTCCACAGTGAACGGGTTTAATTTTAGCCGAGGACTCGCGACTCAGGCATGGCATCAGGAAGAACATGCGTGTGCTTCAGACGTCTTGGTCTGTTGGCCAACACTGCGAACCAGTCTGAAAGGAAGCATTTCACAGCAAAGCCGCTTTCGTTTCATCAGGACAGTTGGTGGACGGTTTTTATTCCATTTTTGATGATAAAACTGGGGACGATTAATGTGCCATTCCTAAAGCAAGGACACTTCAAGAACATCAGGAGAAAAATGCTGAACGGGAATGTACTGGAGCTTAGCCAGCCTGTTCTGACGTCAAGCAGGCCTTGTGTAGAGATCTAGACTGGTTCCTGGTAGTGTTGGTCGTCCTGTTATCAGGAGTTGTGGTCTCTGATTTGTTCAGGCGTGATGTCGTCACTCAAGCATCGTTATCCAGTGTTGGTGTTTCCATCCGGCCGTGTTTGTCTGACCTTGGCTGCTCAAGAGAGGCAGGTTTTATGTGTTGCAGCCACTAAGCCCAGTCAGACGTGTCCTGAGTCCAGTTTTAGCTTCATCAGTTCAGAACCAGAGTTGCGGTTTCAAAACACCAGGCTACAGCAGGTTGTACATCTACATTTCTTCCTGTCCTCTGCATCTTCCTCTTTCACACTGACCGCCTGCATGTCCTCTCTTAGCACATCCATAAACCTCCTCTTTGTCCTTCCTCTTCTCCTCTTAGGCAGCTCGATCCTCAGCATCCCTTCTCCCAATATACATCTTGACTTGTCTCTGTGCATGTCCACCCAAACCGTCCAACCTGAGCGTTCCTAATCTTGTCCATCCTCGTCCCACTTGAAGCAAACCTCAGTATCTTTAACTCTGCTACTTCCAGCTCTGCTGCCTGTCTTTTCTTCAGCATCACCATCTCCAACCCATAGCGTAGCTGACCTCACTACCGTCCTGTCAACCATCCCTCTCACGCTCACTGATACCCGTCTGTCACAGATCACTCCTGTCACTCTTCTCCACCCATTCCAGCAATGCCTGCACTCTCTTCTTCACCTCTCTTCCACACTCCCCGTTACTCTGAACGGTTGTGCCGAGTGTTTAAACTCTTCCACCTTCATCTGAATGAAGAGCCGGAGGAGATTTGATCAGGTCAGGGATGTCTTTACAGAAAAGATTTGGGTGACTATTGGCTCCTAGTGTTGGCATTATCAGCCATGTAACTCTAACTCAGGCTCTAAAAATCGATCAGCTGTCTGGGAATCAGTGAAATACTCTAGAGTGATGATTTCACACCAGAATATTTCTTAAGAAAAAAATTTTTTTTTAATGGTTTTTAAATTTAAATTCTATACTAAAGTAGCTTATTTCAACTTTCCTGCCCGAGTTGGAACAGCTTGTTTTTTTTGTTTTTTTCTAATAAACAGCAGAATCTCTTTAAAATGATTGTCCTCTGGGGTTTGGGCAGCCCTGAAATATTTCCATATTCAGTTTTTTGTTCCATCAGAGTCTATAGTTTAAGGTGAACATGTCATTTTTAGTTTTTACTGATACTATATGAAAAATACCCTCCTCATGTGGTCCTCCTGTGGTTGTGTTAAAGCTGAAGATCAGATAAAGCTTCAGGTTTGTGTACAAATGCCTCCCTCCACCTGTATTTTACCAGAACGCTGCCTGGCAACGATTGTTTTTCTATAAATATGGCTGTTATCTGTCACCCTGATTGGAGGAACACACAACATGCATTTAAACCACCGCCTCTGCTGCTTTCCTCTGTGTCTAACAAACTGCCATAGTTTACTGCCATAGTTTAGTTAAAAATCTAATATTCTCACAACAAATCCTGCAAAATAAGCCTTTCCCCTGCTGAGGGTGTTTGTCATGTTAAATGTCAAGAAAATCAACTTTCAAAGTCCAGCCTTAAACATCAGCAGTCACACAAATCTTTTCAGTCATCATGTCCATAAAATCTTCCCTCAGACCTCCTCCAACCCTTTGTTTAGGTGGAACTGGAATTGTTTCATGAAGCAGGATTTTGTATTTAGCCAGATAAGATGAAGATTGTCCAATACAAACGTCCCTCAGCTCTTTTACTATTGGACAGGCTTGACATCAGTTTTCTGGATAAAGAGGAAATCCTGCCTTGTGGACAACCCCCAAGGTCAGTGTTACCGGTTTGTTTTGGCGGATCGAGGTATCCGGCAAAAGTGGAATGATTTTGGAAATAGTTTGAACCCTAATATGCTCACATTCTGTATTTCCCTTCAGGTTATCATCTTTGCTAGATTATTAACTCAATTGTTTAAATTTTCAGTGTAGCCTATTTGTAGAAATGTAGCATGTTGGCAAAGCGCCAATTTATTTATTTTATTTATTATATAAATTGCCAATTTATTAATTGCTTTGGTGTTCAGGAGCGCTGATCTAGTATTTGCCATAAATGCAGAGCGATATGATCCCAGATCAGTCTGAACAACACATGTTTATCACCTGAACACAAAGCAGTGCAGGAGCAGCAATATTGCACACCGTTTCCAGATTTTCTCAGGGATTTTACAGGTGTTCTCTACATCCAGAACTCACTGCTGTCATTTATTTTGCGTTTTATTTCTGGAGAGCTTTTGTGGCACTAGCTGAAGCTGCCAGGGTTGCTAGGCAACGGCAGGGACGCTTGGTCCTAGCCCTGATCGTCACAATTATTGCTTGGTTCTATTCCCATTCCATTCTTCAGTCTCAAGGCCACACCTGCATAGAAACCCATCCTTCAATGGACGCAGAGCCTGAATTGGGGCACGCCTCTTGTTTAGCGTTTGGAGACCAACCAATTGAAGGGCCCGTCCTGCATTTTTCTTGCGGTTTTGGTGCACAGGACAATCGAAAAGAGTTAATTGCAAAAGCATTTTCCATTTTCTCTTTATCCCTGAAAATGAAACAAGTTGTTTCTCTTGCTCTGCCTTTTAAGACGTATTTATTTAAATGAGTTGCGCTCTGTTTGGTTGACCTTATTCAACAAACACACGAGGCTGAAACGCTCTCAGCGAGTCTCAGCATGACTGGGCGGGGCTAAACTCCTGTAGCCAGATTAGGATTATATATGTAAATGCATCAGCATTTTGTGAGGTCACAAAACCAGCTGTTTGTTTATTTATTTATTTATTGGATAGGATTTACTGGGAGAGCAGTAAACGGTCTTTAAAACCAATGTTTATGTAGAATAATCAACTCTTACTTTGTAATAAATGAGTGCCATAAATTAGTTAATGTAATTAAAAGGAATTAGCGCAGGAAATAAGCATGAAGCTGCTCATGTTGCAGGTTCAGTTCAAGTTTAATCCAAAAGTCTTGAGCAGCTCGTCTCTTTATACTTTGACTTTCTTGTGTTTTTGATGTATTACTGAGGAACAGTTCTCCAGATCTTCCAGAAGGACAGTGTTTTTGTCTCTCATGTTCAGCACAGTTTTTGTAACTGATCAGTTTGATAGTTTTTTGTTGGTTAATCCACACAGTGATCTACGTCTGAACCTTCAAGCAGAACGAAGTGTCTGAATATTCCAGATGATCAGGTGATTCGTTTACTGCTGATGCTGAACGCTGAGTGGGTGGAACCCTTTTATCTAGAATCTTCAGGAACTGTTGCACTAAAACATTTGTTCCGGTTTCTTTGCATGAAAATGAGTCATTAGAGGCAAGTTGGTCAACCAGTGAGGTCTGTTGGTTCAGACACATGTCAAGCCCTCGCTGTAGTAAATAAATCAACATAATGAACACAGCGATGATGGACCCGTCCTCTACTGATGGATCTTTTACTCAGACTAGGAGCAGATCAGCAACTTTAAACCATGTTTTATTGCATTGTCTGTGTGAAAAGCCAAAGAGTTTCATCATCTGGATCACAGTTTCAGACATTTATTTATTTTTATTTTTATTTTTATTTTTTTATTTATTTTTTATTATTCATTTTTATTTATTTATTTATTTTGGTTTGTTTTGTTTTTATATTTGTTTTTTTTTCGTCCTGTAGAAGAACAGTGTAGGAGATAAAGGGAAACCCTGATCCTCCTCTCCTCCATCGTCAGAAATTGAAGTTTAGTTGTGAGAGAACTTTTCTTCCACACCACCCAACACGACAGTGTTACGCAGTGCTACAGCAGGTCCAAGTTAAACAGGGTGTAAATAATGAGCACACAGTCTGTCTGTGTGTGTCTCACAGTGTCTCTCTCTGTCTCTGGTCCTGCAGCACTGCCAGTAACTCTCCTCGCAGCACCCCGGGCAGTTCCCCGTCTCTGCGGCGGCGGATGCTGGGGGGACGGGGCAGCGAAGGGGAGGGTCCAACTGACCGCAACGCTGCAGGTGGGTCCGAAAGTCCCCAACTCACCACACCATTGTCCACATCTTCATACCCAGCTGCCGCAAGACACTTCACACGCAATGCCAAGGTGAGACACATGTGACAAACAACTCTCTAAATTGTATCTCAAGATTGTAACCCTTTGTTTTGCTTATGAATCAGTTTTTTTTTTCTTTCACTTCTTAAAAGAGCTTCTTTTATTATTACTACTATTATTATTACATTTCTTTCTATGTTTTCTTATAATGTAACTATGCAGACATTTTGGAAAAGCTGTGCATTTTTTCCCCCTAAAGATTTAACTTCATCATAAAGCCCTTTTCAAATGGCCATTTTGCATTCACTGTCATTGCTTTATGTAAAAAAAAAAAAAATCACACCCTTTATTCCTTTTTCTCTTCTTTAGTTTGTGGGAAATGTTATGTATAGGTACAGTTGTTTCTGACAGTAGAAATACAATAAAAAAGCATATTCAAAATCATAAAATCAAGTTTTTCTTCTCTGTGTGTTCCAGAAAATGCAAAGCTGGTACAATGTGAGTATTCAGGTGTAGAAACGTGAGAGTAAACTTTTACTGGTGTTTACCGAATTTAATGCACACTCATGCTCTCTCTCCCTCTTCCTCTCTTCCTCTTTCTCCGTTTCTCCTTCTTCCTCTTTCTCTGTTTCTCTTTCTCAGGTGCTCAGCCCCACCTATAAGCAGAGGAACGAAGATTTCCGCAAACTCTTTAAGAAGCTTCCAGATACTGAGCGTCTAATTGTGGGTTAGTGAGTTTTGATGTTTTTTGGTTTTTTTTTTTTTGTTTTTTTTATTTTGCAACATAAAGGAAAACTAGTTATATTGAATGTTAAACATGATTAAGATCTAAGTAAAATCTGCCCACCAATCACACGTCATAGCTGTGTCTCTGAGAAAATCTATGATAGTGACAGGAGGCCTGTTGTACATCTAAAAATCATTTGTGTCCCCCTGTGTGTAGATTACTCGTGTGCTCTGCAAAAGGACATCCTGCTCCAGGGTCGACTGTATCTGTCTGAGAACTGGATTTGCTTTTACAGCAACATCTTCCGCTGGGAGACCACTGTACGTATTTATCTCACACACACACACACACACACACACACACACGAGTGCATTGTTGGGTTATAAAAATACACAGGTGGTTAGGAATTCGCTTCAAGGTGGCGCTTCAAGTTTAATCATTTTACATCTTTTTTTAATAGTGTATATAGATTATTATATCATTTTTAAAACATTTTTTGGGAGTGAAGTTAAAATGATCGCCTCTTTAAGCATCTTAGGCTTAAATATTAATAGTGGTTTTTGTGCCTGTTTAAATAAACCTGAACGGGGCTATTGAAATCAAACCAATTAGGAGTCAAAAATTTAAACCCTCAACAAATGTATCTTCATATTCATCCATTGTGGGCGAGTAACTAGTCTGAAAGTACAGAAATGTACCTTTAAATATAGGAAATAAAGAAAAGATCTACAGGGAAATAAATACTCAAAAACGGTGTGTTAAGGACTAGATAAGTCCAGTAGCAGAGTACTAGGTACTTCTCACCTCTGAAGCAGAGCAGATTTTCGCCACAAAATGGAGAGTTGGTCCAGCAGGGAGGCTGCACGAGGCGGACAATTGTCCTGCATTTTGGAACCCAGCTGTGTTTTTGTCTCAGATTAAGGTCCTCCTGTGGACCAAACCCCGTTGGGCTGAGACCGGCTCCCAGCTGCTGCCATTTAGAGAGGCTGTGTCTTTTTATTTTTTGGAGGAATAATTTGTGCTGCATCCTTCTCTCCATGGCAGATTACCATCCTGCTAAAGGACGTGATCAGCCTGACCAAGGAAAAAACGGCCAAGCTCATCCCCAACGCCATCCAGATCAACACAGAGCAGGAGAAGGTATACGGTTCAAACACACTTTGCTAGAACGTTTGCCCAAGCGCTGCTTACACATTCTGTTAGATACGGTAGTGACCGTCTGAAACAAAACTGCATGTTCACACCAGGAGCAAGAGTGTCAGCGTTAGCTTTGACACTGCTAAACACTTTGGACACTCTGTGACGGGGGTGAAGTGGACGGGGACGGTTCGTTTTTGTTCTTCAAATCTTTTATTAAGAGGCTGTATCTGTCTCTTTGTCTGACTGTGTAGCTTTCTTCCTCCGTCTGTACTGATCTCCACATTTCACTAACCTGTCCCTGTTTACAGCATTTTCCATTTAAATCATGTTAAGTCATTTAAATTACGTTTAAGTCTCGCTAAGATTAACTCTCATTTTCTCACTAAATCAGTGACTTCAATGACTGATTCCCATCAACACTGGTTAACTCTGATTCTAAAGTTAATTTTCATTTTTTTGCTGTTACAGTGCAGTTCTGCACTTCAGCAGCTCATCTGGATCACAGAGAGTTTCAGACACATCAGCAGTCCAGATCCTTACAGAGTCTATGTGCTTCTGAAAATTGATTTCTGGTGACAGATACTGGCTTCATAGAAAACAAATGACTTACAATCGCTTTCGTTCCTAATATGAACGTACAGTAATATAACGGCATATAACACTGTAGAACTTTAACAGTATAGAACACTTGTTTTTTTTTTTTTTTTTTAAGTGGCCCAGGACATGAAGCGGCAATAACACACAAACTACAAATCCCATAATGCAACACAACAGTTGCCTTACCAAACAATAGGCTACCTGCGATCATTGCCGCGTCAGTTACGTCAGATCAATCAAGCGTCTGTTGATGCTACAACCCTAATGTCAAGTCATAGCCAGCCCCTGATGACGGCCAAACGTACAGACAGACATCCAGCTCTGACAAAATGGCATAAGAGCAAAGAAAATGGAAACTTGTTATTGCTTTAACTTTTACTTAAAAGCACAATTTTTACTTATTTTCAGGTTTTTTGCAGCATGTTCATATTTTGAATTTGTATAATTTTGACAGGAGATATTATATAGGTCAAGATAAATTCTGGTTAAAATAAATCTGTGGCAGAAAATCTCAACTTTGTCAGACTTTTTTTTTTTTTTTTTATTGTAACCTTTCATGTTTTTCTTAAATCTGTTTTCAACTTTCATTTCTTAAAACTGCACTTTTATTTATTTTTTATTTATTTCATTTGTACTGTTTTATTATATTATTTATTTAATAACCTGTTTCTAACTTTCACTTCTCAGACCTTCTTGTGTATTATTTTTATTTTTAAAGTTAGTTTACCTTAGTGTAGTTTAGTTTATTTAGTTTAGTTTATTATTTATTCACCTTTCTTCTCTCTCAATCGTTCCCCAGCATTTCTTCACGTCCTTCGGAGCGAGGGATCGGAGCTACATGATGATTTTCAGGCTGTGGCAGAATGCCCTAATGAAAAAGGTGAGTCTCCTCACTGTGGCAGCATGTTTTGTTTTGTTTTGTTTTGTTTTGTTTATTTTTTTTCTTCCACACACTTAATGATGGGACAGATTTTCATATTAAATATTAATAATTTATAAACTGAAGTGCAGACAAGACTACCCTACCCATCCAAAGAGAGAGAGAGGACATTTATACTGAATGATGGGGAGAGAAAGGACCACCATACCTTAGTGTCAAAGAGATGATGTGTTCTGTGTGTCTGTGTGTCTCCATTAGACACTGTCCCCTAAGGAGCTGTGGCACATTGTGCATCAGTGTTATGGCACTGAGCTCGGCCTGACCAGCGAGGACGATGACTACGTGTCCCCCACAGCGGAGCACATGAACGGCCTGCTGTGAGTCCACACTGAGAACCCGTCTGTCCAGAACCAGCGGGTCCTGCAAAATACTGCACTTCTTATTTTCGCTAAAGGGCCCATATCCTGCGTTTTCTTCATGCATTTTATTTTTCTTACTTCAGTGGGGTTTATGTACCAAATGAGATTCAAATCTATTTTAGATTGACTGCACTTTTAAAACTGGTAGTCATTTTTCATCAAATTGAAAAGAAATACAGAGCACACATGACATGCTACGTCAAACTGATGAAGCTCATTTTAACTGAGCACAAAAGGGGAAAAAATCTGCTCTTTCACTTTGGTGTCATTGACTTAGATGTTCATCTCTCCCTCTACATTTATCTCTTTCTCTGTCTAACTCTTCTGTCTCTCTTTCTATCTTTCACTTCTCTCTCTGTCTTTCTCCATCTCTTATTATCCCTCTCCCTTTTTGTCTTTTTTTTTTTTTTTTTTTCTCTTCCTCAGGCCAGGTGATGATCAGGTGTGTGTGAATGATCTGCTGGATCAGGCTGCCGTTGCTCCTGGTTCTTCTCCTCCATCCTCTTCGTCTTCATGCTGTCCTCCTGTCGAGGTTCCGCCCATCAAAGCGAGTGTCGAACCAGATCCGAGTCCGACTAACTCCCAGAGCTCCACCCACGTCACCAACACACACCCTGCTCAGGCCACACCGCCGGATGGCCCTGCCACCGCACCATCCACCACCACGGTGAGTCTCTTACAGTCTCTGTTCCCACTAAAATCTCCAGCTTTACTGACTTTTGTGCTCTTTCCACTAAAATTATTCATTTAATACGTATAAAATGGCTTCACACAAAAACATCCTTAAAAAACCTGCATTTAAAGCTTTCTAACAGGTCTAATATGTCTCTGAGAGAGTATGTGCATGTAAAAATATAAAAAATATTTTTTTATGTTTTTTCTTTATTTCTGATCAGATATTTGTGACTGATTTAAAATTAAATTCTTGTGCTGAAAAATTCAAGATTCTATATTGCACATTCCTAACAATTTTAAAAAACTGCCAAGAAAGGCAGAACAGCCAGAATATCATTTAAAAACCGCAATCTTTCCACCTCTTCCTCTTCATCTTAATCACAGCTGAGATCCTTCTTCACTCTTTTGCCCCCACATGGAAGGAGGTTAATTATTTAATGGAATCATGCAGTTCACCTGTCTTTGTCTTGTTATTGAGTGTTTTTCTTTCATTTGTCTGTGCTGAACTCCACACAGTAAACCCAGCCGTCAGTTTTCTCTTTTTTTGTGTGTGTGTGTTTTCTCTCGCAGAGCCTGGAGGAAGGTGGACAGGAGAGTCAGTCAGAACCAGCCAATCAGGCAGCATCAGGTCTGCATGGCTTCGGTAACGTCTCATCTCTGGACATGACCAACGACGAGGAGCTGCCCACCGACCCCAGCAACTCATCTGACACTCAGGAAGAAAGTGAGTCTCCGTTTCACTCCTCGGTCCCCAAATCCAGTTTCAGATGGAACTGTAGACCAGCGGATTCTGTTCGACTGCGAGATCTGATTAAAGTGCCCATATCTGTATTTTTTGTGTGGGTTTCATTATTTTACCCAGCATGTCTTTATCCCTTAATGCAGACTGTGTGTTTTTTAAGACTATGTATTCAGATGAGCTCTGTTCTGATTGGCTGCACTCTGTGCAGAAACTGAATAGACTACGGTAGGCTAAACTGGGGAATCTAATAATTAAATAAAAAATCCTTTTCAAGTACAAAACGAGTCTAACTATTTCTGTTTCGCAGGCGAGGTAGAGTCGTTCTGTGCCGACCTGAGGGGACGCCTACACATTAATACGGTTCTGCGGATCGGAGTGGACAAACTCCACGAGCTCCTGTTCTCCGACACACACTTCCTGCAGCACCTTTTTACCCAGCGCCACTTCACCGGTCAGTCACACACACACACACACACACACACACACACACACACACACACACACACACACACACACACACACACACACACACACACACACACGTCACGTTGCTTATAATGACCTTTTTCTTCTGCAGATTGTTTTAGACAAGGCAAGTTTTTCACCTTCATACACTGCACTCATTTAAAGTGCTCTTACAAATGAATTCAAATGGAAAAGAGAATCAAGACAAAATTCTAATGAAATTAAAACAAGGCATTAAAAAGGAATAAACCTAACAAAAAGCAAATAGATTGTAAATAGAAATGCAATATAAGAATAAGTGTTTAAAATGATTATTAAAATTAATTCCAGGGCTTCATGAGCGCCCTCTTTTATCTCCCTCCTTGCTTTCCTGAAGTAGAAGTACAGATACTTGTTTAAAATAATGACTTTGGTGAAAGCAGAAGTACAGATTGTTCAGATTCTTCTAAATTCTCCCTCTCTATATATACTCAGAAGTATAGTACAGTATAAGTATAGTAAAGTACAGGTTCTGAAATGTGCTCAGAGTGTGAAAAGTACAGGCTGAAGTATAAAAATACTCAAAAAGTGAGTATAAAACTCACTGAAATGAGCCAAAAAAGTACAGGAATGTACAGACAATATAAAGTAAAAGTACAGGAATGTAATAATAATAATTTTTATTTATATAGCGCCTTTCTCAAACCCAAGGTCACTTTACAGAGCAAGTAAAAAAAAAAAAAAAAACAGTTAATACAAACACAAAGACAGAAAAACAAACAGCAGAATAAGGAAATTAAGAACTGGGAGAAGTGGAATAGCACAAACTGAATAGACAGTTTAAGCGCAGGTTTTGAGGGAGGGAATTCCAGAGTTTAAGGGCAGCAACACAACAGATCTAGCACCCATGGATGTACACCCAATGTACAGAGAGTGTAAAGTAAAAGTGCAGGAATGTACTGAGAGTGTAAAGTGAGACGTGTCCCCTCCGAAGGACATCTGTAGCGTCTGTTTGTGCTGAAAGTGAACTGAATCTCACTCTATATTAATAGAATTCAAAGACTATTAAAGCCTCGAACTTCAACTCCAATACAAACAATCTACTGAAAATAATCAACATTAACTTCACCGCTTCACTTTCATCCACGTCTCTACTAGTTCTCCCGTCACGGACACACACTCAACACACGCCTGAACTCCACCGTCCACTCTCCCTGTCTTCTCTCTTACGTCTATGTGCACCAATAGACACACAGAGGGACACATTTGGGGTAAAATGGAGGGAGGAAAAGGAAAAAAAATAAATGCTTCAGTGAATCTGCTTAGATACAGTAACACACTTTAAAATTTTTTTTAATTTTCTCTCTCTCTCAGATCTCTCGGTGCAGGACTGGCAGCCGGACATGAACAGTGGGAACAGTATCAGAGTGCTGAGTTACACCATCGCCATTAACAACCCACTTGGCCCAAAAACTGCCCCCGTGGTCGAGACTCAGGTGATTTTTAAATCTACCTCTTTTCTGAGCAGCACCCGTTAAAAGGTGGAGCTTTTATGAGCGCATATGATCACCATCGTGACTGACATCACAAGCATGGTTCAAAGAAAATGGCTTGTTTTTGCTACTTTGTTTCCTCTGTTTTCCTTCATGTAAAAAAGCAAGTTGCTGGTGTGTGTTTCAGACTCTGTATAAGAGCAGTTCTCGCGGTGTGTGCTATGTGGTGGACTCGGAGGTGATCACCTCAGGAATCCCGTATCAGGATTATTTTTACACCACACACAGATACTGTCTGACTGCTGTCAGCAAATGCAAGAGCAGGTTCAGGTAAAAACACACACACTGAACTCATTCAGATCAATTCAGCATTTACTGATGATGATGATGATGATGATAATAACAGTAAAAATAATAATCATCATTATACCCTGCATGTGTTTTTGTTTCTGTGGTTTATTTTAATGAGCACAAAGTTCAGGTTAAAACTAAACCTAAAGAGCTGCTATTGCTTTTGCATACAATGATGGAGGTCATGCTGATAAAGGAAATAAAGCTGTTAATTGCAAAGGGTGCGTGTGTGTGTGTGTGTGTGTGCGCAGGGTTTCATCAGATATCTGCTACAGGAAGCAGCCCTGGAGTTTGGTGAAAGCCCTGATAGAGAAAAACACCTGGAGTGGCATAGAGGAGCATTACAGACACATGGGTACACACACACACCTACACCTCTAGTACATGTTCACGCTCACAGACACACACCTCTAATGATGGATTAGATTAGATTTAGTTTCTGGGAATTGTATAAAGGAATATATTTTTTAAATGCCATTTGAGTATGTTAATATTCATTTGAATTCTTAATTTTAGTATAATGTTTTTTAAAATATCGGTTTTTAACTTTTTGAGTATTTTAATACTTTTTTTAAAAAGAACAGAAAAAAAGTGTTTTTTTAATACAATATTTCAGTTGTTAAGCTTTAAAAAATATTGTGTTATTAAATACTGTTATACTGTAGTGTCACTGCCAATAGGCTGAGTTGATGGTGTGTGTGTGTGTGTGTGTGTGTGTGTGTGTGTGTGTGTCTAGAGGTGGAGGTGTGTAAGCTGGAGACCCTGCTACAGTCAGACGTGTCTGTGGTGGGTGTCGGGGACGGTCCCGGCACAGACGTTGGGAGGACGCCGTCAGGACTGCGCAGACGCAAGCGCACCTGCTCCAGACGTGGTGGAGAGAGGGAGGGGACAGGGGGCAGTGGGGACCGGGCCGAGCGAGGGATGACGGATGAGAGAGAGCGCAGAGACACTGGTCAGTACACACAGGGAATCTGTCCATCTCACTGCCTTCTATTATAAAAGCGAGGGATTGCAGCTCTCTCTCTCTCTCTCTCTCTCTCTCTCTCTCTCTCTCTCTCTCTCTCTCGCCCCCTCTAGTGTGGAAATGAGGAATTGTAGGTTTGCCAGGCTTCTTTGTGGCGTTTTTCAGACAGTTCGCTGAAGAGGGAATAGGGGGAAAGGCAGAAAATGACCAACTGTGTTTGACAGGTGCGCAATATCTGAAGGTTGGAGACGGGTGGCGCAGAGCAGCAGGCAACAACAACATCTCCACCATCCTGCTCATCATCAGCTTCATGTGAGTCACAACATTAATGCAGATGTATTTATTGATTGATTGATTAGATCGACCAACTGATATAATTGCCTGGAGGGCTCACATGGGCCAGGGTTCAGTTTTAGTGTTTAGATGGTGGAAAGCCCTCCATTTTGCATTCTCTCCTTTTTTCCATTTCTTTGGTCTTTCTTTGTCATTGTCTTTCTTTTCCTTCTTTCCTTCATTACTCTTTGAATGCATATTACTACCTGGTACGTCTCTCCCTCACATTCTCTCTCTCTCTCGCTCTCTCTCCTGCTTCGTTGCTGTCTGTAGGATCTGTATCAGGTACAGTATGTTCTTTTAAGGATGTCTGTGTTCTCCAGACGTTCCCTGTTCCTGTTTTCATGTTTAGGTCAGGTTTAAGGTCAGTCTCTTTCAGCTGCTCCAAGAGACGAGCGTCCACAGGGCAGAGCTGCAGGAGTGGGGTTAACGTTGCGAACATTGGGAGTTAGTCACACATATCTTTTCCTCCTAGACCTCCTCCAGCCCTTCATTAAGGTGGAGCAGACTTTTGGGTGTGGTTTAGGACACTCTAGGACTTAATGGCAGCTACAAACATCAACTAAACTAAACACCAAGGCTGCTATTCAGACTGATCCGGGAACAGATTCCTCTTTATTCAGGGCTGATTCTGGATCAGCGCTCTTAAAAACACACCCTGCTCCACCTTAACGAAGATTCAAGATTTACTGTCATTTGAACAATGTACAGGGCAAAAGAAAAAAACATATATATAGATGAAAGAACTGAACATAAAGAGGAAAAAAACTGAAGATACAGTGGAACCGTACAGTAAATGCAGACTATGATGAAAAACTCTGCACAGTAAAAGTAAGGTGCAGAATAAAAGATGAAAGGAGCATTTTAGTGTCATCAGGTCTGAGTTTAGTCGGTAAAGTGTCCAGCGATTTTGGATTAAAAGGCTTGTTTTGTCCAGGAGTTGCCCTGGATCAGAAGATTGTGGGTTTGATTCCCTCACCAGTAGGTTGCCCTGAGGTACCCTTGAGCCTTGAGGTACCGTCCATGTCATTGCTCCCGGGGCGCTTTCATAGCTGCCCACTGCTGCACGGTGTTTGCATGGGTTAAAGGCAGAGGTCCAATTTTGTTGTGGTTCACTGTGTGCTGTGCTGTGCTGTGACCTCGCAATGACAGGAATAGTCACTTTCACTTTTTCACTTAAAGTGACTGTGACACAGGATTGATGATTGTTACTGAAATGAGGAGAGACGAGTACTCTTGTGCTAAACATCCTGAATTTTCTGGAACAATATAATCTGATGAAAACGAACACCTACAGAAGCTTTGTATCATTTTATAATGTCAGGCCTGCAGGATTTTTGAGCAGTGCTGGGGATCTTTTGAGCAGGAAAAACACACATTTCCAAACTTTTTTTCCCTTAAATTTTCTATTCATGGAGTTTTCTTACATGCACTTAATGCTTTTGTGTTGTCCCTTTCTTTCTCTCCGTTTAGTCTGGTGGTGTTGGTGGCCCTGAATATGCTGCTGTTTTATAAGCTCTGGGCTTTGGAGCGAGCGGCTCACACACTGGAGACATGGCACTCTTACACACTCTCAGACAGGTAACACACACACACACACACCGCTATACTGCCAAATGTCGCTCTGACAGGAATACAGTCCAATACGTCATTGGTACATAGTTTTATTTCTGCCACGCTAGAGCCAGTCAACCATAACTGGAGTGGAGAATGGCCTGGCACGTTCGCCGAACAGGAACATAGAGTTGAATAAAGTATCATGTCAAAACTGTCTCACATTCAAAAGCTAAACCCTGACTGCTTTTGAAAGCATCATCATTAAAGAAGCTTTTTCAGGAATTAGTAAAAAAACACTGACACCCTGTGGCTGAGAAATGACTGAAAACACGTTGAAAAAGAGTTCCCACATGTCTTGACATTTGTGGAACATTATCTCCTCTGTGCATGTCTAAACCAATGCAGTCTTGCTTCTCTTACTTTGGACAATTTGAAGGCAATCTGAACTGTCCTTCTAATATACTGGTTCCTAATCTGTCCATCCTTGTGCCGCCCTTTCTTTCTCGCTGGTACCCACCTCTGTCACAGATCACTCCAGCCAATCCAACCAAACAAATCAGTGTGCTTGTATGTATGTATGTATGTATGTATGTATGTATGTATCTTACCTTTTTTTTTCTCTCTCTCTCTCAGTCCCCTCCCCCAATCAGCCGCTGAGTGGACGCAGGTTCTTCAGCTGCAGCGGCAGATCCACCAGGCTCAGATAGGCAAATGGCAGCAAATTCTTCAATCAACCGTCACCCTGCTTGACCAGGTGGGGTTCATGATTGTGTTAGATTTCAAAGTGACTTCCTCTGCTGGCACGACCTTCCGATCAGTCCCTAACCACTAAACTGCCGCAGCCAGCTTCAGCAAATATTACTAAATGTAAAAATAAAAATAGAATTGGTTTAAGTGTGAAGTTCTGTGCGATTTCTCCCTCTGTCTGTAGATGAAGCAGTCCCTCGAGAAGTTGCACCGAGGCATCCTCAGTCCAGAGACTCTGCAGGACCCTTCATCTCCAGCTGCATCTGCCTCAGACACACTGCCGGATCAGTGACCGTCTGCCCGCTCATCATATCCCACTACTGTACACACACACACACACACACACACACACACACACACACACACACACAGTCGGAGTTCCAGGTTTAAAGGACGTCCTCTCCGTGACTGCTAATTCACCGGAGGATGCCGGGTGAGCGTTTAATCCTCCCCCACCAGGGACCCCCCGATCGTTTTATCTGCACACAGATCATTTCATCAAGGTTTAATCACTGGGTACAAATTACCCAGACACCCTTGCTGCAACATGCCTTTCTACTGTGACCGAAATTGCGGGGGATATAAAACAAAAACGTGCTGACACAGCACGACTAAAGCAATAAATCCATAAAGCAGCGCTTCCTGCAGCGCCCCAGGTTCTGCACGTTCTGTACTTTAATTGTTGTGCTTTTTAAAAGAAGCGCTTCAGTGTCTTTCCATCTGCCTCACTAAGAAAAGAACAGAAAACACTCACGATGCAAGTGCTGAAATCCATCAGTGCAGGGATTGTTTTTATGAGGAACACCCTCATTCATTCTTTATGATGGGTTATTTGGATCCAGACAAAGATCCTCACCAGGAGTTTTGTTTCATCATTTTTCTCTGGTTCGCTCAAATGGGCAGCAGAGGCATTTCTGCAGGTGGAACAAAACCCTGAAGAGAATTTGCCTAAAAATTAGGGAACTAATACGGGTCCGTGCGATGTTGCGGATGTCTGGCTACATCCTTCTTGATTATTGTTACCAATAGAATAACTAGTTTTGAATTATGCATGTGTGAATTTAAGCAGGTATCTGCTGATATACATCTTTATAATAATAATCACGAATAAAACACCTGCCCGTTCTATGTAAGGCAGGTCTTGAGTCAGTTTTCTGTTCCTTTCCAAAAAAAAAAAAAAAAAAAGCCCTGCTGAAATTTGTCTGTGTAGGTGCAGCAGATGGAGGCTGAAAACTTGATGCGTTATTCCTTTAATGAGCCGACAAGCAGGATCGGTAAAACATGGTGAAATGGGGCGCCAGGGAGCCGCTGCAGTGGTGGATGGTGCACAGAACCGAACTCCGGATGGGTTTGGGAAAGCTCTGTCTCTGTCCTTTGTCTCGGACCTCCATCCAGGCTGCATCTTGAGCCGTTTCTGTCTGGACTGTCGGAGGATCCAGACAGCACCTCTTTATGAACTGGAATTGAAAAAGGGTGGCGGATCGGATGGACACGCATGGAATGCACATTCCCTCCTGCTTCAGAAACGAGCTGCTGTGCTTCAGACCGGCCTCAACACCTCTGGAGAGCGCACTCGTTCATTGATTCATTCATTCATTTAAAGTGGGGAGACCCTTAGACACTCTTTTACAGCAACTGAGTGTAACAAAAGTAAAAAAGGATGACTGATAGGAAGCAGTTTATCCAAATCCTCTCTCTCTCTCTCTCTCTCTCTGTTTCTCCCTCTCTTTGTCTCACTCTTTCTTGCTCTCATGCTCTTAACCATGCTGTGTCTTTTCTCTTGTTTCATTTACTCCCTGCTTTTCATTTTCTGTCTCTGTCTGAGACACGCTCAGTGTTTTTTATGTTGAAGTGGAAGGGCGGCGCCTTGTTTTCACAGCATCTTCCACTTTCTTTCATGTTTTTTATTCCCCCTCCGTGAGTGAAACTCAATGGGAAGCTCTTCAGAGACGAGGCGTTTTTCACCGTTACAGTATTTATTTATTTGGTCTGATCTTTCTTTTCTGTGTCAAATTTATTTGAGAACATAAAAAGTCCTGTGTTGAACGTGAACTCGAACGCGGACCAGCGGGAAACCAGTATGAGAATGATGAGAGGTTTAAGCAATAATGAGGCTGCGAGAAACGTGGAGTTCGGCATGACGACCGAATCTCGCACGACCTCTCTGTGTTTCTGTGTCTCTTTGTTTCTCTCTGTGTCTGAGTGTTATTTATTCAGTTGTGATCTTGTGTGTGTGAGTCTAAAGGTGCTGACTGAGTTGTATTAAAATGGGAGCAGACTTGAAATATTGAGGGTTGATCCTAGACTTGACCAGCTGAAAGTAGATGTGGATTTTAGTTTGAAAGTATTTTTCTCCTGTGGGTCGAACCAAAATGGACCAACAAAGACCCACCTGATCCGACAAAGGGAACTTCACGCCGCAGCGTTCTCCTTCGTTCATGCTCAGTCTGCTACTCCCTGGCTTTTAATCAAATTTTGTCTTTTTCTTTCTTTTGTATGTTTTTAGCCATTTTGTCATTCACGTTGTAGCACTGATGTCTGTTACTGCTGTGATCCCGCTCCCCCCTGACTTCTGATCTCCCGCCCCTCTCCCGACTCTCCTTCCCTCCATCAACGCTGCCTCTGTATGTTCAGCTGCTGTATTTATTCGGGGGTTGGGTAGGGTGACTGTACTGTAAAGAACTGATTGTAAAAATCAAGTGGAGAAAATGAAAGATGGGAAGGAAAAAAGTGTTCTTGTATTTTTGTGCTGTTTTTGTGATCTGAAACCTTTTAACAATCATGGCTGTGATGTTACAACCATGTACACACTTCCATATGATTGGAGAAGTTTAGCCCTGCCTGTTCAGACTCCTGCAGATTAGCTCCACCCATTTAGATTACAGCAAATTGGACTGCCCAGCCCACTTGCAGTTTAGCCCCACCCGTTTAGACTACAGCAGATAAACTGCACCCATTGAGACTACAAGCATTCATCCCATTAGTTTGCAGCTGTTTAGCCCTGCCTGATTAGGCTTAAAAAATTTAGCCCTACGCATTCATCCTGTAGCAGGTTGGACTGCGCTTCCTGCCTGCAGTTTAGCCCCTCCCATTTAGTTTGCTGCAGTTTAGCCCAACCCATTCAGCTTTAATCTCACCCATTAAACCTACAGCAGTTTACAACACACCGGTGTCCTTACATTAGGGTAAAAACTCCTTTTAATTGTCCACATATCCAGCCAATCACTAAGCAGTTTGGGTAAATGAACAGTTAGCTTAATTCAGTGAGAGCCCAACAAGAAATGCACACACACACACTTTCTTTAGCGTCTGTTTCTTTATTAATATCTTTATAATTTGTTGGGCAAGCAACATTTTCACTTATACATGTAGTGCATACTTGAGAATTTCGTTGAGGCTGTGGAAGTGTGGAGTGCGACTGTACAGTGTGTGTTGCATCTAACAATCACTGTCACTGGTGGAGTGTGTTTGTGAAACGTTTTTAGTAGCATCAGCACTAGCTAACGTTAAAGGAGCACGTCGACTGCCTATCGTGAAGGGAGGACGCCGGCCGGGGTCAGGAGTGGGGTCATGCTGCAGAGGCCCCGGTATCGCCTCTCCGTTGGCCCTTTGAGCGAGGTGCTCCTCTAAAGGACGGGTGGAGGACAGGTGCCTACAGTTTTCACCATGAACACGCCACCTTGTACGTCTATCCTTAGGCAAAAATGTCAATCATGCAGTAAAAATCTATTCTTAAAATGTCACCAACTAGCATCAGGCCTTAAAAGTATGAAAAACTGTAAAGTCTGGAATGGTAGGGAACCCATGTGGACTCTCGGTGCAGGGAAGAAAGGCAGTAAGACATTGGCAGTGTTGTGCTGCTCCCTGTAGTCACTGCCAGAGATTGGCTACCAGGACGGGTTAAAGGAGAACTTCAGCTTTGATCAGCCCGATCGCCATTAGCCACGTCCGAACCGTGCGGTCGAGCAGTAATCTTAGATCATAGTATCTTTCAAAAAGCAGGAAACCATCGAATCAGAATTTTTTTAGAATTGACCCGAATAGGCAGCTGATTTTTAACAAGTGCTGAACATGTGACATATAATAATGTAATAGTAGTAGTAGTAAAGTAATGATAGTTTTTTAGTAGTAGTATCTCTAATATTCTATTTGTATTTTTCAGATGACAAATTCAGATTTAAATCCATGTTTGCAAATCATTTTTTAAAATCACTATCTTTTATTGATTACCAGCTGTTTGGTTTTGTGGAAAAGCAGACCTCGGCAAGGGTTCAAATTTATCTTTGCTATGTAAAATTTCGACTGGACCTGGCAATTCCTGTATTCGTACAAATTTAAAGCCCCATGAAGTTTAAAGATAAATTTGCAGTGAACGGATACCTCAGCGTTGCCCCTTGTTCTCCATTATAAGTCAATTTCAAGTTTTCTGGGAGACGAGATGAATCGACCGCACGACAAGGACAGAGCAGACAGGGACTGGGCTGAAGACCCCTGAAGTTCTCTTCTGAGGGCAGAAGATGGGTCATCTCCATTTTTCACCAGTTTCTCCTTTCTTTTCATTGGAATGCTTTGTATAGGAACAGTAAAAGGCTTGCATACGTTTTTTTTTTTTTTCTGGTTGCAGGCAACACAGTAAGACAGTCGATTTAAAACACCAGAGACGCTCAGACAATCATGCAGGCCTCTGCCTTTCCCCTCAACAGGGATGCTTTAGACGCGGCAGGGACAGCATGGCTGCAACCAACAACTGAAATCCTTCCAAAAAGAAGATCTCCGATCAATCGAGACCGGTCGATCGCAGAAATATAGAAAAAAAGGCCATTCAGGGCAGTGATGTGTTTCGACTTTACATTAAAAATCCCCGTAATCTCCTAGATTTTCTCTGTTTGAAGCGGCAGGCTGTAGCTTTATGCAAACTATTAGCTTAATTGGTTCTGATGTGCTTCGTGTTTAAGGAACAGCAGGTGGTCCCATTCGGCCAGGATTTGTGCTGTTAAACCTGCTAAAGCAGACCAAAGGCCGCCTGGCGGACTAAATGGCCGCCGTGTCTACTTTAATGTACATTCTCAGCTACGTGAGCATCTTAGAGAGTTGAGGAGGTCCGGCCGCAGTCGTTTAACCATCAGCGGTCACAAAATATCACAACTGTAGGAAAGAATAGACGCATATGTTACGAGTAGATAACAGCTACAAATGCATTTAGTCTAACGTAAAAGGTAAATGGGGGGGGGGGTGCAAAATTCAGTTAAACCTCAACCATTCATGGTTCTGCTGTAAAGTTTACACTTCGACCATCATTGTTCAAGCAAAACTGTAAAAGTCACTTCTTCTGGGATGTAAAGTTTACAGTACAAATTTTGTAGAACCATGAAAAGTGCCGATTTGTTGTAAACTTTCAGGGTCAGACATTTACGCCATGGTTAGTAGACTAGACTTAGATGCCTCCCTGGAGCAACTTCAGGGTTTTGGTCATGTTGGTAGTGGGATTCGAACCTGCAACCACTTAGTCCATAGGCAACAGTCCTACCGCTAGACCACCAACAGACTGAAATACACACAGTAAAACCACCAATTTACACTTTTACATTGAAATTTCACAGAGCATTTTTTTCTGGAACGCATTTCTCAGAAAAGGTCCATATTTTTGGGATTCTAGGATCTAAAAACAGCTGCAGGCATGCAGGCATGCTGAAGGACGCCAATGTTCAACAAAAGCCATTTTTTTAGGAGTAGCTTAAATCTCAGCTACATCAGTGGTTCAGGAAGCGTTGGTCATTCGAGTTAAGGCCGAATGCTGCCGTCACGTGCCGTTGGGATGGTGGGAAATAAAAGTTCCCAAGAGACGTAATTGTAATTTCATCTTTCGGCGCAGCAGAGATGAGGATGGATGGTAATTTACAGAGGAACAGCAGGTTGCCCTGAGGTTTCCTTGAGCAAAGTACCGACCCCATCACTGCTGCCTGGATGCTGGATATGGCTGCCCTGTGCTGGAAAATGTGGGTTTAATACAGCTACAGCATTTTGTTGTGGTTCACTGTGTGCTGTGCTCACAGTGACAAATTGGCACTTTCACTTCACTTTATTTTTACCAGCTACTATTCCCCGCTGCTTTTGGACTTTGGTTTAATCCTCAATCTCCTCACGTTACTCCATATTCATATTTTTGAAAATTGTCAGTGACCACTGGAAAGTGAGGATAGTGGTGTGGTTTGGATATAGGGAGTAGAGGTGGTGAAGGTGGAGGGTTTAAATACTTTAAGTCAATAGTTCAGAGTAGTCTGGAGTGTAGAAGAGAGGCAGGCAGGCTGGAATGGGTGGCGAAGAGAGGTAGGAGTGATCTGTGACAGACAGGTACAAGCAAAGTGAAAGGGAAGGTTCACAGCACAGCACGGTAGTGAGACTAGCTATGTTATACAGGTTGGAAACGTGTGCTGACAAAAAGACAAGCAGTGGAGCTGCCAGGCAAAAGGAGAAGAGGAAGGACAAAGAGGTTTATGGATGTGGTGAGAGAGGACATGAAGGCGGTCGGTGTGAAAGAGGAAGATGTACACAGGACAGGAAGACATGCCGAAAGTGGGAAGTCGATTCTTCTGACCAGCACGTGAAGGCAGCAAATGGAGCGAACGCTAATCCTAGGTCGACATTCCCTCAAAATAAAGTAAAAGAAAAGGGAAAAAAAAACTGTGCCATTCACACGGGGCACCAGCTGCTACAGACGAGGCCGTGTGACCACTGTCGTCCATGCGGACGGACGTTTGGAACGGTCTTTCATTCCTGTTATACAATTTTAACTCATTCAGGCTATAAAGGAATGTTTATAATGCAAATAATGTCCATATTTATGATCGCTAGCTCACTATATGCTGCATTTTTCATGTGTTTGCATAAAAAGCAAGTGTGGAAAAAAAAGAAAAAGAACAAAGTCTGTTAGAAGAATATCTATGTACAAGTCATGTTCAATACACTTCGATAAAGTTTACAGTTATTTGTTCATGCTATATTTAAAACCTCCCGGAGGAGCTTTCATTCAAAAGTCCAAACCTCCACACACACACACACACACACACACACACACACACACACAGAGCCTTTGGTGAAATGAGATGCTGTCGTGATGTTTCCACAAAAGAAAAGGTGCAGCCTCCACGCAGCGCCTGCTGACAGCCTGGAGGAGTTGAGCGGCTGAAGGTCGCCGTGTGGGCGTGAAGGTCGAAGTGATGGCGGGAGTTTCAGGGACAGAGCTGGAGGGGTTTCTTGGCCCTGAGAATCAAAACACAGACAGCTGACGATGAGAGACGAGAGGAGAATGTGAAGTGATAAACACGGCTGTAAGGCCTTTAGGATACTAGAAAGAAAGATAGAAGAGACAGAAAGAAAGGAAAAGATAGAAAGAATGAGAAAGGCAGTGAGAGTCGAACGAGAAAAAAAGGTAGAGAGAAAGAATAACACTATAATAATCATTTCAGATCTGAGCAGTAATGTGATTCTGCAGTAAATTTCGGCTCCGTTTGTTTTACTGAAGCAATAAAGAGTAAAACGTTCACTCGACTTTAAAACACCGTCATTAACACTGCAGGTGATACTGCGTATAG
Organism: Hepsetus odoe; assembly: GCA_017165825.1. Classification (NCBI taxonomy): domain Eukaryota; kingdom Metazoa; phylum Chordata; class Actinopteri; order Characiformes; family Hepsetidae; genus Hepsetus; species Hepsetus odoe. The sequence continues at coordinate 17,911,929 of CM029389.1, read as the reverse complement.
TAGCGTCACCTGCAATAGTGTGTGTTTGCAACAGTGTGTTTCTGCACGTTGAACATGCTGCCGTGTTGGGATGCTGTTCAAGGCTTAATGAAAAAGAACTGGAACGTTCGTTTATTTGTTTGTTTGTTTGCTGCTAATGTCAATGAACCCACCTGTTATTCTGCCACTGCCACACCAGCACAGTTATCTTTACTCTCAGAGGTTATAGCTAAATACTCAGCCCTGAAAAGAGAAGAAAGAAAGAAAGAAAGAAAGGGAGGGAGAGGAAGTCAGGAGACATGTTGGCTTTAGAGGATTAATCACATCGCAGGACAGAAGAGAAATGAAGAAAGAGAGGAAATTAAGGAAAAGTAAAGCAGTAGTTCCACCTTAGTGCAGGTGTGTGTTTGTGTGTGTGTTCACTCACGCGCTCTCTCTCAGCGCCTCCTCTCCTGCTGCTGCAATCTTCCTGTAGCAGTAAACCATCTCCACCAGCAGCCACAGCTGGAGTCCGATGATCGACACGTACATCATCACCTCTGACAGGATGGACGCCAAGCCACGAGTCGCTACGGAAACAGAGAGAGTTTGGTTTGTGGAAGATTGAACCCCAGAAACTGGACTGAAAATGAGAGACAACAACACTGTCCTTCAGGAAGATCTGGAGAACTGCTCAGGTACAGAGACTGGACTGAACATGAGAGACAACAACACTGTCCTTCAGGAAGATCTGGAGAACTGCTCAGGTACAGAGACTGGACTGAAAATGAGAGACAACAACACTGTCCTTCAGGAAGATCTGGAGAACTGCTCAGGTACAGAGACTGGACTGAACATGAGAGACAACAACACTGTCCTTCAGGAAGAAAAGAAAACAACAGAAAAAAATGGAAACCAAATTTTAAACACTATGTTTTAATTATCAAACAGGATTTATAAATCAGTATAATCTTCAGAAAAAAGATGAATTAATTTGTCATTTTTGTCTTAACTGTTTTATTGCGATGCCATATCTCACTCACAAGATGACGCTGTTTTTCCAAAAAGTGCTGTGAGACGGACCGCTTCAGTATGTAGGGGTGTAGTAGGTGTGTAGGGGTGGGTGTTTCTGGACACACTGCATGGAGACTGTATTTCTAGAACTGTCCACTTTGTTAAAAAAATAAACAGATTCTGACTAAATATGGAGCAGAAAAGACTGAAACACACCCTCCCATTGTTCCCAACATGGCCAAATGTTTGCAGATACCAGCATTTCTTGCAAAACCAAGAGATTTATGTCACACTGCAACCTCTTCTCTTCTCAGAAGGCTGGAACATTGCTGTGAGGATTTGATTGCAGCCGTGAGAGTATTCGCAAACTCCACTCCAGCTCCAAAACTCCAGGAATCCCAACGCTGGGGGGGTTTATACAGAGGGACACACGGAACTCAGGGTTGTTCTTAGTATATACAGCACTGTGCAAAGGTTTTAGGCAGGTGTGGAAAAAATGCTGTAAATAAAGAATGCTTTCAAAAATGGAAGCGTTAATTATTTATTTTCATCAATCAACAAAATGCAGTGAATGAACAAAAGAGAAATCTAAATCAAATCAATATTTGGTGTGACCACCCCTTTTCTTCAAAACAGCATCAATTCTTCTAGGTACACTTGCACACAGTTTTTGAAGGAACTCGGCTGGTAGGAGAACTGAGCACAGATCTTCTGTGGATGTAGCTTCCTCACATCCTTCTGTCTCTTCATGTAATCCAGACACACTGGATGATGTTGAGATCAGGGCTCTGTGGGGGCCAGAAGAACTGATGTTGGTTTGAAGGCAAAAGGTAGTCAGTCAGTCCATCCATCCATCCATCCATCCATCATCTGCCACTTGTCCCAAACGGGGTCGCGGGGGAGTGCCGGTGTCCAACCCAGCGCACACAGGGTGAGGACGGGGGACGCACCCTGGACAGGTCGCCAGCCCATCGCAGGGAGGAGCGGGACGGGGACGGCACCTTGCTCAAGGGTACCTCAGGGCAACCCATTGGGAAGGGGTTCGAACCCCTGATCCACCGATCATGTGGCCAACATCCTACCCACTAGGCCACCGCTGCCCCGGCAAAAGGTAGTAACACCAAATATTGATCTGATGAAGTTTTGTGTATATGTATATATATCTGTATTATATATATATATATATATATATATATACACACACACACATCTCCAAGATGTTTGGAACAACCTACCAGCCGAGTTCCTTCAAAAACTGTGTGCAAGTGTACCTAGAAGAATTGATGCTGTTTTGAAGGCAAAGGGTGGTCACACCAAATATTGATTTGATTTAGATTCTCTTTTGTTCATTCACTGCATTTTGTTGATTGATGAAAATAAATGATTAACGCTTCCATTTTTGAAAGCATTCTTTGTTTACAGCATTTTTTCCACACCTGCCTAAAACTTTTGCACAGTGCTGTATATATATGACATATTGTGAAAAGTATTGAGATCTTTTTGCCATGTTGCCATTGTGACCTTGTGAACATCATTAGTCTTGCTGCTTTAAAGCAAAAAGTAAAGAAGTTGAGCCATGACAGACGTGTCTCGTCTGAAAGAGTTGGAACTTGGGCTAAGCTGTAAAAGTGCTGAAATAACACACCAAACAAACTAATACTGCTTTGTAAAGTGCTGCTCCTTTATAACCTGCAGACTGACAGGCAGGTGTGTGTGACAAGAGATCAAAGCACTGGGGCTGTCGCCTTGGAAACCTTCTTTACTTTGACAGAAAGAAGACGCTTCCTGTATCCTTGCATCTGACGTCCAATTGGGACATTCTGTTCAGGGCAACTGCCGCACATGCTTTCTCTGCTCACACTCAATGTGTGTGTGTGTGTGTGTGAGAGAGAGAGAAAGAGAGACCAGCCTTATAATTCTGCTTCATTAGGACAGTGACTGTGAAACCCCAGGTTCCCCAGACTTCAGTAAATTAAAAATACTTTAATATAAACATTAAAAATTGAGAGTTAAAATTTTTGAGAGATTTTTTGGACAAAAAAAATATTTATAGGGATGCAACTACAAGACATAAAATATAAAACATAAAATCTAAAAATATTGAATTATATTTGAATATAAAAATATTTCAATTATAGAATATAATATAGGAGTAAAACAGATCAAGAAATGCTTCTTAATAGGTGGATGAAATAAATAGTAATGGAAAATAGATAGTTAGACAAACAGATAGACAAACAGATAGATAGATAGATAGATAGATAGATAGATAGATAGATAGATAGATAGACTTATTTTTTGTGTTTTCATGCTTTTTGTGTGAAAATTGAACTCAGCTCCAATCTGAGGATTTGGCAACCCAGATACCGTATGAACTTGTCAGTGATGAAGCAGGACAGCAGGGGGGACAGTGTCTTTCTAACTGCTGCCTTTAAAAAAACTTTGATCAGCTTTTTCTGTTCAAGTGGGACAGGCTAATTTCCCCAGCTTCTTCTGCAGGTCACCACTTTTAATACACACGATTATAATAAGCTCCCTCTCGCTGACCCCCCTTCTCATACAAGGCGAGTTGTGCATTTGAAGGCTTCGGTACAACAAATCTGTTGAGGATAATTTAGATTTTTTTCTGATTATCAGCAATAGCTCTGAGCCAAATTATGAAGCCACTGCTCTAAATAATTGAAACTTACTGAATATTCATTGCAGGCCTAAAGCCTGTTGCTGTCCGGCCCTCACCTTTGGCCACCACGTTGATGGTGATGAACTTGGTGGTGTTGGTACGGAACTCGTAGTAGTCGAAGGTGAGCGTGCGGTCGAAGTAGCAGCGGTAGGTGCCCGTGTCATTGAAGGTAACGTTGATGATGTAGATGGAGCCGTCCTGCAGGTCCACTGTCTTCTTGCTGCCGTTCCAGCCCAGTCGGTCTGTAAATCGGTCGTCCACCACTGTACCCACCATGTCGGCGTAGCTGTAGATCTGCAACACATGATGTGATGATGCTAATAAGCTTTCATTACTCGTGCAAGGTGTCATTTGAAGCCGTTTACAGACTGATCAGGACCGTCTGTGTTCGGGACACTGGGTGGGTAGGGTGGTTCTCCCTCTCCCCCACCACTAAGTATTACTGTCCTCTTTCTCTGGGTAGGCAGGACAGTTCTCCCTCTCCCCCATCCCTCACTACTTTTCTCTCTCTGGGGGTGAATGGTGCTAAAATCACTCAGTATGCTATTTTTATAAAAAATAAAAAAAAGTAATCCATAAATATTTTATTAGTTCATGTAGTTTTAGCAGTTTTTTAGCAGGATATTATATCAATATTATATCTTTTCAAACAAGATGACTTTTATCACATAAACTGATAAATGTTTGTCCACATGCAGATTTTTTCAGAGAAAAACAGTAGGTTTTATTTTATTTTTTAAACTAGCCTTCCATGACTTGTCCACAGAGGTCTGTATAAATATTTCCTCTCTTCTATTAGAAAAGTTAATATAATTTTTCCTGAAATATTTTCAGTCTACTAAAATTAATATTTTCACTACTGTACAGCTTTCCTCTTCCTTGGAAACTACAACAGAGTGACCCCAATTTTTCAGGGAAGGTCTCTTTTAATGTCCCAAGAACTGTCCAGAATTAAAACTATTAATTATAAAATAAAAAAAAGTCAATTATAAAGCGCAGCCAACAGACGACAGGCAAACGACTAACATTATGATTCTGGCTAACAGAGGGGGCTGCTCGCTATAGCAGCTTCATATCGCTCTTCTGTTACTGAAGCTTCACTCGTCTAGTATGTTCTAGTTGTAGAGATAACTGTTGTAAAATTGGGCTGCTCGCTAGCGCCTCTGGCAGCACCGTTACCTCACAGGTCATGGGTTCGATTCCCAGGCGGGACGGTCTGGGTCCTTTCTGCATGGAGTTTGAATGTTCTCCCCGTTTCTGCATAGGTTCCTCCATGAGTGCCCCTGTAGACACTAGGAGAACATGTCCACTCCACACAATAAGGACCCAGACTGCCCCGTCTGGGACTAAGGCCATTCCTCTCAGCGCGCTGCCCCTCAAACCAAAACTGAGACATTTTTTATTTTAAAGATGAAAACACTGATTTTTTTAAGGACAGACTGGCCACAGTGTCAGAACACTTTAACCGTCATAAGTTATCCATCATTTATGAACAGTTGAGTGAAGATGGTGGTCTGTTTTTATGTTCGTGGTGACCAGCGAAACTGTCAATTCTGCTGATGCTGCACTTCTTAAGCATCATCAGGACCGCTGAGCTCAGCAGTGAACAACAAAAAAAAGACCATCAAAAGCACTAATGTGTCGGAGAGTGGATGGAGGCCTGGATGGGAGTAGAATAAAAAAATTACTATCGTTGTTTTACTCAGAAACAGTGGAATTCTGCAAGGTGTCTCTCAGTGAAGTTATAAAAATAATCCTAAGAAACAGTTCAATTGCAACACTAATATAATCCTAAGATTATATTAGCATCATCACATCATGTGTACTATTGTTCATTATTTTATTATATCAGTCCCACTCACTCAGTCATTCTCTCATTTATTCTCTCATTCATTCTCTCCCCTGTTCTCTCATTCCTTCTCTCCAACGCTTATTCTGAGAGGCGTTGCGGGTCATAGTTTCCATTTGTGTCGCATCTAGATTTTCTATTTGTTTTTCCCATAATTAAACCTGTAAATCTGCGAACCATCAAAAGAGCTTTGGAAGGCATGGGCAGTTCTTTCCTGCTTAAAGGCTCTTCTTTGATGGACAACATGGAGACAGTGGACAATGGAGAACCTTTCTGCTGTTGTTACAAGTCAAAGGAGCTTTTATTGGTTCCAGATTCATTAAAAGAGTTTGTGGTTTAATCGTCACATTAACAAGGTGGTAATTAACTAATTAAATCACCATCATCAGTAAGAATAAGTAAAACAACATCAACAATAACAATTGATAAAACAGATAAAACCTTCGTGGCTTAAACCCAAACTATTATGACTTTATACTGAATTTATTCCACCCCATAAAAATACTAAAACTGCACACAAAGTCACAGTGACCCTTAGATTTGTAGGTTAAGGAGCAGCTGAGCTCGTACTCACTTGGTTGAAGTCGCTTTCTCCTTTCGCCATGAACCACCAATCCACTGTGGCCGAGGCCGCCACCTCACCCCTCATCTTACAGGAGATACAGCCCAGTTTAAATCCCTTTCCGGCCACCGCCTCCGTGTCCGAATCCACCTCCACACAGGCTGCATCACTGAGCAGGGCTGCACACACACACACACACACACACACACACACACACACACACACAGACACAGTCAGTCAGTCACACACATCCTCTCTTACTTCAGAACTCTAAGCCTTTATCAGAGTATCTCTGAAGCCCATTCATTATTTCTACTGTCTCTGTTATTTCAGAGCTCGCAGGCATTATTCTGATTTCAGCCAGCTGGAGGTGAGCTTTATTTCTTTTATTTCTTTCGCTTTCTCGTGCGTGCTTCTGCCACCCGGAAAAGTGCATGCTGGCTTTTCTTTTCTTCGTGTCCAAGGCAGAGCATCTGTGTTTATTTCCACTCATAATGTCAACTAGTATGGCCAATGCCTCGTCTGCCCATCTTTTGGCAGATTCCTTTGCCAGGGCCCAGGCTGTGCAGGCGACAATCACTTACCTCCTTCCTCACGGTCTGAAACAGGGCTTTTTTTTCTTTTTTTGTTTTTTTACAATTTGTTTTTAAACTTTTCATTCGTTCTTTTATTTGCCTCTGCTTTTCAATAGTCCAAGGGTTTCACCTTCTGATCTGGAGACTTTTCATTGTGCAGAAGGTCAAAGGGCTGAACGTGACTGAGATCATACACAGATGCACTGTTTCATAGCTACCGTTGTGAGGTTGTATTATTCTTTGGAAGGGATTTTCCAAGATTTTCTTCAATTAGTCGGAGTTGCATGGACTGGTGCGTTTTGCTCAGGGAGTGCAGGGACACTGGTGAGGATAAGTGTCTCAGAAGATAGATGGATTGGTGGAGTTCTCACTAGGTCGAATGAGGTTTTTTTTTGAGCATTAAGTATGGCCTGTCCAACCTCACTGCAGCAGCGATGAAAAAGACACCCGAAAGGTCTGCTTGGTCCAAGCTGATGTGAAGGATTCCAGACTGTGAAGCCTCTGCCGCAGCCAGGACCCAGGCAAGCTTTTTTTGAGGTTAAACATTGAACGATGGGGGGATTTTGAGGGGAAATAAATGATCAGTGAGCGATGCTGCTCCACATCCTGCTGCAGCTTGTCCTCTACATAACGCCACCATATATAGATGTAGGCGTCTATATATGCCATCAAGGTTGCACACGCCGGACGAGAGGGACACACCTGCACCTCCAAGTGTCTCCCTCTCTTTTTCTCTCCCTCTCTCTGCATCTGCATCTCACAACCAATCTGTGTGCTAATTTTGACCTTGCACCTTGAAGGAACTTTACGATGGAGCTAATGGAGGGTTGAGGGACAGGCCACATATTGCACAAGTCACTGGACAAACAGCAGTGCGGTTACGCCAGCTGCCGCTCCTATAGGTAGCTTTAGCGCTGTGAAATATTCGGCAGTTTGGCGAAAATATCACATTTACATCCTTTTACCCCCATATTCTTTTAGGGCTGGAAGCTATGAGGCCAATGTATCTAACAGTGAAAGCTTATCTGCTTCAACTTAATGCTTAATGCTTTATTAGTAAGATCATTTTCATGTACTTTTGAGTATTTTTTGGGAAAACTATTTCCATTCCCTCCCTTCATTAGACCTGTCCTTTCTTTCATTTTCTTCAGAACAGACTTCTCACTTTAGTCTGATTGCATTTGCTCCATTATCGCTCACTTTTCCAACATCAAGACCCGTTTTAAATGGACAAAAACATAGAAAAGAAAAGACCATCGGTGCAGGACGGACAGAAGGAGACGTAAGAGAGGACAAAGGGAGTGTGGACGACGGAGAAAAGGCATGTATCGAGTGTGATTTTCATGATGACATGGATGAAAGTGAAGCAGTGAAATTAATGTCTAGTATTTTCATCAGTTTTTATTGGAGAAATTTTTTACTTTTAAAATCTGAGTACATTCCTGTAGTTGAATCAGCACTCCTGCTTTTACTCAAGTATCTGTGCTTACTGGAGGAAAGTTCCAAGTTCAGGTTCTGTGACTCATTAGCCTCGTAGCAAACTTCAGCTTAGGTTGGGTTTGGGGGGGGGGGTAACTGGGTTAAACCTTTTCGCCAAACTTTCCCTTTCATGTTTTTATTTTTATTTTTTGGGGCAGGGGGGTAGGGAGCAGTGCAGCAGGAAAAATAAAAAGAGAAATGAAGAGAAACGGGGCACACTTGCCACATCAGTACAGGAGGCAGGGGGAGAGGAAAAAGCAGGAGGAGAAAGAGGAGAAAAGAGGAGAGAAAAGGAGAGAAGAAAAGAGAATGAGTTAGATTTCAGCTGCAGTGAACTGAGTGGATCCCAGGGTTTTTACAACAGACAACATTTTAGCATCATCACAGTATAAACGCACACACACACACACACACACACACACACACACACACTGCTGAGGTGCAGGCGGGTCTGTGAGGAAAGATCCGGAATGCATCCTGACAGGGAAAGGTTTTCTTCCCAGTGCTGCTTTACAGACAGGTCAAAATACAGAGACAACTAAGAAGACATTTCTATGGCAGGACATGGATGAAAGAAATAACAACAGTGAGAGGAAAGATGGATTAGACACTGAAGAGCCCGATATTAAAGGAACAGTTCGGTACATCTCAACCTAATGCTGCATTTGTACAGTTGATTGCTACTGGCAGGAATTTTAATGTTTTCCTTGACTCAGACTCGTCCCTCAGAGACTCATACTCGCCCTCCAGAAACAGACTCACTCTCCAGAAACTCAGACTCAGCCACCCCGAGACTCAGTTTTAACCCTAAAAGACTGAAATCACTCTTCAGAGACTCAGACTGCCGCAATAAAGACTCAGACTCCTCCCACAGATACTCAGACTCACCCTTCAGAGACTCAGACTCCCATAATAAAGACTCAGACTCCTCCCACAGATACTCAGACTCACCCCTCAGAGACTCAGACTCCCGTAATAAAGACTCAGACTCACCCCTCAGAGACTCAGACTCCCGTAATAAAGACTCACCCTTCAGAGACTCAGACTCCCGTATTAAAGACTCAGACTCCTCCCACAGATACTCAGACTCATCCCTCAGAGACTCAGACTCTCACTTCAGACTTGATACCCAGACTCACCCCTAAAAGACAGTCACACCTTTCAGAGACTTTAGACTCACCCCTCAGGGACTCATATTTCCCTGTCAGAGACTCAGACTCATGCCTCAGAGACCTGTGATACCTGCATGCCTTGACAAAAATGAACTGACACATTCTCAGCATTGTGGTTTTTTGGCCATTGTCAGGCTCCATGTTCTCGGCATGAATAAAGTAAATTTTAGGGAAAGGACAATAACGGGAACAGTTAGTATGGGTGTTGCTCCAGTGCTCTTATGTTGGATAACTGAAAATAAGCCTTATGGGGTCACATCAAATGTTCATTCATTGAATTCTGCAACCCGCTGATACTGTAAATGGACAACCCCCTGTAGCCCTCAGCCCTGGTCAGGACACTTACATTTGAAAGTCACTACCATGTCCCACCACACCATTACATAACACTCCTTTGGCACAGATTATGTTACGCAACTTAAACGGCCATAATGAGCCGTTTTAATCTGTACTTTTTGAATTTTGGCAGCTCAAAGCGACAGCACTGGCCTTTTAAACTCTTTCTGAGCAGAAAAGGTTTTCAGAGAAGGTCTTGTGATCAACTTTAATTGCAACTGAGAAAAAAGATGCATTGTCCAATGTAATTGCTAAAGGGGACGATACTGGACTGCAAAATCTAGGTGCAGCATTGGGTTTGGGAACCTACCATGGGCCAAAGTACTTTGACATCACAACATTCATATCAGCGCCGTTCTAACAAAACCTTGTATCTCCATTTTTGATGTTTCTATTTTTCACAGTTTCTGTTCTATCATTTAACTCCAGGTGTGAATTATTTTCTTTTAAACAGATAAAGCTTATTCTGCATCATAACATCAAAATAAAAACCCTTGTGACTGACAGATTTTTCCAGGCTCCTCCCATAAATGTGTTCTTTTATAGCTTTAAAAACTGGGAACATTAATATTCATCCTAAACTGAAACCCAAACACACATTTAATAAAAAGCTTGAATTGACTGAACATTTTCTTTGTCGTTATACAGCGAACAAATCAAAATGTGCTGCAGTTTCTCATTATGTTTTTATCAGCACCGACAATTCTGTGCTCTATTAAAGTTTTTTCTTTTACATAGTGCTAAGAGCTGAGAGGGTGAAGCTTGCGGCTCTTTAATGCAGTAAAAAAATGAAGCGAGTTTTTTTACACTCTTTAATATCAATTTCTGTTTTTATTAACTTCATTCAGCAAATGAAGGAAAATATCTGTGAAGCTCAACTTCAAATTGTATTAAAATAATTAAGACTGGCCTAAAAAGCCAACATGAAGGAAAGATCATGAACAGATGGGGGTGCTGTTTCAATCGTCCATGTGAAAAGCTAGAGCAGGTGTTGACGAAACAAAGTCTCGGGACCTGAATCACCAACAGCGGTGCTCAACATGACCCATGTTACCTATACAGTGGAACCTCTGCTCACTAACGCTTCCGAACACGTACAAATCGGGTTCGATCTCTTTTTACATCTTTTTACAATTCTCTCTGTACATCGTTCTCCCTGAACATCTTTCTCCCAGTACATCTTTCTCCCTGAACATCGTTCTCCCAGTACATTGTTCTCCCAGTACATCGTTCTCCCCGTACATCGTTCTGCTTGAACATCATTCTCCCAGTACATCGTTCTCCCCGTACATCGTTCTGCTTGAACATCATTCTCCCAGTACATCGTTCTCTCTGTACATCGTTCTCTCCGTACATAGTTTTCCCAGTACATCGTTCTCCACGTACATAGTTTTCCCAGTACATCGTTCTCCACGTACATAGTTTTCCCAGTACATTGTTCTATTTTACGTCATTCTCTCTGTGCATCGTTCTCCCAGTACATCATTCTCTCTGTGCATCGTTCTCCCAGTACATCATTCTCTCTGTGCATCGTTCTCCCAGTACATCGTTCTCTCTGTGCATCGTTCTCCCAGTACATCATTCTCTCTGTGCATCGTTCTCCCAGTACATCGTTCTCCCAGTGCATCCTTCTCCCAGTACATCTTTCTCGGTCAGACATGCATTTATTCGCTGTGAACTCTTTGTACGGGATTTTGTGTGTATTTTGGTGATTTAAGTTAAGTTTTTGTATCAATTAAGGATTTGTCAAACTTTTTTTTTGCCTATGCTTAAAACTCATAAAAAAGTGTTTACAGCTAGTGGTTCGTGTTGCGTGAACTCTTGCAATGTCTTCTCTGTTGTTTAAGGTTTTCTCAGTGTCATTCAATGCTTTTACATTTAGTTTACTATTACACTCTGTATTCCATGGTATAATGAACAATTATTGTGCTTAAAAATCTTTACATATTTACATACAGTTTGTATTTAATGGGAAATTACGTTCGGGTTTGCGTCCAACTCGATTCACATCCAGAGTTTTGGAAAGCATTATGGTCGTGATCAGAGGTTCCACTGTATCAAGAACCAAGACTGCCTCTGCAATAAGCTCCATCTCATTCTCACTGCCACTAACAACGCTCTTGGAGAACACAGTTTGCTTCTTTTTCACCAACAGGAACCGGTTCTGTTCAGGATTCTATGAACCTTGATGCTGCCTGGCAATACAGGACACATTTCCGCCCGAGCAGATCAGGGATGCGTCTTCAACAAAAGGAGGACACATCCACTGATTTCACACTTCCCACTGATAAAAAAATATATATATATAAATAAATACATTTAGGATCCCATACCACTTTATGTTTGGCTGAGACGTTCTGAATTTAGACCAAAAAGAGCCGGTTCCTCATTGGTGGAAAGGGCTTTGTGTGTCCATCAATGTGTGTCTGGACGGCAGCACAGGCTGTGAAACCTGAACTCCAGTATTCCCAGCGTTTCAGTAAGAGAACTCTGCTTCACTGACTTTGCCAAGCTTTTCTATCTGCTTTAAACATGTGCAGTGTCTAATGCTTGCACTTTTAATGCTGGACATAGGAGCTTCAGAAAGGTTCTCAACTTTAATGTGATATTTCCTTTCCTAATGGACATAGTAGTCCAGCCTGTTGTGACTGATGCTGCATTGTGTTTTACAGATGAGGGCTTGAAACGTCACCCAGTACTTGATCCTTCTGACCTTGTTTTTCTGGCGGAAAGAGAGCAGGACACAGCTGAATTCATCTCAGGCTGGTTCTGGTGCCCAGGGACATGGCAAACATCCATGACGTTTCCCATGATGCTCAGCCTTAGGGATCAGACTTTCCATAGGAACAAATTGTGTGTTTCAGTCTGTATCATGAACAAAACATCCGCCTGAGAACTGAAAGGGCCTTTTCTGAAGCAGCTCTGCGGCAAAAAGAGTCTCTTTCATTGGTTCCTTATTGGTTCTTCACCGCAGGACAAAATGTAAAGGGATAGTCTGGTGAATTTACACCCCCATCATTATGAAACAGCACACAGTGAACCAGAGCGAAATACATTCTCTGCACTTCACCTACACAAAGGGAGCAGCTATGTCCAGCGCCCGGTGAGCAGAAGTGGGGACGGTACCTTGCTCAAGGGATTCAAACCCATGACCTTACAATCTGGGGGCCTAGTCCCTAAACCCTAGGCCCCTGCATCACCATTTCTTATAGGGCAGCGGTGGCCTTAGTGGTTAGGGAGTTGTCCACAGGGTCGGAAGATTGTGGGTTCAAATCCCTTACCAGTAGCTTGCCCTGAGGTACCTTTGAGCAGGGTACCGTCACTGCTCCCCGGGTGCTTTCATAGTTGTGGTTCACTGTGTGCTGTGTTCTCACAATATCAAGAATTTTCACTTTCACTTTTTCACCACGTCTAATCCAACGCAATCTCGCTTCTCTCACTTTGTCTCCAAAGAACCCAACCTGAGCTGTCCCACTAATATTCTCCTAATCCTTTCCCTCCCAATCATCCCTCCCAAAGCAAATCTCAGCATCTTTAACTCTTTAACGCTGCCGTCTGCAACACATATGACATAGCTGGTCTCACTACCATCCTGTAAACCTTCTCATTAATAATTTCATTCCAAAGTATTTTGAATAACTTCTGTTCAGACAATGTGAAAGGCACTTTCTGTACATTAAAAAGTACTCAACAAAAATGCAGATATGAGGCATTGTCCTGACAGCAGTACTGTGTCAGACAGTGTCCAGCTCTGTCAGAGTGAGTGACAAAGTCACTGCATGAGCAAAAAAAGCACTAAGCATTTAAAAATGTACACATTTTATGAATGGTGTCATATCAAACCTCACTTTGCTCAGGATTTGTGTCTTTGAGTGAACAGAAAAAATAGTAAATGTGGGTGGTGGTGGTCTAGTTGTAGGATACTTGGCTATAGACCAAGACGTCCCAGGTTTGAAACCAACCTCCAGCACTTCCACCACAGGGTTCCTGAGCAAAAACCCTTAACTCTGAGTTGCCCCAGGGGGACTGTCCCTGTAATCAGGAATTGGAAGTCGCTCTGGATAAGAATGTCTGCTAAATGCCGTGTAAATGTTGATGTTTCTTCTTTAAAAGGCAGTGAAACAATGTTGTTCATGATTTCGGTGAAGCGAGACGCAGTACCAGTGTTTGCCCTGAAGCCATTAGAGATTCAAAACTCAAACTGAAGACTCTGAAATCTCAACCTGAGACTTGACAGTTTCCAACAAAGTGTCCAGGCTCAAGGTTGTCCTGTTCTAATATGACTATGAGGACCAAGAGTCCCCTGAGTGTTAATCATGCCGTTCATCCAGAGACCTGGCTGGAGAGTCCAGCTTCCTGTTGCCATGGTAACCAAGGTGTAGACCGGAGGTTGGTTTACTCAGTACTGCCTTTATATCATTAACCTGCACTCTTTTTTTTAAATTTTGATATATTTGTTTTTTCGAGCTACATGTTTTTAGTTTCTCTCCGTAAAAACTTTGCTCTCATCGTTATCAATTTCTCTCACTCACTCATTCTCTCTCATTCCCTCCAACCTCCAAAAAAAAAACAGTTTTCAGCTTGTTTTTCCATTAATATTTCATTAAAATCACAAAAGCTACAACTAAAAGTTTCAAACATGTAAATCTGCAAAACCTCAAAGGAGCTTTTGGAGGCACCAACTGTTTTTTCCTGAAAGGAGTATGTGGAATAATTGTCATGGTAACAGGGTGATAATTAATTAACTAATCAAATCATCATCATTAAGAATAAGTAAAACAACAACAACAACAACAACAACAACAAACATAATACAATGCAGCTTCTCAAAATAATTACACATCATGGTCCGATTTATGACATTATTAGATGATGATAATTCATAATTATTTTCATAGTATTTATACAGATTAACTGTCTGTCTGTAATGCTATGCCGCTGAGAGTTGACCCTTCGTTTGTCCTTGTCTGCCCTTGCAGAGCTTTAACAGACGCTACTCCCTTCCCCCATTCTCTCCCTCTCTCTCTCTCTCACAGACACACACGCACACACACACACACACATGCACACACACACACACACGCACACACACACACACACACAGTCAGAGCAGTGTGTGTGGACCTGCGTCACTGCTAGCTTAGGCTGGTGCTACATTCAGCCGGAACTCACACTGACTCACAAACACACACACACACACACACACACACACACACACACACACACACACACACACACACACACACAGTGTCATCGCCATACTCATCTCAAAGCTCTAACAAGTAATGGAAGCTGACAACCCACTAGTTAACATCACCATGTGGAGTTGTAAAAGACTCACTTATGTGGTTTCTGATCAGTACCTAGAACCATCCAGAACATGGACTAACTGAAGACAAAATGAAGGCTTCATGATAGTGGTACTGTGTACAGCTATGCATACTTCAGTGCATGGATCTAGATAACAGTCTGTCTGTCCAAAAGTTGACACATAAGGAGAAACTACACATTATATTGATTAAATTATTAAATTGTTTCAGTGAGAATCTTCTTTTTCCGGCTGCTCCCGTTAGGGGTCGCCACAGTGGATCGGCTGTCTCCATGTCTTCCTGTCTTCTGCATCTTACTCTTTTACACCGACCACCTGTCCTCTCTCACCACATATGCATACACATTCATAAACCTCCTCTTTGTCCTTCCTCTTTTCCTCTTTCCTGACAGCTCCATCCTCTACATCCTTCTGCTGATGTTCTCCTCATCTCTCTTCTGTTCATGTCCAAATCAACACAGTCTTGCTTCTCTCACTTTGCCTCCAAACCATCCAACCTTTCACCCTAAAATGGTTCCTAATCCTGTCCACCCTCATCCCTTCCAATGCAAATCTCTGGGGGTGATGATTTCAACATGCAGTTAATATCAGGTTTGTTTGAAGGGCGCGGTTCTGTAAGAACTGGCGGCAGAACTGTCTCTGCATTTTCCCCTTTGGTGAAACGACAGACGTCACTGGCTGTTCCAAATCCTGTGCTGCTTTTCATTCGGCTCAAGGACGACTGTCTATTTATCTCTGTCGGTGTCTCCTTTTTCTTTTCCCCACCTTCTCTCCATCAGCCATGTTCACACGCTGCACACATTACTGTTTTTTTTAGCATTTTTGGTTTTTTTCTAGAAAAACTGATACCTTTAGGTGACACTTTTCACAATCCAATTTATTCCTGTTGAGCAAAACAATGTCACAGTTGTTTTACGCCTAAAAACCCTCTTTTGCCCAAAATGTCTTTTTTCCCTTATTTTAGTTGTGTCCACTAACTGGGTGTTCCCCAAGCACAGTTATCATAGTTCCCAAGGTCAGTTTTACTGAGTGACGGGGGAGAGGAAGGACCACGCTACCCACCCAGAGAGAGAGAGAGGGGACAGTTATATTGAGTGATGGGGAGAGGGAGGACCACTCTACCCACCCAGAGAGAGAGGGGACAGTTATACTGAGTGATGGAGAGAGGGAGGACCACTCTACCCACCCAGAGAGAGAGGGGACAGTTATATTGAGTGATGGGGAGAGGGAGGACCACTCTACTCACCCAGAGAGAGAGGGGACAGTTATATTGAGTGATGGGGAGAGGGAGGACCACTCTACCCACCCAGAGAAAGAGGGGACAGTTATATTGAGTGATGGGGGAGAGGGAGGACCACCTTACCCACCCAGAGAGAGAGGGTACAATTATATTGAGTGATGGGGGAGAGGGAGGACCACCTAACCCACCCAGAGAGAGAGGGGAAAGTTATACGGAATGATGGGGGAGAGGGAGGACCACCCTACCCACCCAGAGAGAGAGGGGACAGTTATACTGAATGATGGGGGAGAGGGAGGACCACCCTACTCACCCAGAGAGAGAGAGGACAGTTATGCTGAGTGATGGGGAGAGTGAGGAGCCATCCTATCCAGACTCCTCAGCACGGATAGCCATGGCATCACTGGAGAACCCGCCAGTGAACAGCCTCAGGCTGGATTTAAGCGAATATTCAGTCACTTATTCTCTGATGGACACTCTGGTCAGACATTTCCAAAGTAATGTCTTCCAGTGAGGTCAGTGATGTACTGAAACTGGCTGACACACAAACTTTCATCACACATCAGTGTTGCGTAAAGCACGCTGCAGTAAGTGACCGGTTCTGTCCAGCCCAGGTTCTGCTGACCGGTCTGTCTGATGATTGACACACAACTTTTGGTCAGCATTAGAGGACACTGGAGGGAGACACCACACACACACACACACACACACACAGAAATGCACACAGAGAAATGCTAACCATACATTGTTTCTCAGTGTTTGGCCTCCAGGCCAGTTGATGTGGTTACATCACAGATGGACGGTCAGAGACTGACCAGCTCTTCACACATCCTTCAGAAACTGTGAGTTGAAGAACCTATTCTGTTTCTTCTTAACAATAATACTTTTATTCTTGATGCCTCCTAAATACAATCACATGCTTTAAAGTTCCAAAATGGCCCTTGTTTTCTTTTTTATTCTGTTTTCAATTTGTAAAGATCTGTTACAGCTCCTGTGTCTTCCAGACCTATCCCCACTTGAAAACCTGGGTATTCTGATTTGCCACTTGTCAGTACATAGGCCCTGCCTCTTCCCCATATTCTGATAAGAAATGCATTACAATGAAAAAAGCCATATGAAATGCTTAACAATATCATAGCCTGTGAAATATGCATAGAAAGTATTCGCATCTGAACTCCCCATAGCTTTCTCTGCAGATGAGCATAAAAACCACTCGCAAAATGACTAGAAGTGGGTCACCATCATTCATAGCTCAGCTCTGTCTGAACCTGAGCTACAAAGCAGCTCCAAAGTGTAATATTTAGAGTTGAAGTACGTCATCAGTTCCACAAATAAAAATGTTTAATTAAAGTTTGTCTCCAGTTGGCCCTCACCAAAAGGAATTGCTCCGTCTAACCACAGAAAGCTCAGTGAAAGTCCTGCCCTCCCTGTACAAAAATCTAAACTCATAATCATAGTCTTTCACATAGTCTTTTCACACAGACATTATCAGTCTGAATCAGAATTTATAACGGATTAATCGATTCAAGATTTAGAAAAATCATCAAGATTTTTGATTAAATGGCTCAAATTTCATTTGCAAATCAGGTCATAAAAGTGTTAGTTACTGTTTTAACTACTCTTCCGAGGTTAAACAACATCTTCTGGGCCAGAATTAGTTGGGCTGGTTCTGTGGGCACTACTTCAGACCAGACGACACAACTGGAGGAGGGAACATTACACTTGTTCTCCAAGTCTAATCACAGGAGACATCGTAAGGAGATCTGCTGAATAATTCAAGCAGCACAGATAAAAATAGAAACTTCACCCTAATAAAGCCCTTCTATTCTGGTCAGTAAAAACGAATGTCTTCATGGTTCTTTAGCTGGACAGTTAGCCTTGTATTAATGAATTAATTTACTTTTGAAGCATTTTTGTTGTTTTCTGTATCAAAAGGCCAAAAATCTCTCTACATTACTATTTTCAGTCTCTCTTTATCTTTCCTTGAATGAAACAGATTGACTAACTATCTGCTCCCCGACTTGTCTTTCAGCTCCCCGACTGTTCAGTTTCCAATTGCATCAGGACCCCCAGGACCACCTGGTGAACAGGTGTTGTTTGGTTGGTGAATCTCAGCATCACAATTAAGTTTAGTTTGTGCCTGTAGCTGACAAAATGTCATACTGTATCCTGAAGCACACCCACATGTCTGCTCCACCATAATGAAGAGGATGAGGGTTTTGCGAGAGGTTTCTTGGAGGGGGAAAGGTCTGGGTGACTGCTGACTTCTACTGTTCACCTTGTAACTCCAGTTCTAAACTTAAGAAGCAATAATAATTTTAATGCAGTTTTTAATTCATTTTCATTTCAATATCAAACAAGGGAGGAAAAATAAAGAAATGAGAACTAAAAATAGAATAATCAATGAATACAATATGATAAAAGGACCACAAACCCAATCCAAGGAGGACAAATTATGTGCTGGCAGTTGATTTCCACAGAACAGTATTTCAAATGCAGCGAGTGTGAACATTATCTAAGTCATAAAATCATCCAAATCCAATTGTGGGAGAAAAGTAAATGGAGATGAATCAGTGGTTTGGTTTTTATGAATATCACTGATGAGTGAAAGCAGTTTTCCCCGGTGAAAGAATACAGCAGTAATCTCCCTCAGTCATTTACTTCTCTCTTGTCCTATAACCCTAAATTACTCCTTCTTGCTTATTCCACCTCTTTTGTCCCCTCTCTCTCTCCCTCTCTCTATCTGCACACACATCTGTTTCCATCTGTCCAATAGGCACAGCTCTCTATTATCTCCTCTAAATGAAATGGCTCCAGATGTGGCCCGCTGCCCAGTCGCCGAACTTACTAAAACAGGTGCCGTTAAGTAACAGTCCCCTCTGAAAACATCTCTCTCATCTTTCTCTCTCCTCCACCCTGCCTCTTTCTCCTCTGTGAACGCTCTGTGTTACTTGAGCTCTGGCAGGATCTCAGTAGATCGAGATCGGAGGAGCTGTAGAACGGCTGGGAGAGATTTTAAAAAAGGTATGTAGCTGAATGCCGAGGGCCACTGGGCTCAGAAAAAACGTTGATATGGCAGTTCACGACACAGAGAAATAAACAGCACGTCTCCATCTGTTCAGCTGCTTTAGATAATCCAGCCACAGCTCCTCCTCATCACATCCACCCCCAAAAAATCTATTTTATAACCTGAATCTATTCAATAAGCCCATGTATAGCCGCTTCTTCACCCTCCTCCAGGGCTGTTACGGGGCTCATATGACTGCATGGGATCCACACACCTACTCAGTCTTCTGTAACTGAATTGTTTTTGTGTTTTCTGTATGATTTACTGTTACCTACACCAGATTGTAGGGTTGAGCCATTTAGGAAAAAATATCTAATTGCCATTTTAGAATTTCAATTTTATTGTGATTATGTTAATTAATTTTCACCCAGATGCTTTTTAATAAAGCTTTTTTAAGTATTTTCCAGATCTTGATTATTCAATATTATTATGATAATGTGCCAGACTGCCGAATGACAAACATAGTATTATTCGATTTGATATATATTGTGATTTCAATATAATACTTGCTTCAAATTAATTCTATATCAATTAATGATTAGCTATGCTATACGGATTGGGGACGGAGCTGGAGGTGTCAGAGTTAAAGATGCTGAGATTAGCATTGGATGTGACGAGGATGGACAGGATTAGAAATGAGTATATTAGAGGGACAGATCAGTTTAGATGTTTTGGAGACAAAGTTAGAGGCGCAAGGTTGCACTGGTTTGGACATGTCCGGACGAGGATTATATTGGCAGAAGGATATTGAGGATGGAGCTGCCAGGAAAGAGGAAAAGGAAGGATAAAGAGGAGGTTTATGGATGTTGTGAGAGATGATATACAGGCTGTTGATTTGAATGCAGAGGACAGGAAGAATGGGGATTGTTGATTTGCTGTGGCCCCTAAGCAGCCAAAAGAAGAACAGAAGATCAATTAATAATGATTAATTGTTCAGCCCTACAAGCACAGCTAAAAACAGTAGTGGCTGAATGTTCCCTGTACTTCAGTCCATATTTAATCAAGAGTTGATTTGCACAGCATCAGGAACCATGGTGGCAAGTCATAAAGCATCAGAAACCACTTAATCCAAGTCATACAGTATCAGAAACCACTTAATGCAAGTCATACAGCATCAGAAACCACTTAATCCAAGTCATACAGCATCAGAAACCACTTAAGCAAGTCGTACAGCATCAGAAACCACTTAAGCAAGTCATACAACAACAGGATACAATACATCAAATCGGAACTCTCCTCCTTTTTTATTTCAGAGATTAAAAAACTGGATAATTTAAATGGCTGAATAATTAGATGATGAGTGAATAAAAGAACCCAAACCTATCTTCAGTTTTATTCTGAGAAAAATCAACTGTAGTGTGAACTTTTTTCTTTGCAGATACTATTTTCCCCATGATGCTGCTTTGCTGCTTTGATTCCTGCTGAGTTTATTGTTTATATTTGGTGAAAACACAGTGCAGTAGAATTGTAAGAAAAACGTATAGATCTCTATTTTTACCTCATTTTAATTTTATATGTCTGTATATGTATAAATGTTTCTTTTATTTTCTCTATAATTTTCCTGCTTTTGTAACACTTCCTGGCATGAGATTCTGTCCAATTCCATTCTGTTATATTCAAATTCTGATTCCCTTCTTTTTTCTTCTCTTCCATCCATTCTGCTCTGGTGCTCTGGTGTTTTACCTGAAGCACAAACTCTGGACACTCTCAGACGTTGATTGCTCACTCATTATTATATTGTGCAAATATACGATGTCTCTGATTTGACGCCTGATGCTTGCTGCGCTACATGCTGTAATCTGGGACAAAGCTGAGCCAACGGCACCTGCTCCACTGGGACACGTCCCCTACACCGCTGTTCTCTTTCTCAGGCACAGACAACGTGCAGCGTTTCTGAACAATGTCATGAAAACCACCCAGCACAACAGCCACTGAGAGAACAGCATCTCCAAAACATTCTTGTCCTTCAGAGTAGACAGAGCATCCGGAGTAAAGAATGGACAGCTCTGTCCTCAAAATGTTAACCACCCCCTGCATTATACCACCCACTCAAGCTTTCATCCCATTACCCGCCCTGAAAACAACAGCACTGCTTTCTGGTTTTACTTCGAAATCACACACACACACACACACACACACACACACACACACACATACACACAAGCACAGGCACACACACAAACACATTCAGGCTGTCATAATTGGACATTTAAATGGCATAAAAATTCAAGACAAAATCAAACTTGTGGATCTTGGCTCTTAATAAAATTTCTCATAACGATATAGACTTCAGAACGGAACAATTAAAGTGGAATTTTACCAATTTGCCAAAATGTATCTTCAAAATTCAACCACTAAGACGTAAACAAAGTCGTTCAGACTGTGTTCTGCTCAGTTCAGTTCTTTTTCCAGTGTTAGTAAATGGAACCAGGCATCCGAAATGGTGGTGAAGACTCTGCCTGATGCCTGCAGCGTTGTTTTACCAGTAGCAGTTCATGGCGGAGGGTCACAAAGAAAAGTGATGTAGTTCAGATGGACTATTTTACCATCATCACCGTCCCATAGAGACACTCAAAGACACATGGAGCTTCACTTCTGGAATTAAAAGCAGCGATTTGTGACATCTGGTTCCATTCAGCACAACTGCAAAGAAATCTGAACCGTTTCTCACCGAAACTTTACATCCCAACTATAGAATTACACAAACTTTTGGAAAAACTCGATTCCCCTCGATTCCCCTCTAAATGGTTTCCTTTAAACAAGAAGCAGAAGTGGGTTTGCAGGCGAACCGGAAAGATGCCCATGTTGGCTTGACCTAAACGACACAGACAGATAGACAGACAGTTGCAAACAGAAAAACGTGCACAGTCCCCACGGATGTCTTTCACGTGCAAATACAAAAAGGACTGCACTCACCGTTCATGGCACCCAGCACCAGCAAGGCCCACAGCAGCCGTGCCGCAGACATCTCCACCGAGGACTATCACTGACTGCTGTCTTACACACCTATTCAACACACAAAACCAACACACACACACTCCTCCACGCCACTCCTCTTGCGTGGAGCCTGAAAGCAGGGGAAGAAGAACAGGACAGAAGACACTTCTGCAACAAAGTGACCCCAGATGGGTTTCCCAGAACACGTAAAAGCCAGGACACAGATGAAGAATCTGGACTCTTTGAAGACTCCGAAGCTTTCCTGATCTCTCTCCAGGCTTCTCCTGGACACTCTGATGCCTTCTTCCTGATGTGAACCTCCCTGGAGACTCTCCTGCCTGATACTAGATTCCTGTAGATGCCGTTTCACTTATGAAGACGTCTTCCACTGGAAACCTCCCCCGTCTGCAGGGTGGGTGGGGTTATCGTGGAGAGTGGAAAGGGGGTCAGAGATCACGAAGGCTTGGATCCTAAGTCCTCAGGGCATGTGCCACTGAATCCTTCAACACCTTTTCTCGCAGCTATGAGATGGTCCCGCGGTGCTCCTGGAAGCTGACGGAAGACCTGAATTTTATGGACAGAGAGAGAGAACCCTAGACTTGTCGACAGGCGGAAGACGGGAGCGTCCTGAGACACAGTGAACGGAGAACGGAAGCATGGGGTTCACACGAGAGCTTTGGAGTCTACCAGCCCCACCAAGCGATGCTTGCTGCTCACCTGCCGTCCTGCCTTATTGCTATGGTTGCGCTGGCGGTAACGGGGTCAACGTGAACTGCACGGGCCACACAAGACCCCCTACATCCCTCCGTCCCCCAGACGCACCTGAATGCCGCTCAGGCTCCTCTGTAGTGTCCTGATGCACTCCTTCCTCAGGCCATATGCTCCTGTTTGGTGGCCAAACAGCCCACAGTCATATGTTTGGATGAATCACACAAACCCTGGAATATGCTGCGCGTGCATCAGGCTGGATCCCTTCATATGCCAACAGCCAACACACACGCACGCGCGCGCGCACACATGCACACACACACACACGCAGGCACGGACGCACGTCCGAGCTACATTCCAGCCTGCACAGCTCCCCGAAGCTCCCCGCTCCGCCGCATTTCTTCTGCGCGCGCAAGTGTTGCGAACGGCGCGTGATGCGGGGGTCGCGCGCCAGGGAGGGGGTGTAGTGGTCTCTCTCCGTCCTCCTCTTGTCCCCTTCCTCCGTGTCCTCGTCTGGGGTCTCCCTGTTATTCAGGAGGGGAGGAAGCAATAAGATCCCCTCGCGCGCGCGTCCTGCATCAAAGAAAAGTGATGCGTCTGCGAAATGGTGGAGGAGAGGAGAGGAGAGGAGAGGAGGAGGAGGAGGAGGAGGAGGAGGAGGGTGGGGGTACAGCTGCTAGGAGAGAGAGAGAGAGAGAGAGAGATAGAGAGAGATGGAGGGAAGGTGGGGGAGGGAGAACTGATGCATTGCAGCACTGGGATGGGATGCAAATGGTAAAAGCCAGAAGCTGTGACAGAAGAGGAGGGTGGAGGATTGTGGATCTGGCCCAAAAAAATACAATTAAATTAAATCAAATGAAATAAATAAATAAAAGACAGATGTCATGGTGGTGCATCTGGCTGGTAAAAGCTGTGAAAGAAGGGAGACTGGAAGAAATAATACACGATAAGAATGATGGAATGAGTGAGTGAGAGATAGAAAGAATGAATGAATGAATGAATGAATGGATGGATGTATGAATGAATGACTGCATTTAAGGTGGCATGAAGGTGCATCCTTAAGTCAGTCCAACAGGCTCAGCTGGATTTTGAGGCAAAGGATGTTTTTAATTATATAATATAATATAATATAAGATATATATTGTGATTTTATTTATCTATTGAATTTTTTTTATATATTTTGTGTCTGGTGCTATTGTATAATACACTGGTATAGTCAGTATGAAGCTTAATAGTTCACAATGTGATGATAAAGCAAAGCAAATACTCTATAAATGCTCTTAAATGAGCAGAACTACAACATTACTGTATTTACATGACAGACAGTATCAGAACCAGGATCTAACGCTGTACCTAAAGCTCAGTGTTGGAAATGGTAAGATGTTTTACAGCATACACACACACACACACACACACACACACTTCAGAGCTTCCAGGAGACTGTTAAGACACAACCCCCACACAACACACACTCTGGTTGTCATTTACAGCTTTCTTACTGTTGCACATCAAATAAATGTATTTTCTTTTTGTGCATCCCATTACAAAATGAGCACTTCTGATAAAAGGATGCACTTTACTCCTGCAGGGGCTGGTTGGAGCTTATTTTTGGGAGGATTATTTATAACACACACACACGCACACCCTGACGTTGTTTTTTCTCTCTGCAAGTGTGTCAGTAAATGCAGGAGCTGTTGTGTTGTAACAAACAATAAACACATTTCTTTTTAACACTCACCTGGGTGATTATTGATCTGGAAAGTGATGCACTCCAGTTCCCAAAATTACAGCTGCAGTTTGTGCATGAGTGTGTTTACAGATGTGCTTTTATGGACCAGGTTAGGCTGGAAGTATAGTTTGCAGAGGTCTGTGCTGTAGAGTATAATGAATGGTATTCTATGCTATTTACGTGTGTCTACTATAATGCACAGCATTAACCTCAACAATTTACAATGTGATTATAATATATTACAATTATTCTATAAATTCTCTTATATGAACAGGCCACAATCCAGATCTTCAGAACCACAGCATTTCTGTGTTTACATGACAGACAATATCAGAACCAGGACCTAATGCTGTTCCTAAAGCTGAGTGCTGGAAAAGATGGGCTGCTTTACAGGACTGGATGGAAACCAGTGGGTCTGCAGAACACAGGGAGCTTCTGATGGAGCAGGTGCAGGCTGTTTTGTGTCCATCAGGGGGCGCTGTGGCTACAGTTCTGAGCTCCATCGGCGCCATGGCGCATGTTTACAGTGCAGTGCAGGTTGTTTACAGGGGGTGAACGGAACCAGGCGTAAACAGAAATAAAGAGAAGTTGAATTTCGTTACAGTTCATCATTTCACGCAAAATCACCGAATTACTACTTTGCTGTCATTTCCTGTGTTTCTGTGTCAGATATTAGTTTTTAGCTTTTTTTTTCATGTAGCTTTTTTTTTTATTATTGAGTTTCTATTGAGTCACGGGATTATGTTTTTAAGAACAACAAAGACAAAGAGCAAAGGTTTGCACACCTAATAAAGAAATTTGCAGCCGTCTTTCACTCAGCCTAAACAACAACAAAAAAAGACTGAAATGAATAAGAAAAAAAAATGAATAAATTTAATTATGTAGTTAAAACATTATAATGAATCAAAGGTATATGGAACACAAAAAATAAATACTAAAATAGGGGAATTACATTAAGTAATTTTTGTTATTATTTTTCATTATTCATTGTAAGGACTTTTTTGCATAAACATGAAAAGGCCCGTGCGCGACGTCACCCATGACGTCACCAGTGGTCTGGCCATGGAGGACGGCGGAGTGTTGGTGGAGCGGCTGCAGGTAAAAAGGGCCTTGGTTTCTCATTTTAAACCTTTATTTCACATAATTGTGGGTTTAGTTCGCCCTGCGGTGTGTGGCACACGTCCCTTTAACAGAAAGCTGAGCACGGTGCATTTTAGGCCGCGTTAGCCGCGATAAATATTCGGGGAAAAGGTGCCGATTCATTCCAGTGCTCCGTCATGCAGCTACGCTAAGCTAGGCTAGGCTAGGCTAGTTAGCATAATTGTTATTATTTTGTAAATCAGCGTTTTCTTTCGTTTTAAATGGTCAACTTTTGTTAAATTTTCTCATTATCGCTCTTCGCTTTAAGGCACGCATGAAGACGGCGAAGGAAAGGTAGCTGATTCGAGAAAAAACGCGACGCTTGCTAATTGCCGGCTTCTGAAGTGTTTTTTCTGGTCCACCTTAAAAAGCGCAGCAGATATTGTCTAGCTGTTGTGCACGCGCCGGCGTGTTACTGCTTTAGCATTTAAGGTGGACCGGGAAATCAGGAGCGAAAGCTTATCACATAACAAACTTTACTCAATCTTGTTTTTTGAGTCGGAAATGTAAAAACGTTTAAAATATTTGCTGTACATGTTTATGGGGCCTTTATTAAAAAACCTGAAATCTGTACAGTTTAATAATTTATTCTCATTTTTATCTCTCCACAAAACGGGCATTGTTGACGTTTGGTTTTAATACAGGAATAACTTGACACTGTGTGAAAATGTTCAGTGTTGCTGCTCAATGAATCATTTTAACCTTGCAATTGCAATTCTGACTCTCAGTGATTTTATAATGACAATTCAATTGTCTGAAATCGTTCCGTAAATCACATTTACTATAATTATTAATATTGAGGTCATTTAGTTTTTTGGCATATGTAAATTTTATTTAGTTCTTCTAGAATTGTTTCAGTTTAGATTAAAGCACAATGAAAAAGTAAATGCTGTTCAGTATATATTTTGTAACTTATAAGAGAAATAAAAAATAATAACAAAAGCACAGTTATTCTGGACTTTGATTTTTCCATACCAATCAAGGCATCAGGGTTGATCATTATAGCTGTATATAATTTATACAATATAATAAAGACCAGATTATGGTTATTTTCTCTTTGATGGAAATCGATGAATGAATAAGATGTCTCAGTACATTCAGTTTAGTATTTACTTGTGGTGCTTTTGTTTGAGGGCAAACAGCATTGAAATCTTTTCTTCTTTTCTTCTTTTCTAGAATAGAATGGCTGAAGTTCTGTTGAACAGGGACACGTTTAACCCTTAAAATGCATCGTCTCACTGTACAAGGGCTTGCTTGTCCTAAAGGTTTTGGTTGTGTTTCTTTTTAGGATGACGTACCGGCTGTGCTCGCGTCGCGGCCCCAGACCGGTGTATCTTTCTTGGCCCCAGAGCCTGAAGATCTAGAAGATCTTTACAGCAGATATAAGGTTTGGCCATTCATCCATCAATGCTAGGAGTCACTCATAGATGTAGGAAGTGATGCATAATTAGATTAGATTAAATAAGATTCAGCTTCATTGTTATTGGAAGTGCTAGCACAGATCCAATGAGATTTTGTACAATGTAATAAATGTGATTTATAGAAATGAAAAGTAAAGTGTAAATATTGGTTATATTTACAGATTCAGCAAATAAACAGTTGGTTTAATATAGTTTGTAGATATAAAGTAGTTGTATGTGCAGTAAAAATTGTTCTAATCAATTAAACTGTTTTTGTTGCTTCTCACAATAAAATAATACTTACTGTAAATCACAGTAAACCTGTGATATAAATAATGTATGACTGGGTATTTGGTGCTGTGAAATTAAACAGAATGCAAACCTTTTGCTTAGAATTAAGTCATATTATAGTGCAAAACAAAAATAATTTATAGCGCTTTCCAAAGCTGCAGCATCATCTCTCCAGCAGCGCGTGCGAGGTCATGTGACCTTTTGCTCATTGCTTGTCAATTTATTCAGTTATCCTTCGTTGACTAAGCACAGTGAAGCCTGTTGGAGGCTTGCTCTCCAGCGATAGCATTACTGCTGTTACTGATATTGGTAGTAAAATAAACCTTCAAGCTCGGTGTGCTTCAGTGACAAACTTATTCTTATGGTATTCTCTATTTAAAAGTCTCAATTTGAACAAGGGCTGGAGCTACAGATTGTTCAGACTAGGAGAAAGGGTGAACAAATGCGATGTAGAACACAAGCGTGCTAACTGTGACACTACCAGTTCAGGTACGATTTTTAGATCAATTCGTCTTCGAACACCTGTGAAACGACCAGGATTGACGCAAACCTGTTCTCTAAGGACTGGTTGATTTGGCAATTCCTGTCTGTGTCAGGTCTTGGGACTGAGCGCGCTCTGTGCTTTGTGTTTGACAGAAGTTGCAGCAGGAGCTGGAGTTTTTGGAGGTGCAGGAGGAGTACATAAAAGATGAGCAGAAGAACCTGAAGAAAGAGTTCCTCCACGCTCAGGAGGAGGTGAAGAGGATACAGAGCATCCCTCTGGTCATCGGGCAGTTCCTGGAGGCCGTGGACCAGAACACCGCCATTGTCGGCTCCACCACAGGTAGATTTGCAGAACCGCGCACTGTGTGTTTTGTTTTTGCTCAAACATTGAAACTGTACTGGTGGTTAAAGTAGGCCTAAATGATCCGTTTGTTTTTTTTTTTTTTTTATGGCTGATGTCAGCATTCTGTGGAGTATCTTTATAGTCTCTGTCGTTTATCAGCAGATGTCATCTAGCAAAAATATCTAATATTTTTACAGTTAATGTAATCAAATAACTTTAAAGCAATATGGAAATTCCAAACAGTGCAGTACACAGTCAGGGTTGCCTTAGTCCCTTAACCTCTTTTGGGGAAACCACAGTTGGTAGTTTTAGCAGATTGTTCTGTTTATTATTTTTACATTATTACTTAGTCTAATAACTTTGTGTAAAAATATATATTTATATGTAATTTTTTTCTTAGTGTAATGATTAAAACAATAGTTTTAAATTATTTCAATTTAATAATTGGATTATTATTATTAGTAATAGTAGTATTAAGCCTGTGTAGGTTTGCCCAGCTTTCTTTTACTTACATCATCCAGAAGGTACTTGCCTAACAGTAATCTGACTGTAAAAGTCTGATGTTCTGTGTGGTCTGTTTCAGGATCCAACTACTACGTGCGAATCCTGAGCACTATAGACCGGGAGCTATTGAAGCCCAATGCCTCCGTGGCTCTGCATAAACACAGCAACGCTCTGGTGGACGTTCTGCCTCCGGAGGCAGACAGCAGCATTATGATGCTCACCTCAGGTAAACACAGAACAAACGGCCTCTCTCTTTCGTCCACCTCTTTTTCAAGGTCAAGGTTTCTTTGTCAGCAGCAGCAACCTTTTAGACATCGGAGTACAACGTACAACAATGTACAAAAGTTTTGAGAGTGACACAAATATTCATTTTTTTGAGTTTGCCAACTCAGTTTTTATGATGCCTATTTACATAAATTCCAGAGTGTTATAAAGAGAGATCAGATGAAATGCAAGGTCCCTCTTTACCACGAAAATGAACTTAATCCATAAAAATCCATTCAAACTGAATTTCAGGCAAAATCCTCTCGTTAACACGGGTGAGAGTGTTGAGGAGGACAAGGCTGGAGATCACTCTGACCTGCTGATTGAGTTAGAAGAGCAGACTGGATGCTTTTAAAGAGGGTGGAGCTTGAAATCACTGTTCGTCCTCTGGTAACCATGGTTACCTGCAAGGAAACATGTGCAGGCATCACGGCTTTGCCCAAAAAGGGCTTCACAGGCATGAATACTGCTGCTGGTGAAATAGTACCTAAATCAACCCTCAGATCATCAAGAACATCAAGGCGAGGTTCAGTTGTTGTGAAGAGGCTTCAGGGTACACAGAGTCCAGGAAGAAACAGGACCATCACCTAAAGTTGATTCAGCAGCAGGATCGGGGCACCACCAGTGTGGAGCTTGTTCAGGAACAGCAGCACGCAGGTGTGAGAGCATCTACATAGACAGTGAGGTGAAGACTTTTGGAGGATGGCTTGGTGTCAAGAAGGGCAGTGAAGAAGCCACTTCTCTCCAAGAAAAACTTCAGGGACTGACTGATATTCTGCAAAAGGTACAGGGACTGGACTGCTGAGCACTGGGATAGTCATTTTCTTTGATGGACAAACACAAACCAACAAATTCTAATAAACTCCCAGCGTTGATTATACAAGAATGGGCTCCATCAGTCTGGATTTGGCCCAGAAGTTGATTGACATCGTGTCAGGGTGAACTGCAGAGATCTTGAAAAAGAAGAACCAACACTGGAAATACGGACTCTTTACATACGTTAATGTAACATTTTCCATAAAAATCTTTGAAACATGAATTGCTTGCAATTATACTTCAGTTACCATAGAAACATCTGACAAAAAGATTAAAAACACTGAAGCAGCAAACTTTGTGAAAAGCAGTGACTGTACACGAGCCCGCGCTCCAGATGGCGACCAATGCCGGCCAATGCGGCTTTATTATTAGTTGTGTTTGTTCAAATTTGAATTGCGTGTAGGTTTTATTGTTTGGGGGGGGGGGTTTATCAAATTGCGTTGGAAACCTTTGTTTCTGTCAGAGGGTGCACTAAGAAGAATTGATTGGGCCACATTAATAAACAGGAGAAAGAAAAGGCAGGTCAAAATATACTGTACATTTTGCCTTCGGTCTAAGTTTTATATTTGGAGTATTTCTGTTTGTTTGGTTTTCTTCTACGTAATGGAGATTGTGGCTTCTAAATATTTTTATAACGGGTGCTAAAGGTTTTTTTTCTTTCCTTCCTTCACCCGAGGCCTTGAGAGAAAGTTGATATAAAGACAAAATAGTAAATAGTGTTGTGCCATAGGGTAGTTCAGGTTTCTCAAACTGAATTTTGATTAATCTTATTTTAAATATTTAGTTTCAGCAAAGATAAATAAAAGTAAAAATAAAGTACTATTTGGATTAGAATGCGTGTTTGGTGTCTTGTGGGTGTGTGTTTATTGTTGCACTCTGCAATCGCTGATGTTCAGTAATTGTGCAAGTACCTCTACAGGTGCAACCTGCTCAAACAAAGTGTAAATTTTTGCCCGATGTTTGCTTGTCACAGATCAGAAGCCGGATGTGATGTACGCTGATATTGGCGGGATGGACATACAGAAGCAGGAGGTCCGGGAGGCCGTGGAGCTACCGCTCACACACTTCGAGCTCTATAAACAGGTGTGTCTAAGATAGAGATATCTATCTATATACCTCTATCGATCTATCTATCTATCTAACATGCCTCTTGCATTGCTGAACAATAACTGGGGGGAAGAAAAAAAACATTGATCTTGTTTGGATTCAGAATTTATTTAAGCTCAGAAGATCATTCGTGCTTTCCAATTGAATTCTCTAGCTTGGCTTAACCTGAAAAGATCTTTAAGTTCACCCAGAAGTTAATGCTGCACATACAGTTTTAATGAAAACATGCCACTGAGTTGCATTAAAGTGCCCTGTGAATTATTGCAACACTGTTGGAGACGCTTTCAGGCGAGAGTGTTATCTTTGACGTATGACCAGAGCCTGCTTAATGCTGATTTGATCTGATTGTTTCAGATTGGTATCGACCCACCCAGGGGTGTGCTGATGTACGGCCCGCCCGGCTGTGGGAAAACTATGCTGGCTAAAGCCGTGGCTCATCACACCACAGGTATCATAACCAGTCACTGTCTGCCATTAAATATTATTAGTGAACATCTCAGACCTTTTCAAAATCTTTGAGTCATTTTTTTTTTCTCAGTAATAACAGACAAACTAATGACTTTCGATTTACACAAACCCAGCTCACCAATTGGTCTAGCATTTACTTTTGATTCTGGCCCTAAGTTTGAGTAAGTTTCAACTAATAAAACTCAAATGTATCTTTTAAGGATCTGGAAACAGTTCTTCATGCTTTTATCTCCTTTCGCATTTATAACGTACTCTCTCTAACTGGGAATCTTTCAGTCAAGCTCATCAGCTCTGTTTTTCCAGAATGCAAGTTTCTGGAATAGAGCATCAGTCCTGTTCTAGCATCTGCTTTAATACGGCTTTATTCATATATTTTTTTTGAGCAAATTAATGACATTAAAACAGGAAACTTATTTTCCTTTATTAGTTAATTTAGCCTTTTATCTTGGGGTCAATTTAATGTTCTTGTACAGCACTTTTGAATGAGCTCTAGAAATAAAAATGACTAAATTGTTGTCCAATTGTCCAAACCGAGCGTTTTAATGTTATCTGTTTTCAGCGGCGTTCATCCGTGTGGTGGGCTCAGAGTTTGTCCAGAAGTATCTGGGTGAAGGACCCCGCATGGTGCGGGATGTGTTCAGGCTGGCCAAAGAGAACGCTCCCGCCATCATTTTCATCGACGAGATTGACGCCATCGCTACCAAGCGCTTTGATGCGCAGACTGGAGGTGCCCTGACTTTTTCTTTTTCTTTTCTTTATTATTGTGCGGATATTTCTTGCATCTGTTTATGGCAAAATTTATTGGAAGTCAGATTTCTCCCACCATCTCAACATGATTTCTCAACCCCCCCACCAGCTGACAGAGAGGTGCAAAGGATCCTCCTTGAGCTGCTCAACCAGATGGACGGTTTTGACCAGAATGTGAACGTGAAGGTTGGTTTAAAAATAAAAACATTTTCCCACAATTTTCATAATCCGTTTAACTGGAAACGGAGTCGGATACAAATGTCAGACTGAAGTCATTGCAGAGAAACCTCTATGTTTAAACGCGCACATGACTTTGCTGTTCCTAAAGCAGTTTTTCCATATGCAGTGATGGGTTTATTTTCATTTTTCAAATCATAGTTACTGTCACAACCTTAATCTCATTATTGCTTTTCTGAAACAGCATGTATAAACAGTTAGAATAAAGACATTACTAATAATTGTTAAAACCTCTGCTCTCCTTTGTTACGGTTTCCAAGCAACTATGGACAACACGACATTTACGGCAATGATCACTATATTTCAGTAATTCAGTGGCCTTTTTATTCAAATGAACTAAAATAGAAGAGTTTATTAAGCTTTACTCCACCACCGTGTCAGTGTGTGTTGTTTTATGTAGTATATCATTGTCAGCCAATCTGCTGCTTGTCTGCTGCTTGTCTGCTGTGTACTTACACAGATCACTTTACATAAGGAGGAAAGAAGCATTCGAGATCACAGTGCTTAAACATACACATGACCCCAGGCTGTTCCTAAAACACTTCTTCACATGCAGTGATCTTTTTTAAATCGTTGTAACATTAACACAAGTGCAAAGTAAAAAAGGAGTGTCGCATGAATGTTCTAAATGCATCTGACCTTTGTTTTAGGGTCTGTTTGTGTTGAAACCCCACTAGTATTGTATCTTAAGGACTGCTGTGTTTCATTTCGATAAAAAGGCTAAAAAATTACTGAAATGCAGTGATCGCTGATTGATATCCTCCTATAAAAAGTGAAAGTGACTATTTTTTCCTTGTGAAACACAGCACACAGTGAGCCGGAACAAAATTCAACCTCTGCTTTTCACCCATACACACTGTGCAGCAGGGTGCAGCTATTTAAAGTGCCCGGAGAGCAGTGATGGGGATGGTACCTTGCTCATGGGTACCTCAGGGCAACCTACTGGTCTGATATTCGAACCCATGACTTTCTGGTCCTGGGATCTAGTCCTTAAACACTAGGCCACTGCTGTCCATAAGGAAAAATTGTTTTCCATAAATGTTAGGATAGCTGTCCATACAAAGTGTAGCAGAGGAAATATAAATTTTGTTTATTTTTTATGTTAAAGATTGTCTTTTAAATATTACCATTCTGTTTTGCATCCCACTTTGCAAAGCTGTAAGAAGTTGGCATTGATTTCTAAAATAGTAAAGTATGTTTAATGATTTGCAGAATCCCTTCTAGAACTGTCATAACTAACGCCTGACTTCTCGTGAACCGTTCCTTTACTGCCGACTTGAGAACACGGTCTGAGATTAATGGATGTACGTTGGAGCATGAATTTGTGTCAGAGACCTGGACCCTGGCAGTTGATCTCAGTACCACTTTTAATGAGAACGCCACACAACAACCTTGAGTTTGTCCTTAATCCCTAGTTAATTTGAGAGGTGCTAATTTAACTGTGTAATTTAGGCCAGTATTTAATGCAGGACAAGCTGAGCTAAAAAAAAAATAAAAATACATTCTGAATTAATTTACATCCCAAATCCTGGGAGCCCTGGGAAAGAATTGTTAAAAATGAAGTGTCTACAGGGCTCCACTGAAATGCACTGAGAGGCAATCAGTGGTGTTTGGGTCCCAAATTTACTCTCTTTTAGTTTAGATTTGAGGCTGTAAGGCTAACGGACATTCTCAAAACTTCTCTCAACCCACTCGGACCGCCTCCAGCTCTTCGTTAATGTGGGCCAGACTTGGTGTGGTTTAGGACACCTTGAACTTGCTGTCCGATACAAAGATCAGCTAAACTCAAACCCAAGGCTGCTGTTCAGGCTGATCTGGGATCAGGTTCATCTGTATCTAAGACTGATTTGGCATCAGTGGTCCTGAAAACATACCATGTTGTGTTAAAAGGCCAGAGTTTAATTGGTGTTTGTAGCTTATATTCAATCCTACTGTGTCCTAAGCCACCCTCACAAGGTCACTTCATTAATGGTCTGAGTTGGTTAAAGATTTAATCTTCCCTGCAGGTCATCATGGCCACAAACAGGGCAGACACTCTGGACCCTGCTCTGCTGCGTCCCGGCCGGCTGGACCGAAAGATCGAGTTCCCTCTGCCGGACCGCCGGCAGAAACGCCTCATCTTCTCCACCATCACCAGCAAGATGAACCTGTCGGAGGAGGTGGACCTGGAGGACTGTATCCTCACAGCTTGACTATAGCAGACCAAACGGCTTCACCTCTAAAAGTCAGTCGCTAACTTGACAGTGAAGTGGGATTGGCTTTAAGTTCTTCTTCTAGATGTTGCTGTTTAGCAGCATTGACTTTGATCCATTTTTATAGGTAATCGAGATGTGCAATATCATAAACCAATTAATGTCTATTACAGATACTGAATATCTCCATACAGTCTGAGGAGAGTGTGTGATCTTAGGCTTCAGTTTTGTGTCATTTTTCAGCTCATCTTTCACCATCCTCTTAGAGATAGGAGACATCCTGCTGGACCAAACGTCTATACTAGTGTGGTGTGTGTGAGAGGCTTGTTGTTTGGTGTGTGTTGTGTCCATATTGTCCTTATCCAGCGTTCAGATGTTGCCAGGCCGGACAAGATTTCTGGAGCGGATATCAACTCTATCTGCCAAGAGGTGAGTTGGCAGAGCAGCTCTTTCTCCCTCATTACTCAGTCGTTTTCTGAATCACTCTTTTATGTGAGTGTGTAATTCTTTCATTTTGTTACCTTGTTTTTTTTTGGACATCCACTAACATCCCAAATCGAGAAAACATGATACACAGAATAATGTTATGTAAAACAATAATTTGTAGATACATCCTTCAACTGCATTTGTTGTAATTATATATACTTTTTGATTTATTCCCAAAATAAAATTCTTTGATTTTGAAATTGTATTCAAATAGTTTGTAATGTTGCAGTTGACTATAATCAATCACTAACTGTAATATTCAACAGAGATTTGCTAATCTTATTATGGAATTTCAGTAAATTGAATTTGGCTATATTATTTTAACACCTCGAGTGTAACTCCCCCAACATGTTATCTTCATCTGTGTTTACAGGCTGGTATGCTGGCAGTGCGTGAAAACCGTTACATCGTTCTGGCCAAAGATTTTGAGAAGGCCTATAAAACTGTCATCAAGAAGGACGAGCAGGAGCACGAATTCTACAAGTAGAAGAATCCCCGCTCAGCATTAGTACGAGCCTTTACTTTTTTGTTTTTCCTCATTTGTATGCACAGTATATTACAGATTACTGTTGATTTGGAAGTTTAGAAGCCCTTGAGCCTCAGGGGTTCGACTTAAGAGACTGAGACTCGACAGGTATTCATGTAAACACACACACACACACACACACACCTCTGCAAAAAAAAAAAAAAACCCTTTTATGTATTCAGTTTATTGTACACTGCAAAGAGAAACAATAAAATGTTTTCCACAAAACTACCAATCAGCTTCATGTTTACAGTCCAGTCTGACTGTTGCTTTTGACACAGCACTGCAGATGTCCTTCGCAGGACACTTTGTCCCTTCCTTTCTCTCTTCTGTACCGCGCCACTCTGGATGAGTGGGGTTCGCTGGTGGGACGAGTGATGGAAATGAAAGGCTGATTCTCTCCTGCTCTCTTTCTTTGTTCGCCCAGGAGTTAAAGCAGCTGAGCTCCAGGTTGTCATGCTGCCTTTAAACGCACGAGAGAAGCTTTATAATCAAAAACTTTTACATTGTGAAAGTGACAACCCTTGTCATTGCGAGGTCACAGCGAGCGTGAACCACAACGAAATTGGACCTCTGCTTTTAACCCATGCACACAAACACCGTGCAGCAGTGCGCAGCTATTGAAAGCGCCCGGGGAGCAGTGACGGGGACGGTACCTTGCTCAGGGGTACCTCAGGGCAACCTACTTATGAGGGAACCCACAATCTTCCGATGCAGGGCAACTCCCTAACCACTAGGCCACCGCTGCCCATTGTAATAGCAATAATGAGTTATTTTGAGGGGACGGCAAATTTACTGTTCTACAAGCTGTACGCTGAGTACTTCACATTGTATTAAAGTGTCGTATCTTCAGTGTTGTCCCATGAAAAGATAATAAAATATTTACACAAATGTGAGGGGTGTACTCACTTTTGTGAGATGCTGTATAGGATAGACTTTTAAGGCCTGGCCCAGCTGATTCAGTCTAATTTTCAAGGTTGTTGCAAGCCTTTAGAGACCCATATTTACATTTTCATTACATAAAAGTTTTTTTTTTAAATGTATTCAACCTAAAATGATTATGTACCCAAAAAAAAAGCCAGTTTTTTTTATACCTCACTATTAATCACTCTCTATAAAATCATTTTAGCAGAGAGTTTAGAAGATGTGAGATGAATGGGTGGGCAAAATGGGCGATGGGAGTTTACTCGATTAAAATGTAACTATTAAATCCGCTAATAGTTGGACGTTAAAGCGACTTCACACAAACGGGGTTTAAAAAAAAACAGGCTGTTTTTAGTGTCCACAAAACGGACTGACTGAACTGGGAGAGTGAGGGGTGTGATTAGAAACTTCATCCAACTTTTGATTAAGGGGAAAATGGAATATTTCTTTTTCACCGACGTCCTCTTTCAAAGCTCGACTTTATCTTGTAGTACTGGCTTTAACCACAGGAAGGAGTAACTGCTGTGTTTTGGATTCAGGTTTTTTTTATTTTTGCCCTCGATCCCTGTTTATTTGCTGTTTCTCGCTTGATTTAAAGCTCACTCTCGTTTGCCATCAGTGAGTTGGGAAAAAGGCGGTTCTACAGGTTTTACCACTGAGATTATAGTTTATGATGAAATGGGAGAGAAAGACTTCACTTTTAAACTGAAAGTATTGTAAAAAAAAAAAAAGATTTTTCCTCTTCACATAATATGAAAAGCAACTATAAATAAAGGATGATAACAGAAGGTCTGGACTCTGATAAAGTCACACTGTACTGATCTGAAAAGGTTTTTTTTGGAGGATGAATTTGTGCTGAAACCTGTGTTCAGTGGTGTTTTCCCACCTGCTCACACACAGTTTGGGGTCAGGCAGGTGAGTGACGACTGGATCGAAGAAGGGAGTGTAAAGGATCTGCGCCGCAGCGTCACTGGTCGGGGACAGCTGAGCGAAAATGGGCGCTAGGTCACGGCTCAGTGGATGTTCACAGCCGGGACAAAAGACGCGCCATAGGGCCTGCAGCAGAACGTTCAGGTTGGGCTGAACTTTCCACGGCCGGAATGGAGGAACGACTGGGGGCCTGTCTGGCATTCTGCCAAAAAACAAAAAGCATTGATTTTATGGGAAAGTTAGAAATGCTTTAGGTTCAGAAGATCTGTAGTGGATCAAAGTCAATCTAAAATCACTTTTTCATGTTCTGTACTGAACCAAATCAGAAAAGGCTGGAACAGAATGGTGTGCGCGTGTGTGTGTGCGCGTGCAAATATGTTATAATTGTGATTTAATACAATTGTTTTTATTGTGCCTTAACTTTTACACTCCCACGTTTTGTTTACTTGTTTGTACGTGTGTTTGTAAGCTGTAATCATGTGCTGAGGCATGTGTTTAAAGAGGGTGTGGATTTATTTACACCAAACATTTCAGATGAGCAGGAGTAACAAAACGTTTGCATACTTGTTCAAAAAAAAACAACAAAAAAAAAACAACAGATCCAGTCATTTAAAGCCAAACCCTTAAGAGGATTCCTGAAACCATGTGACCCGAAGAGCTGTTTGATTATCAGAACAACAATATGAACAGAAAGATGAGGGAGAGAAAAAAAAAGATGGGGAGCAAAATGGAATAAAGGGATGGAATAAGAAAAGAAAGATGGTGATGAAAATGAAAAAAGCAAAGAGAAGAAAGATGGAGGATGAAACAAAGAAAATGATGGTGATGAAAATGGAAGAAAGTGATAAAATAAGGGAATGAAGGATAGAAAAGGGGACGGGAAAGAAAGAAAAAAGATGGTGACGAAAATGGAATAAAGTTATAAAGAAAAAGGTTTTAGGGTTCAGTTGCAGCATTAAATCTTTAAACTTTTGCTAATCACACTTGGTGTATGTGTCCCTGAGAGTGACCTGTACCTGAGAGTGACGTGGCGCTGAGAGTGACATGGCGCTGAGAGTGACCTGTACCTGAGAGTGACGTGGCGCTGAGAGTGATCTGTACCTGTGAGTGATGTGGCACTGAGAGTGACCTGTACCTGAGAGTGAGGTGGCACTGAGAGTGACCTGTACCTGAGAGTGATGCGGACCTGAGAGTGATGTGGCGCTGAGAGTGACCTGTACTTGAGAGTGATGTGGCGCTGAGAGTGACCTGTACCTGAGAGTGATGCTGACCTGAGAGTGACCTGTACCTGAGAGTTATGTGGCGCTGAGAGTGACCTGTACCTGAGAGTGATGCGGACCTGAGAGTGACCTGTACCTGAGAGTGATGCAGACCTGAGAGTGACCTGGACCTGAGAGTGATGTGGAGCTGAGGCTAAGCGAGAGCTGGGGGTGAGCTGAAGTATGAACTTGACGGTTTATATTTGAATTTAAACTACAGCACGTTCCAAAATAACTGATTTCTAAACAGCTCCGTCAGCAAAAAGGACTCTGGTCAGTTTCTGGATTTAAAAATCCAAAGAGAAGAAATGCAGTTAAAAATAAACAAACAAACAAACAAACAAAAACTAAACTAATTCTGCGCAGTTCCACAAAAGGAATCACTTCCTGTGCTTTCAAACGAATCTTCAGAACGAGTCATTTTATAAACAATACGATTCATTTCGGCTAAATCTGAGCCATTCGGCACAGTGAACGAAACGTGAATCAAAAAAAGAAAAAAATAGAATAACGTGTTACAGAAAGAAAGAAAGAAGGTGGAAACAAATTACAGTTAAAGAAGGAAAGAAAGGAGATACAAGTGGAATAAGTTGATAAGAAAGAAAGAGGGATAAACAAGAAAGAAAAAAAGAACGACAGGAGATAAATGGAATAAGGTTAAGAGCGAGAGAAGGATAAAAAGAGAAAGAGAGAGAGAGAGAGAGGGGGGGGGGGGGGGGGGGTTGATGCACGTTTGCTCCAGCCACTCGGTGTGTTGATCCGATTCAGTGATCTCTGTTTCGCTATGTGGGAGAAACGAGTCGGCTCGGTGAGTCGGTTTACTTTAGTGACTCACCCGTAAAGATTCGAGCTTTGGTGAATGTTCCTCAGTGGTTCTCTCAGTATCCAGTCCTGGATGGGGGTTCTCCTGTTCCAGTCCACTTTAACTTGCCGATGGAGCCCGGAGTGGGACGGTGAGCGTGTCTCGGTGAGTTTTCTGCTGTTTTTGAACTTTGGGCGCTGTGGTTTCGTTTGTTTTTCTGTGTTTCCCTGCGTTTTTCGGCGCGTTTGTCAGTTGACCGTTACAGCCTCAAACCCCGTTAGCATTTCTCGGCTAACTCGCTAGTGTGGCGGGGCAGTGTCGCAGACTGCTTCTGTTCTGGGGGTTTAAAATGGCTTTTTCGGGGCAAGAAGTCTGTGAAATTGGGTGTGATTTGATGTTAAAACTGTTTTGGGGAAATCTGAACAGAGGTGGAGTCAGATAGTGGGTTTATTCTGGATGTTTTCCGCTTAGGAGCTGCTTTTCACATGACAGGCTTCCCTTTAGCCCTCTAGTTTGGGACCGTTAGCTTCAGTAATCTGATTATTTTACTCCCTAAATCCACTTATTTTCCTCTGGAAAGTGGTGTGAAGGCGAGATAAGTCTCTATTTGTTCATATTTGACAGTTTGTAAGGACCATGTTTGTGGGGGAAAGGAGCTCCTTTCCTGTCCCCAGCTGAGCTACAGCGTGCTCTTATTAATTCATGATTATTCATAAGTAAAAACTATTTTGACCTAAATGTGATTAAAGCTGTGATCAGAAACAACATCAGGCATGAGTATGTGGAAATGGTGAAGCACATCAATAGAAATATATATAATAAAATTGGCCCAAACTTGGTGCATCCTTTTAAATGAGCAGTAACTTTTCTCCTGCTTTTAAATGTATATTTACATTTATTTATATTTGTGCTGCTCAGGGGCACAATAACCTTTTTGATTCTCAAAATGTGGAGAAACCTTTTTTCTTTTTTTACTTTGGGCAATGTTATGTGTAATTAATTCTGGCTCGGTGAGTAAATACTGGACCTGATAAGCGTTCAGCTGTTCAGTGTTTACCCAGTTTAACTTTATCACCTTTAAATAATAGTGTTTACTCTGAAGTTTACAAATAGAAACGGTTTATATAGTGTGTATAGTGACAGCTTAAGTAGTACTTAGTAACTGTTAAAATAGTATTTAGTGTGTAGTGACAGTTTAGATAGTATATTTAGGAGGTTTACATAGTTTAGTCAGGTTTATACAGTGTCTTATAATGTATGTGTATATAGGAAATTATATTCTGACAGTTTATACAGTATATAGTGACAGTTTTTATAGTGCATAGAGGAGTTTAAACAGTATAGGGATGGTTATATAGTTTTAATAATATTATTATTATTATTATTATTATTATTTATTATTATTTTTAAGTTGTGGAAGTGTTGATGTCCAGACTCAGACAGAGCCTCTTAGGCTCTTGTGCCAATCTCCATACTGGACTTGAGTCCTGAATCTATCTTACATATAAAAGTCTGTTGGGTAGCAGTGTTGATGATCTACTGTTATTATTCTAAAACTCCTTCTTAATAAAATATCCACTACAGGCCTTACATACACCACAGCCAAGGTAAAATGCTGTAAAAACATGGCTTATAGGTGGAGGAGTACATTATTTTCAATATTTTGCCTTGCACAATTCTTTATTTTTGTGTGTGTGTGTAAAAAAACTAGCACCACTCATTGTCTGTAGCCACAATTTAAAACTCACTAAATCAAATTTATGAAACAGGATATACAGTTGATCACATTTTGTGAATATATTTATAATCAAGGATGCTTATTAAACTTCCTGTTTTAGGTTTGAATGACATCAAATATATAAACCTAAAAAAAACTTTTATTTAATTATTGATTATTACTCATCCTATTCGTATATGTTCATGTTTAGCTCTCATTCTCTCCTACTTTCTCTCCAACAGCCACACACACATTCTGTATAGACACGCATACACTCTTTGTACAGACTCCCTACTGGCTACAAAATTCTCCACCATCAGAAGAAGCAGCCAGACCAGTTCAGAGAGTCCTTAAGAAATGGGTGTGGAATTAGAGAAGGGAGAGGGACTAGAACTTGGGAAGTGTAGGGTGTAGGGTGGCGGTGGTCTAGGGTACTTGTAGGGTACTTGCTAACGGACCTCTGGATCAAGAGGTCCCTGGTTCGAATCCCACCTCTAGCATTACCACCATTGGGTCTCTGAGCGAGACCGAGACCCTTAACCCTGAGCTGCTCCAGGGGGAGGACTGTCCCTGTAATTAGGACATGTAAGTCGCTCTGGATAAGAGCGTCTGCTAAATGCTGTAAATGTAAAGCGATATGGGAGAGAGACATGAGAGGCATCATTGGGGGACATAAAATGCACAGATTTGGAACACTAGTTCACCTGTATCAAATTAATCTACAGGAAGACAAAAGACTTTGTAGGGTGTTAGTCTCAAGGTGTGTGTGTGTGTGGGGGGCATCTGAAAAGAGAGTCTATGACCCCACCCCCTCTCAGAGTTCTCACCCAGAGTTTCATACATGTACCTGAGATAATCTCCTCTACACAACATGCTGTGTTTACATATGGATATGTTTTAAATACAAACTTCAAAAAATGAATAAAAAAAAACCTTGCAAAATCAAGTTCTTTGTGTGCTTTGGTGCGTTGTTTTTTTTTTTTTCTTTTTTTCTCCATTCCCGCTAATTCTGAGAAAAGGTGGGGTAGAAACATGATGATGTATGGCGTCAAAGGCCTTGAGGTTGTTTGGGATGCAAGATAAATACTGGCTCCACACACTTACTGTACAAAGGACACCCTGTGTGTGTGTTTTTCTGAGCATTACCGTATGTTCACATGGGAAGCGGTGAAACATCTGCCCTGCTGAACGCTGTGGATGTTCTTTGACTGATGTGCTGGGATGGATCTTCTGGGTCTTAAAACCTTTTACAAAGATGCCACAAAATGAACACTATACTAAAGTTTAAAATCAGCTTCCAGTAAAAAAGGACTGAATATTGATCAGTCTCCCCAGCAGCAGAACATGTTCTGTTCTGGATGAGCAGATAATGATGCTGTGCTTACTTTTCTTTTCACAAATGTGGAGATCACTTTGTTCCTCTAACATCTTCATCACAGCATTGTCCATTTAAATCTATTTTCTCTCTGTACAAGAATAATGTGGAAGATAATGGGAGACCCTGATCTCCCTCTCCTCCATGGTCACTGGGAAATGATTT
Organism: Hepsetus odoe; assembly: GCA_017165825.1. Classification (NCBI taxonomy): domain Eukaryota; kingdom Metazoa; phylum Chordata; class Actinopteri; order Characiformes; family Hepsetidae; genus Hepsetus; species Hepsetus odoe. The sequence goes on along the minus strand of CM029389.1, from coordinate 17,869,121 downwards.
TTAAGGATATTTTAGTTCCCCTACACATTAATTGGTGTCTGTCTGTCAATCCTTGGATAAACAGATCTGAAATGTAATGATCTGTTTTAGGTTTAGTATTGCACTGAATCTCTGGATCAACTGGTACAATATCTCTAGGGAAAGTTTAGCCTTTGTTCCTGATTGCTATGCAAATCCAGAGGTGAGCGAGCCGTATGAGCCTGCGACTGATTCATTCAGGCTCAAAACTGGCTCACTTTGGCTTTGCCACGTCTCGGGAAAACCCATTCTCCCTCACTTCTTTAAAATGTGCCGTTCACTCCCCGTCTCCATTCAGCCCATTTACCAGAATTTACAGACGCTGCAGCTCAGCTTTGTTTTCTCTCCAGCGTAGTTTTTGTTCTCCTGCGTGTTCCCCATCAGTTCACTGTGGGCTGGGTTTGTTGGAGCAATGTGTTTGATCCCTGTGGACCCCGACTGCTTGGAAACGGCGCAAAGCAGCAGTTACAGCTACAGTGACACTGCATCCACCACCCCTTCATAATACAGCCTTGAGCTCAGATTTCCAAATGCAAACACATCCTAAGATGAGAGACCATCCTCTTTTTCTTCAAAAGAGCTGGTTTGACTCATTTCTTTCACCTTTCTCAAGCAAAGCAGTTTTCTTGTTTCTCAGCTTTTCCAGGAGTGTGACCTAATCTGACTGAAAACTTTCCATATCATTTGAGTTTCCCAGGTGAAGTTTTCAGACCCTTTGAAGTCTTCCAAGTTTGTTTTACACTCTTAAAACAAGTTCAGTCTCTTACTCATCAATACAACCAAGCAAAAATAAGATTTTAAAGTATTTTAAAATTAAAGACTGTAGTATCTCTTTTCCAAAAGTATTAAAAGTACATGCTCTTGAAACTGAGTGATCAGGGTTAAAGGAAACTTGCTCAGATGGATAACTATGAAATGAAATCCAGAGGTTCATTGTGGAACCTTATAGAAAAATGATAAAGTGAGAACCTGAGGATCCCAAGCTGAGATGAAATGCTGCAAACACGATTTGCAGGATTTGCTTCAGAAAAGTCCTGGAGTGGCCAGGCAATGATCTTTACCTGAACTGAAAAGAGACTCTGAGTCCCAGTAAAGACTCTTCCGATCCAACCCAGCAGGGCTTGTCGAGAGGAGCAGAACCTTGCCAAAAAAAAAAAAAACACACACAAAGTGAGAGAAGCGAGAGTGTATTGGTTTGGACATGTGTATAGGAGAGACGAGGAGTAAATCAGGAGCAGGATGTTGAGATTAGAGCTGCCAGGAAAGAGTAGAGTAGAGTAATCTTTTATTATCCCACGAATGGGAAATTTGGGTGTTATAGGGCTCTTATGAAAGTGAGAGATGTACAGAAAAGGAATGGGGGGAAAAAAAAGATATATTAAAGAGATGAAGAAGGACAAAGTGGAGGTTTATGGATGTGGTGAGAGAGGACATGTAGCATCATGCACCATATTTCTGTAAAACTTAACAGCAAAAAACAAGAATATTTCAGTTTGAAAAATTTCTCATGGAGAGAGAGAGAGATCTGCCAGTTGTATTTGCGGTGGCCTAGTTTTTAGGGAGTTGGCCCCAGGAGCAGAAGAATGTGGGTTCGAATCCCAGACCAGTTGCCCTGAGGTGCTTTTTGAGCAAGGTACGATCAGCATCACTGCATAGCTGCCCCTGCTGCACAGTGCGTGGGTGAAAAGCAGAAGTTGAATTTCGTTCACTGTATGCTGTGTTTCACAATGAGAAAAACTGTCATTCTGACACGATACCTCATATTTTTTGTGCTAGTTTAGCAATACCACAGAAATTCAACGTTTTTTTTCTCTTTGAGTGTAGTCTCCATACCTAATAATTTTTGTTTTTCATTTAATCTCTTCAATATGCCAAAGAATCTGAGAGGCAAAAAAGAATATTTTTGCCCCGACAAGGTTATTCCCTTAAGACTTTGACACAGGAATACATTTTAGGATGAAGAGAACATTGTGCAGACAAATAACATGAACTAAAACTTTCTTTGAACTCTGTGATAGATGTCGATGTTTGTTGTCTGAGGTGCTTGGATAAGTTGGAATTGTTTCCCTCATTTTTTCCATGTTGCCCTCCAGCCACTCTTCATCCTTTTATCAATTACTGATAGGAGAAACAGATTTCTCACACTCTTCACACATTCCTGGAAGCATCAACATGTTTCTCTATTTTAACAACTTTTCCCTCTTTAGCTGTCCGTCTGTGCTTCTGTCTATAAACATGGCCAAAAGGATATTGTGTGGCATTCATTTTGAATTTTGTCTGTAGTTTTTCTTAGTTTTTGTGCTCGTAAGCTTTGTGACAGCCTTGAAGCTCCAGTGTAGAACTTGGTGATGGAACAAATTTGATGTTGGGGTGTGAAGTTCTGCTTCTGATCCTCAGTAATATTTTCTGTTTGCTGTTCTGGAGAGTTTGTGGTTTCAGAGGGAGGGTCGAGAGCCTACAAGGGTCAATCCTGTTTGAAAATGTTTACATTAGAGCACACAATCCTACAGTGCATCCGTCAGAGAAAGAAGGCCGATGGAAATATTTCCAATAGAGTATGTTAATGATTAACCTGCACCGTCAAAGCTGTTTTAAAGAGCATGTTTGGAGATGTTGGAACTCTGACTTTTGTTCTGCATCAAATTTAGCAGCTATGGTTTTGAGTATTTGCTTTGCAAATCTCCTTCCCAGGATACACCTAGTCTTTCAGAGTGAGTTTGGTATGAATTGGCTTACTGTAGAATAATATTTGACATCTTTAATAATAATCCTTCAGTGTAGTAATAACAAATATAGTAATAACAATGTAATCTAAAGTATCCTTTTGTTACTACTTTACTATGGGTTTTATATGAAATAGTTTATTGTAGAGAAAGTTTTACATCCTTTATTGCAATAATAACAGTTTTTTTATTAATAATAGTTATTGTTAAAGTAGTGGTTGCAATAATATGTATTAATTGCCCTTCAGAATATCTTGGCAATATGACCATCTCGCTACTTTTTAAAAAATGTTATTTACATTTACGGCATTTAGCAGACACTCTTATCCAGAGCAACTTCCATGTCCTAATTACAGGGACAGTCCCCCTGGAGCAATTCAGGGTTAAGGGTCTTGCTCAGGGAACCAGTGCTGGTAGTCCCAGAGGCGGGATTTGAACCTGAGACCTCTTGAGCCACAGGTCTATAGGCAAGTACCCTACCACAAGACCAGCACCACCCCTCTATCTATTTATTTATTTATTTAGAAATTTCATGATCATGGAGGAGCACCAACAGTTCACTTTATTTTCTAAAATTGCTTCATAGAGCCACAAAAATATCAATTAAATTATAATTTTTTACCACTGTACCACAGTCAGTTCTTTTAAACATGTCTAAGTTTGGTCTTTTGGCGTTAAAACATGAAACAGGTGGATATTGTAATTAATCAAAGTAATCATAAATATTGAACTTTTTAAAAATAGGATACGTTTTCTATTTGGTTGTCAATTTTGTTGTAAATGTAAAACTCTAGGCTATAAATGGTTGGTATTTCTACGCTTTTCTTCACTTTTTTTAGGGGCAAAATTAAAATAATTAAGGATTGCCATGTAAAGTATGAACGCAATATATGTCCACCTCAAACTATACAGGCAACTGCTTTGTAATCTGATTTTTTTTAGTATTATTATTAATTAATTAATAAATAAATTCAGACCCCCCCCACTGCTGTGCTATGATTGGCCATCTTGCATATCTTTGCATATAAAGTTAGAGAGGGTTTCATTCTGAGCTGTAAAGAGAGGCTGGAAAATGCTGTTGTAATGAATGGGTCTTTTTTTTTTTAATGTTTAATTTTTTATTTTAATTAATTCATTTTTTTCTTCTCTTGGCCGTTTCTCCTCCTGAATTTCTTTTGTTTTTGAGCAGTTTAGGGTTAAGGCGACCGCAGCAGACTTTAATTTAGGTGGAATGTTATTTGTGACATGCTGCAGCCTTTATATAAGAGGAAGCGTTTTGATGTTCTTTTTAAAATGAGATGCTGGGCCTATTTCTAAAAAGGCCTTAGGGTCCTGGGTGTGTGTCCTTATGTCTGTATCTGCATTTCATGCTTTATCATTGTTCATATCATTTACACTTCCCTCTGTGTTTTCACAGAGCATCCCATGTCTCAGTGTCCCCATGTTTCTGGGGCAGAAAATGTCCAGCTTTAATTGTCTCCCAGTTTCTTGCCTTCAGGAAATCTCCTCACTTTTGTCCATGTGTGTGTGTGTGTGTGTTTGTGTGTCTGTGTTGGGATGGAGGGATATTAACACCTAACAAAAAATTTCATTAATGTTGCCACGTCAGAGTGATGTTACAGGAGAGCCACATTTGGTCCTGATAAAAGCAATGTTCTTCAGAAAAGGTTCCTTACACTCACACCCCTCCTCTGTGAGGTTTGCTAAGAGTTCTTGAACTTTTGTTTTCCGCAGCTCTTTAATGACGCTCTTTAATGTAGTCTGTGGTTTGAGTGCTAAATGTAATCATGCTCTGCATTTTAAAATGTGCTTGTTTATTAAAGGTTAATACTTCATATTGAAATTTCATATTGAAAAAAAAAATTACAACAAAACAGTCAATACAGCAAAGGGTTAAATACAGAAAAATGAAAAACATTAAGTGGAACTTCACTCAAATCTTAACATGCCCCCTGTGGATATTTGTTTAGGGGTTTTTGGCCAAAACCAGTAATGCTCAGCATCCCCTCATCTTACACAGTGATACACACACACACACACACACACACACACACACACACACGAGAGAGAGAGACATTCAATGTTGAATTGAATGACCCAGAACACATTAAAAGGGGATGGTTCTAAAGGGGACACGCTTATGAACTCGGGTCACTTTCTCTCCTTTTCCCTTTTTTCTTTTTCTTTCCCTCGCTCTCTATTTATTTACTTTTCACTATCTCTCTCGCTCTTCTGCACATGTGCTCCAGATGTTTGAGCTGTAGCCAAGGTTAAGCTTCTCAGTGACTCTCTGCTTCCCCCAGGAATCTCTCTCTCTCTCTCTCTCTGATTTAGCACGGGGAGTTGATGTTTCAGTATGAGCAGGGGATCAGCTCTGTGTGTATGTGTGAGATGTGGGGGGGCAGCTCTGTGAGAAGTTGTAGTGGTAATATTGTGAACAATTCTGTAAACAAACCCCTTTTTTTGCTGCTGCTAGTTGTGAAGGTCTTTGGCTTTAATGAAAAGTTGGCCGTTTTTGCAGTTTCCTCTCATTTATTCTTGCCCACTGAAGGGTGTGTGTGTGTGTGTGTGTGTGTGTGTGTGTGTGTGTGTGTGTGTGTGTGTGTGTGTGTGTGTTCCGAGTCCCCAATACAGTAAAAACACTTATACAAGCTTCTGACTTTAATTATAATATTACCTTTTTCTCTCTCTTTTATGTTTTTGTTGAAAGCACTTTTGATACATAAGGTAAATAAAAGCATAACACCTTTTTTTAAAAAATGCTTTTCACATCAATAAGGCAGTGTACAGTAAGAGCTGAAAAAATGAAAATGGCACTATTCAATTTGGCTAATATGAGAATTATCATTATGATAATTAACAAAATATTTTTTTCTGAGCCTTGCAAGATCTTGTCAATAATTAGAAAACTCAGACTTCTTGCTTCATTCAAAAGACAGCATTTTTATTTTTCACCAAATTTAGTTCAGTACAGTCTGTACAATGTTGTTAATCATTGTTTGCAAAAATATGCTATTCTGGACATCAATCCTGTTGTCAGGAAAAAGAAAATAATGATTTATCAGGTACCATGATAGTTTGACAAATCACCCATCCCTTAACACAATTTATCATTCATATTTACAACCTTATTTTTTATCACTCTCTATACTGGGTAGAGGCATTTTCTTATCATTCTCATATTAAGAAAATACAGTGTCTAATGAAAGAGGTAGAGCAGATATAATAATAATAATCATCATCATAAATAATGCTCAGACTGCTGTACTGTTCTATGCAGCAGTTTGGGCATTACATTTTCAGAGTCTAAATAAGTCCAGCCCCTCTACAGTTACAGTTCTGTACATGTTAATACATACATTTTATTTTCTGAATTTAACACATTGGGTAAAATTTTGCAATGTGTGCAATTCAATAAATAAATGGTGTATGTTGAAGATGTATTTTTATTTAATGAGTGAATTTTGTAAAAGTTTTGCATTCGACAGCACAACAAGAAAAACGTACATTAAGTCCACATAAAGCACATAAAGTCCATATTTTCTTGCACAGGTCCTCCAAGTCACAGTTTGGAGGAGCCAGATTAGGATTGGCGCTATGAGGAAGGCCTTTTTAACAAGGGCTAATTGATCTGTAGCCACAGCCAGAGATGGATTAAATAAATCCTCCTTAAAGCAGAAAAGCCACAGACAGTGGAGCTTTGCAGGGAGTGGCTCGATCCAGTGCAGGGGTGGGGAAGATTATTTCTGCAGCTCATGAATTGTTAACAAGTTACCTGAGCTGCATATGACGTTTTTGAGAGTTATACCTGTTTAACCCTGTGGGAGGGAAAAAAAGAAAAAGCACCTCATGACTTTGTGTGCGCAACACACCAAACTGAGGCCATCACACACTGTAGGGCTTTATCATGAGTTAATCAAGTTTAAAAAGAAGTTAATCGTAGGGGCTGGGTGGGGGTTAGTTGGTCCCTAATGGAACATGACCCTATCTGTCACACCCAAGGCACAGAATAGGGGGTTAGTCACACCTAAGAACTGGGACTAAGTTTCTCGGTGTCGATCACACTTCTGTTTCACGTTTCTGTTCATCTGTAAAATCAGATCTACACTCTGAGGAAAGTAATCTTGAAATCCACGTCCTGAATATTAGCTTGTGGGGCTGTAGTTCACAGATAAATGAAGGTTCAAAGGCTAAATGGCTTACTGAGTTAATGAGGTCTGTGTTTGACGTAGGTTACAATTGCACATTGACCTTCAGCCCTTCTGATTAGTCTTAAAAAAGAGGCTGAAGACAACTAGAACACACCAGAGAGTCTGTCGTGGAATAAAAGCAGAAGCAAACTCTTAACTACTTTTTTTTTTTTTTTTCTCCTCTTCACTCATTTTATCACTTGAGGAACAGTGTTCAAGCCTTGTGCAGTAAGAACTTTACAGGGACATCAAATGCTATATTAATTAAAAAATGTTGAGCAGGAAAAGTGGAGATTAAGAATCAATTTTGTTAGGTGTTATAGTTCTAGTGTTCACATTATTTTGTTTCTTTTTCACACATTTAATTTTGAACATAAAAAATTATTAATTGACTCTGAAATTATAAACCCCTTCTCATATGGCCAAGCCTGGCATAACGTAAGGTGTGTTTTTTTTTAATTACACCGAAATCAGAAGAGTAAAGGAACAGCAGCCGGGCATTTTAGCAGTTAATTTAGGCCTGTGAACTAAACCCTGCTTCCCCTGTCTTCTGGGAAACCAGCCACCGCCAGCTGCATTTCCACTCGTAAAATAAAAACAAAAAGCACTCCAGCCCTGGCGTTTGGTGTGAGGTTGGCAGGAGGGAAGCACAGTCTGTTCCTTGCTGGCTTGAAGTGGCTGTGTGTAGAACTGTATCTGTCCTGGAAAGGAGAAACAATTAGTTGTTTATGGAAGAAAATGTACTTCAAAACAAAAGAGATCTCTCTAATAAAATAAATAAATAAATACAATCATCCACACAGGTGGTCTGACAGACTGTAAAACACTACAGGAAGTGTGGGGGGGCCGATATGGCGCTCGGTCATTTTCAAAGCGTCCATATGTAACTGGGTGTGTCCCAGTTCAGGGGCTGCATCTTTTTCGAAAGACACTGTTTATGTAGGTTTGTCCAGAATGGACTCCGACACTATCTGTTAAATGAGACTAAATAAATCCAGTCTACGAATGAAACGTTTCTCCTGTTGCCTAACAACCTTTGCAGCTGCAGCCAGTGCCACGGCTATTAACAACAAACCAGCTACTCAGTCCTACTAACCTGAGCAATTAGGACAGATTAGTGTCACATTTGGTTATTTTTATATCTTTAACTGGTTTTTAAATACTTGGATATGGTCAGCACCTTCCATGGAAATGAAGGCAACATTTCTCTGCCATGTTTGAATGAGCCTTTTGGAACGAAACGACCAGGTCTTGGATGGAATCGGTCTCCAAAAGACGCAGCTCCTAAATTGGGACACCCAGAGAGCGAGCGGATAGCTATGCTGAGTAATGGGGGAGAGGGAGGACCACTCAGAAATGGGGTCGAGTTTTGATGCTTTTCTGCATCATAACAGAGAAAGGTCTGATTAAAACTCTGGGAGTCTCTCTGAATAAGAACACCTGGCAAGTGTATGGATGTAAATTTAATTGACTAATGGTTCGGGATCGTGATTGCTTTGTCCCCTAAAGGGACTTGCATAAACAGGTCAGGCATGTCAAGCAGCAGCTGATCACTAACCCCTCCTTTGTCCCTCCTCTTTTGTCTTTCAGGTACCGAGCTGTGAACGGCTTCATTTCATCAGCAAGGAACTTCCACACCAGTGGTTCCTGTTTGAGTTTCAGGCACTGCCATCCTCCTGATGGACCTGCCGGGCTCTCGAGGACTGGCAACCCAGCTTTATGACTCTTCTGGTGATTTCTTCCATTCTTGAGCTTCTTCGAAATGGAAGTGGGCAAAAGACTCTTTTAAAATAACTGCCTCAAGTGTGACAGGTGGACGGATGTCTGGGGGGGGGGGTGGTTTCCAAATGTGTTTCTGTGTTTTGAAGGGGTTGTGAAACCGAAGGCAAGCAAAAACCACAGCTCCAAGTGAAGACATATCATTCATTCTTAGCCATTTTAAGTGCCTTTACTGTTTACATTCACCGCTACACTCATATCTGTGCCAGAGGTCTATGAGGGAACACCTTTTGTCCAGCTTAGCACTAGTTTGTTTTTAAGTTTACGTTCCAAAAAATCTCTGAAAAATATTTGCATGACTCCACACAAAAGAAACTCTCATCAGTGATGAAACCACCGTAGACTGAGAAAACCTCAGCATTTTTTAAAAATTAAACTAGTTATTTTTGCTCTGATCCACTCTGGCTATGCCGTCGTTACACTCCAAGTGGCGATATCTCTTCATGCTGCTGGGTGTCCAGCTTGTGGTCATGGCCCTCCTGTCTAGAGAGGGCTACCAGAAGAGGGTGACATACTTTTTCCGTATCTTCCGGAAGATGGACATGCTGTCAGGGTCAGCGGCTGGTCGTGGCCGGAACCACACAGGTGCCGATGTCTATGCTAACCTGTCCTACCTGGTTGGTATCCAGAACAAGGATGATATCCCCTACTGCCCGAAACAGTCGCCACTAACAGGTGAGTTAATCTCTCAGAAAATTTATTTAATCGCAATACAAAAACATCAGCACTGAAGCAAGATACACTGTGGAATAGGATTGTGAGTATCAAACACAAAGTCTCCACTCTGCAAAACATGATCAAAACAAGAACCTGGGTTTATCACACTGTGTTAAACTGGAAAACATGAGTTCATGCCATTCAGCTGTTAAAACATGTTCTTAAATTAGCTTCTGGCTAATGCTCAAGGCTGGAGGGAGGGCGTTTCCTGTGTTTTTATTTGCACTTATTAGTCAATCCAGGATCATATTTAATGCTTTTTCTCATTCTGCATGTGATTTTGGGATTGCTTCGTTTGACTAGAAGCTTTTGTTTGTTTCATTGCACGGTTGCTATTAATTGTACGTATTTGAAAAAAGACACATTTAAGAAAAAATGGATTAGTAAAGTTTTTCTAATACTGAAATGTGAACACAGCCATCCTTTTGTCTCATGGTACAGTTTGAAAGTGAAAGTGACTATTGCCATTGCGAGGTCACAGCACACAGTGCTGTGGACAGTACCTGGCTCAAGGGTACCATAGGGCAACCTACTGGTAAGGGATTTGAACCCACAATCTTCTGATCCTGTGGCCAACTCCCTAACCACCGCTGCCCGCTTTATGTGGTTTTTATTGTTTGTTGTGTATGTGTCAAAAACAAAACAAATTTTGTTTGCTGGATACAAAAAAATAGCATGGTATTTAAGTGATTTTAGTAGAGGGTGTGTACTATGGACATGGTCAGGTGAGGCAAGTAAGACAGAGCCTCATCTTTCATAATGAAAAGAAAACGAAACTAATAATGACACAAAATACATCTGTCCACTGGCCTGTGCTATAAATTTGTTTTCTCACAATTGAGCAGAACGGAAAAATACTTTGAGGGGCTGAAGAATGAAGAGAGAGAGAGAGAGAGAGAGATAAGATTGGATGATGTGAGGATAGTGAATAAGAAAGTGCAGTGAATAAGCCAGATGGAATTAAGAGCAGTTATGAAGAGGATGATGCATGGAAAAAATCTGTTGCTCCAGATGATAAACACCTCCAAGCTTCCACAGGTATATGGTTAGAAACTCTACTTCCATCTCTCCTATTGTTTAACATATTCTTGGAAAGTGAGAGGATGCCTGAGGAGTGGAGGAGAAAAGCGCTGTAGTAACTATAGAGGGATGATGTTGATCAGCCAGAGCATGAAGTTATGGGAAAGAGTAGTGGAAGCTAGGTTAAGAAAAGAGGTGATGATTAGTGAGCAGCATGATTTTATGCTCTGAGGGTGTTGATGGAGAAGTATAGAGAAGCTCAGAAGCAGTTCCTTTCATTGTGTTTTTGTGGACTTGGAGAAAGCATATGACAGAGTGCATAGAGAAGAGTTGTGGTTTTGTATGAGGTCAGTTGTTACAGAAAAGTTTGTGAGAGTATTTCAGAATATGTATGAGGGCAGTGGAACAGTGGTGAGGTCTGCAGTAGGAGTGACTAGTGCCTTTAAAGTAGAGGTTGGATTATGTCAAGGATCAGCACTGAGCCCATTCTTGTTTGCAATAGTAACGGACAGGTTGACGGATGAGGTTAGACAGGAGTCCCCATGGACGATGATATTGTGATCTGTGGTGATGGTAGGCAGCAGCTGGAGGAGAACCTGGAGAGATTGAGATATGCTCTAGAGAGGAGAGAAATGAAAATGAGTAGGAAAGAGGTGAACGAAAGGGAGTAAAGTGGAGTGGTTAGGATGCAGGAAGTAGACATGACAAAGACAAAGGAGTTTAAATACTTGGGATTGATTGGAAACGTCACTGGTGTCTACATAGTATGTGCCAGCATCAGAGTGCCAGAACTCTCATGTTGAAGGACATTAGGATAATGACTGAATTCTGGACTAGATTCAACCAAATGATGAGTTTGGGTAAACAGTTACTTGTGCAGCAAACGGGTTCAGTCTGTATTGTAATAAATATTAATCCAAACATACTTAAGCCCTTCTGACAACAATCAATGGTTCACATCTTTAATTCCATCTGTCACATGCTTGTTGGCTGCCATGTAATCAGTGATAAGGGCGGGGATTTCCATCTTTATAACTTCCTCTTCTGCAGCTTGCAGCCATTAAAGAGACTACCGTGCTATAGAACACTTTTTGTTCATCCCTGACGTGCTGTATGAAACCGTAACCACAAAAGGATGATAGGATACAGCATAGAGAAGAGGAAAACCGCTTTAGTTCTTTAAAACCACAGCAAAAATGCATTAATAATAACCAAATGAACACTTCTTCCAAGCAAATGGAAAGTTCACCTTTTGAGGGTGAAATAATCCTTGTGGGGAACGTGGCTCAGTCGGTCCAAGTTAAGAACTTGCTTCATTTGTTCATTTTGTCTTGGTTTCTATTCTTAACCACAGAAGGCAGAAACTGACTCAAGGATGCCCTGGGGCAGGGAGTAGGGCGAGGAGGTTTTCTGATGAGAGAATAGAGTAGCACAAACTATTTTTTAACACCTCGATCTGGTTTGAGGCTCTGTATCTCTTTTGCTGATATTTCTTTTTTCTTTAAGAGCAAGACTGAACTGATCTTTGTTTCTTTAACCAAATCGCAGATTCCGTGATCAACACCAATTTCTTTATAGCCCAATTATAAGATGGATGATTTTTGTTTTTGGCTGAATGGGTAATAGCATTCACTGGTTATGTGAACCAAAATTCATGTTTTATGAATTTTATTTATTTTTTTTTCTTTTACCAAAATGGCATTTAAATCCCTGAATGAAATAAATTTCCCCATATAGACTCTTACCTGCTTTATTATTTGCGTTAAATCCGCTAAATAAATTAACCAGAATCCAAAGTAGAAATTTGGCTGATTTTTTTTGATTGCATGGATCCAGGCTTGGGTGATTCCCTTAATTCAATAAGAAATTTGTTCACTGAAACTAAGACTGGAGAGAAAAGGTGAACATAGTCATAGTTTAAACTGTAAACTCTAGTCTAAAACTGTAGTTTTCAATTATTTGCGTGTTTTTAGTCTCATCTCCTCTGTGTGTTCTAGCTCTCTAACTCTTCTAAAGTGCCCAACAAAGCAGGGATTTGGAAGGTTATTTGAAACCGATTTTTACAGCAATTTTAAACTTCATGAGGAGGCGAAGATCAGCACTTTTTCTAAACCCATCCCCACTGTATTGTGCCCTCTGACATGCGATACCATATGAAAAGCACAAACGCACAGGTTTCGCAACACAGTGCATAATGTGACGACGCCAAACAGCTTTTTTTAGCACCCATGTCCAACATGAAGAGAGTTTACTGGGAAAGATAAATTTCACAGATTAGAGAGCTTGGGTTCTGAAGTTCGATTGGTCATTGTAAAATAGACATTATACACCAAGTATACAAGTCATCAAATCTATGAATGGTGAATCATTCCTGGTACATACTGAATCATTCAAAGGGAATTATGTCTAGCGTTAAAAAGAATCGTTCCAAGTAAACTCAATTATTCTTGTTGTACTGTATCATAAGTAGAAGGTAATTTAAAACTTTTAGTAAATAAAGTACTTCTTTAATAATTTGTGTGTGTGTGTGTGTGTGTGTGTGTGTGTGTGTGTGTGTATGTGTATGCTAACGGTGCAACCGCAAATGAGCCACATTGTTTCAAAAATACTTTCTTAATATGGGGCTTAAAAGTTACAAATGAAGATTTTGATGGGAAATTTGATGGGTTGTTGCTAAGCAACCAAATATCTTTGGAAAGATACTTGGATAGTGGAACAGCCTACCTGGAGCCACACAGTACATTTTAATGCTAAATCTTTAAGATTTATTATTATTATTATTAATGATGATGATAACAATAAACCTGGGCTGTCCGGACTGTGACGGAGTATTTATAATAATGTTTCCCCCTTTTACAACAGGTGGACCGATTCACGTCAGCTTCCGCTCCGGACTCACGCTTGCCCAGATTGAGCGAAAGAATCCGCTGGTGGTCCGCGGGGGACGCTACAGGCCACCAGATTGCGAGGCCCGGCACCACACTGCCATTATCATCCCCCACAGAAACAGAGAAAACCACCTAAAGTTCCTCCTCTACTATCTGCACCCATTTCTGCAGAGACAGCAACTTAATTATGGCATTTACGTCATACACCAGGTACACACACACACCCACACCAAAACCAAAACAGACCTTTCTTTACCTAAACACGCACAATCAGGTAATTCTCCCCTAAAAAGACAAACATAGCAGAAACTTCACCGGGGCATCTGTGTCATCCAGGAAGGGGTCTGTCTCACCAAGCATGCTTAGCAAGCTAATTTTAAGTTTATATTAAACACCAAAAAGTCCCGCACAAAATACAAAACTGCCTGGTCACCACAATGTGATTGCTGCATCATTTAAACAGGGATTGAATAATTCTTGTACCTTCAGTCAAGGTAAAGCATATCAAACCTGCCAGCTGCCAACTAGAACACATCTTGACTGTGCTCTCTGCTGATCACTACCAAGCAGTTTGAATAGCAGTGTATTATTTTATTGTTTTTTTTTGTTGTTGTTTTTTTTTTCCTCCCATATTTTATTCATCCTATACTGGACTGTTTTAACCTTTTTGTAGTCTTTTTTTCTTTTGCAAGTCACTGGTAGAAAAGGTCATTACTTTGTTTAGACTTTATCACAATGCTGGTGATTTAGTCGCTTAGACTTTTATGCAAGATTGGTTTGGATTGGCTTTTCTGCACCCAATATTGAAGGACCAGATTGAAACACTTCTTATACAGTCCCGATCAAACGTTTAAGACCACTTGACAAATGTCAAAAAATCATATGTTGCATGGTTGGATCCTAACAAGGTTCCAAGTAGAGCTTCAACATGCTACAAGAAGAAATGGGAGTGAGACAAGACATTTCTTTGAGCATGCAATTTATTGAAAACAATGCTTAAACTGAAACAGGCTGTTTTACAGCTGATCAAAATCGTAAGACCACATGCCTTTAAAAGGCCAAATCTGTGCAAAAATGTTGATTCATTACCATTTTCTGTCAGGTAGTCACACTGTAATGACGTTCTGATGGCAAAGGCGAAAAAACTTTCCCTTTTTGAACTTGGTCGGGTTGTTGAACTGCATAAGCAGTAAGGTGGGATGCAGTAAGACAGTCATTTGGAATTTCTTAAATGATCCTGAGGGTTATGGAACAAAAAAGTCAAGTGGAAGACCCGAAACAAAGTCCAATTGGCTGTCCGTCAAGACACTGGACGATCCTCGACCCAAATTAAGGCCGATACGGGTGCCGACTGCAGCCCCATAACCATCAGACGGCATCTCAGACTGAAGGGCTTCAAAAACAAAAAACGTCTTCAAAGGCCTCGTCTCCTTGAACGCCGTAGAACTGACCGTTTGGACTTTTGGACCAAACAAGGGACATTGAAAGGTGGAAGTAAGTTTTATTCTCTGATGAGAAAAAATTTTACCTTGATGGTCTTGATGGTTTCCAATGTTACTGGCATGACAAGCAGATCCCACCTGAGGGCGTCTGTGTGGTAACGACTGGGTTTTTCAACAGGCCAACGCTACAGTACACAATGCCCGCAGGACAGGGGACTTCTTCCAAGAGAATCACATCACTCTTTTGGACCATCCTGCATGTTCCCCTCATCTAAATCCATTTGAGAACCTTTGGGGATGGATAGCAAGGGAAGTTTATAAAAATGGACAACAGTTCCAGACAGTAGATGCCCTTCATGTGGCCGTCTTCACCACTTGGAGAAATGTTCCCACTCACCTCATGGAAACGCTAGCATCAAGCATGCCACAACGAATTTTTGAAGTGATCAACAATAACGGTGGATCTACTCATTGCTGAGTTCATGTTTGGAACTTTGATTTCTGTTTTGGGGGGTTATGGGTTTTTTTGGAGGTGTGGTCCTAAATGTTTGATCAGCTGTAAAACAGCCTGTTTCAGTTTAAGCATTGTTTTCAATAAATTGCTGCTCAAACAAATGTTTTGTCTCCCTCCCATTTTTTCTTGTAGCATGTTGAAGCTCTACTTGGAACCTTGTTAAGATCCAACCATGCAACATATGATTTTTTGCCATTTGTCAAGTGGTCTTAAACGTTTCATTGGGACTGTATCTTTAGTGTGGGCAGACCTACAAGTAGGATAAATAAACAAAGTAATTCTCCCGAAATACTCCTTGTCTCCTCTGTACATGTCCAACCAACTCAGTCTTGCTTCTCTTATTTTGTCTCCAAACTGTCCAAATTGAGCTGTCTCTCTGAATTACTCGTTCCTAATCCTGTCTGTCCTCTTTACTCCTAACTCAAATCTAAGCATTTTTAACTCTGACACCTCCAGTTTTGCTGCCTTCTTTTGGTCAGCGCCATCACCTCTAATCTGTATAGCACTGCTGGTTAAACCTTACCTTTTAGTAAACATACTTCATAAGGCTCTTTTATTGAAAAAAATCAATCTTATTCCATTTATTCCTTTTAAAATAATTTTTCTCAGAGTTTAACCCCATTCCTTGGTTTCAGATCAAGTGTTTCTGCACACACATTACCGGATCGCTCAACCCTGGTGCATAAACATGCATTCAGTGTGTTTATTTTTGTGAATGCTTCCAGGTGCCTCAGCCTGCTGAGAGATGCAGATGTGCTCTAAAGCTCAGAGAGAGCCGAACAAGCTCTTGGATTAGCGAGAGTAAAAATTAATCTGTAACGCTGATATTCCCACCTCCTATTAAAAGGGCAAGGATTAGACTGTAATCCCTGAGGCTTTGATCCATAGTCTGAGGGATGACCGTGGGGATGTGCCGTGATGTATCCTGTTGCTGTAGAGTGCAAATGTTTGTGAAGAAATAAAAGTATCCACTTAAAATTGTTGCGTGAATTGCCAGCGAGAGCTGAACTGATATGAACCTGCCAAAAAGCTTTATGGTGCCGGTTCCAAAGGGCAGCGCACCTTCAAAGTAATGCTGGTGGGTAATTTTCCTATCCAATTCATGCCAACAAAGGACTTCTTGTTACATTTAAAAAAAAAAAAAAAAAAAAATAGTCAGCCTAATTGGAACATTTGTTTTTATGACAATACCTGCCTTCAGAGTGTGTTAATGATTAACACTCATATTTACTCGGTGTACACGTGGAAGGTCATACCGTTAGGACACAGTCACCAAATTAACCTTGTCTTTCCAACCTGCCCGATTTTGGTCATGAAAAGCGTGTGCCAGTTTCTCACATTGTAACACTCAATTTCACAACACATTAAAAATTAGAGGGTCTTTTCAGTTAAATTTTTTTTGCAAGGTGTGCAATTTTTCAGGTTCTGGCCATACACTCATTTTCAGGAGCATCTCATGTTAAATGCCATTCCAACTGAATTCATGTGACTACATTTTGTTTATCCTATATCATTGCTCAGATCTAAACTTAACACCTTTCCCCAAACATACATACACTAATAGATGAGCAGTTTTGTCTTTGGGCCAAAATACCTCTTTTTGAGAATGGGTAAGAATAAACACAGGTTAGGGTGTGTGTGTGTGTCTGTCTAATTATACACATGCTAAATTATTTATGTTTGATTTGTTTGTGTCTAAATGCTAGTTTGTTTTGTGTGTGTGTTTTTACAGGCTGGCAACTACACATTTAACCGTGCTAAACTGATGAACGTAGGCTTTTTGGAGGCCATGCGAGAGGAGGACTGGGACTGCCTGTTCTTCCACGATGTCGACTTGATCCCCGAGGACGATCGAAACACCTACACCTGTGACCAAAATCCCAAACATGCAGCCATAGCCATGGACAAGTTCGGATACAAGTCAGTTATTGAACTCCATTTTTATTTATATATAATACTACTTCCCCCCCGTGTTATATTTTATGTTGTCGCTCAGGTTGCCCTATAAGATGTATTTTGGAGGTGTTTCGGCACTTTCCCCTCTCCATTACCTCAAGATGAATGGCTTCCCCAACAATTACTGGGGTTGGGGGGGCGAGGACGATGACATCGGAATTCGGTGAGTATTTGTGTTTAGAGGATGTGAGGCTTGTCCCAAAGAGTTAGAGCTACAAACTGGTTGTAGTTCACCTCCCATACCATTTGTAACAACCTTAAAAAAAAACAAAAAAAAAACATAGCAGCCCCCTAGGTACACCAGAGTTACCACCTAGAAACACCCCTGAAACCACCTATTTCTAACTTTCTAGGAACACCATGGCAGCCCCCTAGAAACACCCTGGCAACCTCAAGAGATACTCTCTGAACCTCCTAACCCAATCATCCTTCTCGTAACACCTATAAACTGTGTAGAAACTCTTTTATACATGTTGCTTCCTTTCACATTTCTCTCCTTCTCTCTCAGGGTGTCGCTGGGAGGAATGATGATCACTCGTCCATCCCTGAAGGTCGGCCGCTACAAGATGATTAAACACAAGCACGATCAGGGAAATGAGGTCAACCCTAAAAGGTCAGCGACCCATTTTAATCTGCTTTATTCCGAATAGCTGTAACACCATCATTCCCCTGACCAGGCTCACAGTAGGTTGTTATATTCATAAAGGTTATAATTCACCTGTTTTTAAATATTATTAGTGTTGTTGCTATAAAAAGTTCCTGTTCCGTCTAATGAGATACTATAACAGCCACCTGTAAAGCTGTAAAAGTTTACCACACTACCTGTATTTACAGCTAATGGGAGGGATCTGGTGCATTTTCCTAGCAAGCATCCAGGACTGAACATGACATCATTGTGATGATGTTAACTTAGCCAGGGAACCAGCTAAATGACCTTTTGTCCATATAGAAAATCCACACAAAAAATAGCAAATACAAATGGAAAAGAAACTAAATTAAATGTTGCTCCGATACAAATAGTGGTGCTATAGTCTTTCACCAGTCTGAATAGGATTTAAAAAGCATCAACAGTAAATGATACAGAAAGAACACATGAACAGGTTGTGTCTGTAGAGGTTAATTTGGGGGGAAAACAATGCCAGGCTACAGCTGTTTTACCATAAACAAGTGGTTTAGTGGTTTATTTGTCACATACACAGTTATACGAGTACAATCAGCAGTGAAACGTAGCCCTGAATCACTCAAAATTAAGTTTAGATAAAAGCGAATAGAAGAGGAAATGTAAAGATAAAATAAAACAAAGATATGCAATAAATCTAGATGTAAACTGTACAGGCAAGATATATATATATATATATATATATATATATATATATATATATATATATATTATATATATATATATATATATATATATAATTTTTTTTTTTTTATGCAAACACATTTTGTAAAGCTATATTTTAGTATATTTTTATGTTTGTAGAGTAGCTGTACTGGTAACTCAACTGAAATTTAACTGGATATGTTAATAAATATGTAATACACAGTTAAAAAACAAAATGTATAAATAACTATAATTTCGGCTGCTCTCGTTAGGGGACACCGCAGCTGATTTCCCATCTCTATGTCTTCCTCTCCTCTTCGTCCTTTCACACCAACCCACCTGCATGTCTTTCTCACCACATCTATAAACTTCCTCTTTTCCTCTTGACTGGAAACTCCATCTTCAACATCCTTCTCCCGATATAATCCTTGTCTCTTCTCTGGACATGTCCAAACCAGCACAGTCTTGCTTCTTTTACTTTGTCTCCAAACATTAACCATCCCTGTAATACATTCCTTCTTAATCATGTCCACCCTCGTCCTTCCCGACACACATCTCAGCATCAGTAATTCTCCATCTCCTTTTCATCAGTGCCACAGCCTCCAGCCCGTATAGCATAGCTGGTCTACCATCCTGTAAACCTTTTTTTTCGCTCTCACTGATGGCCATCTGTCACAGATCACTCCTGCCATTCCTCTTCTCCACTCATTCCAACCTGCCTGCACTCTCTTCTTCGCCTCTCTTGCACACTCCCCACTACTCTAAACCGCTGAGTATTTAAACTTTTCCGGTTTCATCACCTCTGTTCTCTACATCCTAAGCACTTCGTTGTCCTCCCTTTCATTCACCCTCAGGTTTTCTTTCCTAGCCTTATTGAATACAGACCTAAAGTCAGAACAGTCAAAAACAGAAGAATGAGTAAACTGTGTGTTTTTTCCTCCTGCTGACATGCAGGTTTAACATGCTGGCCAAGACCAGGCAGACGTGGAAGTTGGATGGGATGAATTCGCTGGAGTATGAGGTGATCTCTCGCGAGTACCTCCCCCTGTATACAAACATCACCGTCAACATCGGCACGGAGGCAGGACTTCACCCGCCGACACAGAAACCGCGCAAACTGAACAAAACACCCGCAGACAACTCTGAGGAATCCAACAAGGAACTAACAGACCTTCAGTCGAACCACTGACACACAATACCTGCATTAACTTTACCGCCTCCCACACAAACACACACACACACACACAGGTGCATTTCTGAGTGTGCTGAATGGATCTGGGGGGATCTGCCTTCACTGCACTCCTTTAACCAGCTTTTAAAAACCCTGCTGCCATCTCTCTCTCTCTCTCTCTCTCTCTCTCTCTCTCTCTCTCTCTCTCTTTTTTTTATTTTCCTGTCTTGTACTTTCCATTTTCTCTTGTTCTTTCTTCTGTTTGTTTTTTTTTTTTCCGTTTCTCTTGTTTTCAAAAATATGTATTCTTTCTTTACTCCCATTTCTCTCTTTCTTTTTTTTTATACTTTATTTACTTGGTCAGGATCATTTCAAAAAAAGGGAGAATTATGGGCTGGATTTGGCGCTCATGGACGCTCTGAGGGTGATTGACACCCTGTGGATGGAAAACAAAGTCCCCTCTCCCACACTCCTCCATCAGACTGCCTCAACTCACTGCCAGACGCGTTCTGGTGAAACCACTGTGGCCTTAGACTGAAGCTGCACTCTTGTTTCTCCTGATGAACTCTGATTTTGTCTTGATACCATTTAACAGAGCTTTCTCACCTTTTTTCTGCTCCATCTCTGTTCTGCTTCCATCTGAACCATCATGTCAATATCCACAACAGTCAACATTGAAAAAGTAAGGATGAGTTAACGTGAAGCAATGGGCAGTTGCTGAATTCCAAGAATAAACATTCAGACATTCATGCGAGGGCCATTTCTGTGCTCAAACCTTACAGCAGAAAACCCAACACCTCTGCCCTGGTAACGTTAATTTGCTAGTTTTCCGTAAATTAACCTGTAAATCTATGCAATTTGTTTGTGCCAATGCGTTTCTCAATACACAGGGACTTGGAACCATGGAAGTGAGGAAATATCTAATTTTTGTTTTTTTATTACAGTTTAGATGTCATTTTGTTTAAATTATCTTTTTTTTTTTTTTTCTTCCCCAACCGAGGACCTTTTTTCTACAAAAAGTGAATTTCATTACATACTGCAGGCTTGAGTGTGCCATACTGCCAGCTCTCCATTAATAGATTAAACATCTTTTCTGACTATTATAGCTTGTTTATGTTGTATAACAGAAGATCTAATCAAAATTGCTTTTTCAAACAGCAGTTTCTTTATGAGAGTGATAAATTGTTCTGCCCTGGCTCTGAACATTCCGTAATTGGCCATTGGCTTCTGTTTAAATGTGTTTTGAGTAAACTGCTCGTATGTTTAAAGGGCAGGAGAACATTTTGTGGACTGCACAGCAGAACAGAGCATGGAGATTAGGCAGAAAAACGATGGGAGTGCTCCAGGGTGGGGTTCCCGCCCATGGCCCAGAAGTCCTGAGTCATGGGGCTTTCAGGCCCAGAGGGAGTCCCGCGCGTGACTCAGCACTTCATGTTTTATTTTTTTTTTCTTGTGACTTTGTTTGCCAGTTGACTGCTTCCTTACTTGACTCTACCCTTTGTGTACTGTAATGAAAATAGGGAGAGAAAGTCTCTTTTTTAATGTTTTCTGTGATTTAACACAATCAAACCTGCAGCCTCTTGTAACAGTAACCACTACTGTACATATCTGTGAGACATTTCCTTTCTCTTTTCTCTTTTTTTCGCTCCGTTATGCCATTATCGCCTTTATGGAACTGGGCCTTATGCCTCTCCAGTGGACTGCCTGTTCATGTGGGAAGTGATTTTAGAAAGTGTGGTTTTTGTTTCTGTGGAATTTGTAATTTGCTGGAATCAGGTGTTTCGATTGATTTATTTGATTGGCACTTTTTTTGCTCTGTGGATATTCCAGCTCACTGCCTGGATTTAGAGTGTTGGTTATGAAACCTGTTTGTGCACCGCGTGTCTCTGCTGGGTTGAATATTTTAAGCCTTTTTTTTTTTTTTTTCTTTAGTTGGCCCATCGTGCCAGTAACCCCCTCCAGAATTTACTTAACCCTTTTTCCACACAACGGTGAACTGATGAAATCACCCAGTTGGACCCTCACAGCTCCTTCCTGAAGGGGTCAAATTGGAGTGAACTGCTGCTGAGATCCGAATATTCCTTCCATTAGAAGAGACTTTAATTATGTATTAGTTCTACAGCTGTGAAAATAACAGTTTATCAGAAAAGGTCCTAATATTGTAGTTGCTCAGACTGCAGTCATCAGTCATCAAAACAATGTCACATGATTTAAAAAATTTTTTTTTTTTATATATATATATAACCTAAATCACACACACAATTTTGCAAAGTTTAAGAAGCAAGTCTAAGGATCTAGACATGCTTGGTGTCTCTATTTTTACACAAGCGGTAAGACTGATGCATCTAAAGAAATGTAATTATTGTGTGTCATCATCACTCATTAATACATCAAATAATGTTCTGACTTTTATTTATAGGAAAGTGTGAATCGTGTGACAGATTTTGTGTGAATTTTCACACTTTATTCTAAATTTTTACACTGAATCAGCCCTCTTCATGGTTCTACCTTGACATTTACCCTGTAAAATCTAAATGTTACCGCTGATGATATTAAATGCCACAGGAGACCATGAGCTTCGTGGATGTTCACAGTCAAACTGTAAACTTTAGTTTACTGTAGTTTAACTGTTAAGCTCTGACACTAAAATTAGCCACATCAGCCTCCGCTACACTTGCACAAAAGAACCAAGCATGTCTGGTCGATCATTTTATGTCCCACCACATTTTAGGAAAAGGGATGTTTTTTTTTGTATAAAGAGCTTCATCTCACACATGCACACTAATTTAAAGAGTCAGAAGCAAGTTTATTGTTCACACAGGTTACAAGTTGCTATATTTTCTGTGATTTAGGAGTCATACAGTGTGGGGAAAGTGAGCAAGTTTATAAGAGATGACTGTTCTGAGGCAAGTGTGTTGTGATTTAGGGCTCCTTTCCTATGTTACCTTTTTTTTTTTTTTCCCCTTTTTTTTTTTAAAGCCAAGCTTGGATGTTTGGGGATCAAGGTATTGGGGTATATAATCTACCAGGGTAGACTGTCCGAACAAACCAAAGAGAGCCGTGTAAATTGATCTAACTGAATACAGCAGTTTTGCGTTTGCGCGTGTGTGTGTGTGAGTGTGTGTGTGTGTGTGTGTGTGTGTGTGGGTGGGTGACTTAATGCATGGTTTTGTGTGAAATGTCTTCACTCATCGCTGTTCTAGTTGCTGCTACTGGCTGAGAGGCTTATGGGTAATGTAGTCTATTTAGGCTGGCTAGTTGTCCTGTTTCCATATCAGAAGCGCAGATGTACAAAAACCAGGGATGCAACAATACATAATTTGTAGGCCGATGTCCAATATTTTCTGACACATACAGATATGTTAAAAATAAATGTAGAAATTCTACTGGGAGCAGAAAAATATAACTTGTGTTTTTGTGCTTCTAAAAGCTTAAAAAGGGCTAAAATGGGGGGGGGGGGGGATTTAATCCTAGTAACGTAAACATTTGGCTCATAAATGTATTATTTAATATCGGTGTAAAATATCGCTCAAATCTCACCATCTGTTTGAGGCAAATTTTTTATATCCATCAATACCGATATGATTACAACATAATGTATCTCTAACAAATTTTATTCTTTGTCTTTAAGTTACCAGGGTTTCACAAAGCAGGATGTTAAACTTTAGCACCAACAAAATGCAGACGACTGGCAGTGTGGTTTGCAGTGTGAAGTTTTCGTTCTTCGTTCAGTGGCGCAGTGGTTATGAGGGGAAAGTAGCAAGTAAAGGAAGATTCTAAATTATCTCATTAATAGATCTGTGAGCTTTAAAAAAAGCATTACACACAATACAAAAAAATACATTAACCTTGTGTTTTTTGTTTTTTTTTAGTTTTTGTTTTTTTTTTTTTAATTATCACCATCTGATAAGGAAAGGGTGATTGCTCCTTTACATTATCCATCTAAATCTGAACTCCTTCTTTGTCTAAATGATAGTTGTTAGAGACAAGACTTGCTGAATGACATCATTATGGAACTTTCCTCCTCTGTCAGAATGAGAACATAGTTGTCATGCTCAGTTTAGTGTTAAGTCCGATAGAAACAAATGAAAATGTACAAACATATACGAGTGGATCTAATAGTTACGAAGATCCGTTTTTGGATTTGGCCTGCTTGATACACTGGTAGTGTGTTTTTGTTTTTTTTTTTGTTTTTTTAAATGTGCCTTGGAAGGCAAGATTGTCTTGAATTAATTTGGATTTTTTTTTTTTGGGGGGGGTGGGGGTGTGGGGGGGGGTGGTCTTGAATGAACAAATGAATTCTGTACACAGTACATAGTGGCCTTACAATAAAGATGTATGAAGAAAATATGTTCAGCTCTTTGTGTTTAGACTGGATTTACATTTGTACAGAAATCACTGCACCTACTGTCTTATTTTCCTACAGAATAGAAAGCAATGGATGTCTTAAGACTTCCATAGTATTTTTCAGGTTCTATTGAAATGCACCATATTTCCATAGTATTTTTGATGTACAGTACTGTGCAAAAGTTTTAGGCAGGTGTGGAAAAAATGCTGTAAACAAAGAATGCTTTCAGAAATATAAAAAATTATTGTTTCTTTTTTTTCAATTTACAAAATGCAAAGTCAGCGAACAAAAGAAAAATCTAAATCAAATCAATATCTGGTGTTACTACCTTTTGCCTTCAAACCAGCATCAGTTCTTCTAGGTACACTTGCACAAAGTCAGGGATTCTGTAGGATTATAGTCGGTGTATGATCAACCAGTTTTACCAAACAGGCGCTGATGATCATCAATGTCACACGGAGGTTGAAACACAGTGATGTTTGGAACAACCTACCAGCCGAGTTCCTTCAAGAACTGTGTGCACGTGTACCTAGAAGAACTGATGCTGTTTTGAAGGCAAAGGGTGGTCACACCAGATATTGATTTGATTTAGATTTCTCTTTTGTTAATTCACTGCATTTTGTTGATTGATGAAAATAAATGATTAACACTTCCATTTCTGAAAGCATTCTTTGTTTACAGCATTTTTTCACACCTGCCTAAAACTTTAGCACAGTACTGTAAATGAGAGAAAAAACATCATGTGAGATAAAGGAACGACAGGTGCCTTTCTTGGGGCACCTTCCTGTAAAATGTTTTTCCACTGGGTTTAGCACGACAGAACTTGGCTGGCGGTTCTTTGGAGTCTAAAACTGTTTTTAGAAATGGTGATTCAATTAAATTGTGATCAGCGGTTCACACTATATGTAGCTCCTCCGCTACTTCCTAAAGTTAACCGAATTCAGAGCAGGTACTCCTAAAATTTTTATGAATTGTGTGAATGGAGAAGTAACTGGAAATGCTCCCAAAAATGTTTTTCGTCAACATCTCTCATGCCGGACTGCACTTAACCCAGTTAAACAGTGTTAATTCTACTCTACTTTCAAAGAAACGTGCAGCTGGTTGGTTTTCTTTACTGAATAAGTCAAGCTACACTCAGAAAAAGTAGTGTGGTGTATTTTATCACAATAAATCTTGAATCGTAATAACTATATAGTGATAAAACTCTTCCTGATAAATATAATCGAGCCCAACCTTAGAGGAAAATCATTTAAAAATGATTTTTGAGTCTGAAAATTTGATAAAAAAAAAAAAAAAGAATCCAGATCTAGCTGATTTATGACCCCCGACACTTAAAAATACTTCCCTTGCTCGCTCTTGGCTGAATATACCATGAAAATCTAACGTTTATGAGAAAACGTCATATCGTCCACCTCTAATTACCAAGTGGGAACGTTACAATATGCAGTATCAGCACAGAAAACTAGGGGACGTGTAACGAAATCATGTTTAAAATGCCACTTTAATGAGACATGACCACAAAGAGAGGCAAAAAAAAAAAAGTTGCATGCATCGGACAGATGTTTCCAGCTGTCGTTTTGCACAAATGAGGTTTTGCTCCAGTCACTGCAGAAGTTTTAGGAACATCAAGTCTGTCCACAAACATTTGGCTTAAAGGGATACTTCACTCAGGATGATCCGACTCCCGACTCGGAACCGATGCGTGGCAGCAGATGAGACGGGTGTGGAGTATTCCTTTAACCAGTGGTGTTTAATTTCAACCTTGCGGCTCCTGAGCTGTGGATCAAACGCCGACCGGACCATGAATGAAGACTAAACACTCGTCTTTAAAAAACAAAAACCACTACACATGCAAAAATATTACATTTTACAACAGCTAATCATTTCTTCCAGGGAGGTTGAGGGTTGAAACTGTCAGATTGTGAAGTTTTATCCACTGCAAATCCATCATTTTTCCCACATATGGCTTTTTCTAGCTTGTTTACTTACAGTGGTGCTTGAAAGTTTAGAATTTTGTATATTTCTGCATCATTTTCTACATTTCTAGGTGGGGGTGATCTAATGGAAGCATACACGCCTATGGAAATAGAGGTTGCAGATCCCACCTCCAACATCATTGGGTTCCTGAGCAAAACCCTGAGCCCCTCGCTGCTCCATAGAGACCTGGATAAGAGCCTCTGCTAAACGCTAACGCAT
This sequence comes from Hepsetus odoe, assembly GCA_017165825.1. Lineage (NCBI taxonomy): Eukaryota > Metazoa > Chordata > Actinopteri > Characiformes > Hepsetidae > Hepsetus > Hepsetus odoe. Next base: position 17,842,835 of record CM029389.1, on the reverse strand, counting down.
ACTGTGAGTATGACTATCAGATTTTCACACCTTGAAGTCCATATAGAGTCGATCAGTCTTTCACATCGGCTGGGAGGCCGATCAGCTCCAGCTCTGGGAATGTTTTTGGTTTTCCCTGTAAGAGCCGCCTGTTTCAGGTCCTTCCGCAACATTTCTGTTGGGGTAAGTTAAGGACTTTGACTCTGCCATTTTTAAACATTCCCTTTGTTCTTCTTTATCCTGAAAAAAGCTGATGTTTTGGATCACACTGATGCAGAAATGCAAAAAAAGGATTCAAGCACCACTAGGTTTCATTGCAACATTTTAGTTTTAGTCAAAAGACTTCCTTTACGATTTCAGCTCGGCTATATGATCATACTCGTTGTGTAATTGTAAATGAAGAGACATTGTTCAAAATGGAGAAAAATACAGCCATGAGTTTGATATGTTACTTCAGCGCATCGTCCAAATGCACCCGGTCATTTCCAGACCCCTAATCAATACTGGCAACAGTATAAAAAAACAAAAAAACAAACAGCAATCATAATCAATAATATTCAATAAAGTCAATAGTCAATAAAACTCATACAACCAAATTTTGCATATCAGCATTTCCTCCTGCAGTTCCAGTTCTCCAGGACTGCGCTCATGTTTCTCTCCTGGCCTTTTTCTTTTTCACCTGTTTTGGAGATTCCCAGCTGTCCTCCGGCTTTTCTGGTGGAAAAATCACAAAGAAACAGTCGAGCTTCACTGTTTTTATGATGGTTTTTTTTTTTTTTTTTTGGATTTTGAGGAAATTTTCCTAACTTTACTGAACTAGAATTAAGTCGTAAACAAGAGTCATTCAGAGTGGGTTTGGTGTGAGAGCTGTTCCCAATGCTGGTGAACGGAACCAGATGTCTGAATGTCCCTCACAGGCATGAAGGCACTGCCCGAGACGTTGTTTTACTAGAGTTCAGAGAAGATTTTAAAGAAAAAAAAAACAGTTTTAGTTCAGTTTAGTTTCATGATGGAGGGATAAAAAGAAAATGGATTTAGTTTAGATATGGACTATTTTACCATCATCACCGTCCCACGTCTCAGACATGTAGAGCTTCACTGGAGGAAATAAAATGCACACATTGGGGACGTCTGGTTCCATTCAGCACCCAATGAAAAGAAATTAATGAGTTTTTAAACCCCGTGCAGGAAATGTGAAAATGAGATGTATACTCTGTGAAGGGGTAGCTGTGCTCTTGGCTGTAATTTCAGGTTCCGTCGGATTCATAGGGGCCACGTTTTCCTGCTCCTACACACACATAAACACACACACACACAGATGCAAAGCAGAGGTCACACTCCTGCTTCTTCAGTGGCTATTAGTCCACGTTTTTCCAAAAAGGCAGGAAAAAAATATGGGACGTACTTTAACTGTTTTGGACACGATATTCCCTGCTGTGTTTTGGACTCTAGTCACACCCACTTCCACTTCGACCTGTCAATCAAAGGACAGCTTTGTGTGAGACAGCTTCATTTCAGAATCTCAGGCCAGTGGCCTCGTTTTTTTCCACGACACGCACCTGAGCAGCGGTTCCACCATCCTCCCATTTCTTCTTTTTCTTTTTTTTCTTCTTGGCTTTGCTGCTTCCAGGAACGGCCGCCTCATCTTTGTCTTTCTCAGTGTCTGATTCCTGCAGGGAAAAAGAGTGAGTGATAAAAGAAGTTCAGATGAAAGAAGTTAGATCGCAGGGTTTAAACTGCCTCCCAACCCAACAAGGTCACTCAAAGTCACACAAGAGCTCTGAATGTCACTCAAACATGGAAAAAGGTTTCGTCGTAGTTCATTTTGAGCCAATAAAAATTGAACATTGCAGCAAATTCAAGTGAGCCTCCAGCTTTTCTGGTGGAGAAATCACAAAAAGACATTTGCGTCCCTCTACACGACTAACCCACGTGCTTTACTGTTTTGGGGGTTTTTTGGTCTGAGGTACAAGGCCTTCCTAAAGCAGGCCCCCACTGACTTTCCTAAACTTCTCCATAAAAAGTAAACTTGTTTAGACTGGGTTTGGTGGAAACGCTCCCTTCAACAGAAACTTCCCAGTGTTGGTGAATGGAACCAGACGTCTGAATGTCCCACGCAGATACGAGACGGTGGTGAAAACACTGCATGATGCCTGAGACGTTCTTACCAGAGTTTGGAGAAGATTTTGGACTAAAACTGATCTTCCTGGTGAATATTTCCAAAGGAAATTGATTTTGTTCAGACTATTTTTATATATATATATTTCAGCATTATCCCATATAAAGAGTTCGAACCAGTGACTTTTAGGAAGTTTGAATGTCACCAAATCACTTTCAGAAGTTTTGTGCCAACATGAACATTTTGTGCCGGATGTCTGAAAGAAATCGAATCTAAAATATTCATCTATAATATATCATTAAGCAAATTTTCCTCAGGATCAATTAGGTTTTTCTGATGATTAAAATTTGAAAGAAAAACATTTAAGGAATATTTATAATATTTATCAATATTGAATAATACTTTTTTCATATTTTTTCTTACTCAATAGGTGTCACTGTGCTTCATATCCTTTTCAAATCTCTGAATCTTTCATTTTTGGATTTTTTTTTTTATTCAGTAGGGAAAGAGCCCATCCCGATCTCAACCTTTAAAAGTACCCGATCCTCACTTATTTTACTGGATTTCATATTTTAAAACCTTTTTTGTGTTTTTCTCGTTTGTGAAGCACATGACCAAAGAGCTGAAGTGTTTGAGGAGGGCTTTTTCTGCCTGGATCCGTTGGAAGGGAAGGAGGTCTCGCTGTAAACATGTAGGAGGTGTAAGTATCTCTGTTTAAAACTCTCTAAATCTGTTTGCACTGAGTGGAAAAAATCAAGATGAGATGTCTTGTAGACATTTATGGCTCTGCGGTTTCTTGGCGACATTTAGGAGAACTATGTCAACTTTATTTCCAGCTTCATGAAGCGCTGACCAACCTGTAGCTCTGCTGGAGGTGCTAGTGCATCTGCAGCGCCCTCCACTGGCTGATCCTCATAATTACCCCATTCCTCACATGGGGCGCTCCAGTCAGACGCAGGGTCAACACACGTACTGTCTGCATACACACACACACACACACACACACACACAAACAAAAGGTCCCATATCTCAGATTATCTGCAGCTTCCATAGTTAACCCCTTGTGCTCGTTTGTGTTTTTAAAGATTTTAATTCATAAACTGCATGAGAACATTGATAGATTTAATGTTAAATCACAGAAATGAGGAGTAGACGTGTAGATGAACTCACTCTGAACAGACCACTCATTGTCCACTGGAGGCTGGAGAGACATGGAAAAGTCAGAAAGGCCTGGAGATTCAACAGCTAGAGAGAGAGAGAGAGAGAATGAATCTACATAATTCACTTCACATGAGTTAATTACGGTGTGTGTTTTGTATAAAACACTGCTGTGGTCTCGTTTGTCTTACTTGCAGGTATCCCAGGAAACGGGGCATCCACAAAAGTCCAGGAACCTTAATGGGACAAAAAAAAGAAATACCATTCTGACTGGTGTAACTTACTAACTAGATCCTTGAGTTATTCAACAACTCCTCTGAATTATTCCATATCCAGTGTGAATTATTCCTTGTCCTGTATGAATTAATCCAGTTTCCATTACTAAATATTCAGTGTCTGCTACGGATTATTCAGTATCTGCCGTGAAGTATTCACTAGCTACTGGGATTTATTCAGTATTGTGGATTATTCAGAACCAGCACGTGCAGTTAAAATTAAAATCCATCAAATCCACCAATGTTACACACGTGTGTTACCTTCCATATCGTGTTTGGAGCTCAGACTGTTCCAAGTGTCCGGCGGAACCTGCGCAGAAATGGACAACTCTCTCCAGCCCGCCCCGTTCACACTCAGAACCTCCTCCCAGCCTGGAGACACTGCAGGACACAAAACACACACCATTTATGAGGTCCCAACACTCTCTACTGCATTGTGTGTGTGTGGGCATCGTGCAGAGACACAGCCTCGTTATTCTTAAGGTATCCAGTCCAAAATGTCCCTTTTAATTACTTTATATTTTATTAAGGCAAATCCAATCCAGCCTGTTCAGCTGCAGAGGTGCAAAAGTGCCCCCAGTCATTCCTCCAGTAAACGTACAGATACATGAGTAAAAGTAGGAGCACTGATTCAACTACTTTACTCAGTACGAGGGAAAAAGTACAGAGTACAGAGTGTAAAGTGAGACGTGTCTCCTCTGAAGGTGCTGAAAGTGAACTGAATCTCACTCCATATTAATAGAATTAAAGACTATTAAAGCCTCGAAACTCAACTCCAATAAAAACAATCTACTGAAAATAATCAACATTAACTTCACCGCTTCACTTTCATCCACGTCTCTACTAGCTCTCCCGTCAGGAACACACACTGAACACACGCCTGAACTCCACCGTCCACTCTCACCTGTCCTCTCTCTAATGTCTCCGTCTGTCTGTCCTTTATCGATAGACACACAGAGGGTCGTCTTTTCTGTGTGTTTGTGTCCATTTAGGGTCTCAATGTGGGTGGTAGAAAATAAAAATAAAAATAAAAATAACGCAAAATTGCCCTTGAATGTTCCGTTCTGAAAACGGGAGGAGAAGAGAGGACAGATATTTGGGTTCAAATGTAGGGAGAAAAAGGAAAACTCTGTCCAAACAATAATCACTCAAGTAAAGTTTGAAAAAGCTGCTTAAGTCAAGTAACAAAGTATTTGCAAATGATGTCTCACCACTTCTTGGCTATAATGAACATCTAAATCAAGGCTAACTTGTTCGGCTCTCGTTAGGTCTCCACTATGGATCATCTCCATGTCTTTCTTGTCTTCTGTATCTTCCTCTTTCACACTGACTGCCTGCATGTCCTCTTTCACCACATCCATAAACCTCCTCTTTTTCCTTCCTTATCTCCTCTTTCCTGGCAGCTCCATCTTCAGCATCCTTCTCCCGAATGCTCCTCGTCTTGTGTCCCGAATGTCCAAACAAACACATTCTCTTCTCTCACTTCATCTCCGAACCGGTTAACCTGAGTTGTCCCTCTAACATACACGCGCACATTAGAGGGACAACTCAGGTTAACCGGTTCGGAGATGAATCCTGTTTTACTAATCCTGTTTGCCCCGTTCCTCCTGACACAAATCTTACTGCGCGATGAATAATATTAAATAATATTAGAAAGGTTTGTACTGACCGGCTGGACACTTTCCCTGCTGCACGGCAGGGGCGACTTCAGCAGCAGGAGACTCTTCTGCAGAGAAACAGGAGGAAAGTGTGAAAAAGCACACAGTCTCCTCAAAACAGAGTTAAAGAATCACTTCATTATGTGTATTATGAATTGTTCTTCTGCACCTTTTAGTATTTTTCTGCCTACTTCTCCACCCAGCTTTCAGTCTTTTTTGTTTTGTTTTAACTGCACGGCATATATGATTTTTTTTCTTGTTTTTTCATGAATTTATTCATTTTTTTAAATATTTGTTTAATTATATATTTCCACTTCCTTTAAATCTGGATTCAGATGTCAGAAAGGGGCTATATAATAACAACAACAATAATAATAATAATAATAATAATAATGTTATTTATGTAGCTGCATAGCTGCATAATGAAAATACCTCAAAGTGCTTTAAAGGAAGTACAATTTTAATCATTATTATTATTATTATGAGCAAATAAAGGTCTGGTCTAGTTCTGTAGCAGATCACCTTTTCTCTGGACTGCAGAGGCAGGTGTGTAGTTGCTGGTTGAGATTTTAGTCGTGATGGTGGTTTTGGAGGTGGTGGTGTTTTTGGTATGGGTGGGAGTTGCTGGGGTGATGGTTTTGGGCTCCTCTGGAATCGTTGCCGCTGGTTCAGGGTTGGAAACACTTGCAGCATGCCCCACTCCACCAAGACTGCTCGATTCATCCCCTGTTCCCTTATCTTTCCTCCGCTGCTGACGCTTCTCACGATTGCTCACTTTAGTTTCCCAGGCTCCAGCTGAAGACACATTAAAGCAACAGTTCTTTCAACTTTTAACTCCTGACCCACGTGTAGCTGATCCAAAAAGACATGTTCGGTGTCTGAAGCTTCTTTAGTTTTGTAGCGCTGAAGCTACAAGACTAATCTATAGAGTTGTGCAGAAGTCTTGAGTCTCATTTATTCGTTAAGAGATTAGTTAAGACTAATCTCATTCTGTTTATTTACATGATTATTTGCACATGTTGTAGTAAATCCCTGCCTCTAATGTCTCATTTTCTTAAATAAAAAGAAATGAGAGCTCAAGACTTTTGCACAGCACTTAGCATGGTAGGCTGCTACTGCTTTAACTGTGGGCACCGTATTCACTGCAGTGTCTGTGATCCTTTTCAATGTGTATCGCAATCAAACGTACTTTATTAAGTGTTGCCACTGCTGATTACTAAATTGACATGACAACAGGTTGGATGACATACCTTCCTCTGGTTCTTTGCGATCCGAAGGCGTGGAATTTGCTTCTTTTGCAGGAACTTTTGGCTTTTTCTTATTCTTCTTCGCCTACAAACAGGGATAAAACTGGACTGTTTACTTCAGCTGAGGTGCAGACAGCGAGTATAAGGAGACATCCCAACACTAAAAGTATTTACAGGGGATAAATACAAGTTACATTTATATTAGAATTTTATGTCTCATTTATGGTAGAATTCTAATCTAAATGTAACTTTTGGACTGAGGTATTTCTTAGATTTAGATAGTGAGACGAGGATTATATTGGGAGGAGGATGTTGAAGATGGAACTGCCAGGAAAGAGGAAAAGAGGAAGACAAAAAAAGAGGTTTATGGACGTGGTGAGAGGACATGAAGGCGGTCGGTTTGAAGGAAGAAGATGCAGAGGACAGGAAGAAATGGAGACAGTTGATCCCCCAAAATGGGAGCTGCTGAAAGACAAAAAAGATGATGATGATGTCCCCAGGTGTGACAGCTGCCAAGCCTGGGTCATGTCATGATTGCTCTACAGAGGGCTTTTATTTTGAAAGGTGGAACGTAACAACAACATCTCCAATTAACTGAAATCTGTCTAGCAACTGATACATTTATTCGTTTTATTTCAAGACTGTTAAGTTTGTACCTGAAAGTGAAAGTGATCAGTCATTGTGAGAACACACAGCACAGCACATGGTGAACCACAATGAAATTTAACTTCTGCATTTAACCCATGCATACAAACACACACCATGCAGCAGGGGGCAGCTATGAAAGCACCCAGGGAGCAGTGAGAGGGACGGTACCTTGCTCAAGGGTTCCTCAGGGCAACCTACTGGTAAGGTTGAACCCACAATTTTCCGATACTGTGGCCAACTCCCTAACCATTAGGCCACCGCAGCCCCACCTAATACCTCACTGAGTATTGACTAAGAGAACTGTAGGAGAATCTGCTTGGCTCTAGTTTAGTCTGGAGTAATACTTTCAAGGGAGGATGGTGATCCTCAGTCCCATGTTGTAAAAGATTTAATAAAGGAGATGTATTTATTGATCCTTTAAAGTTTTTTCACTTAAAATGGAACTGAATTGGGAGCTGAAGCTCGAGCTCACGTGTCTCCTTATCCGACAGAACGTTGTGGCATCTTTGTCTCTGTGCATCTTCAGGACGTCTGTCTTAAAAGCGGATGTATTCAACTATTTATCACAAACAGAAAACAAAGATTTTGATTTCAAAAAATGAACAAGGGTAAAAAAGCGTCTTCCTCAATCCTTTCAGATCAGATGTTGCTTTTAAGATTGAAATGTTAAAACTGAATTCTAGAAAGAGTCTCTCCCTTATTTTGTAACTGAAGATGTAACATAATTTAGCTTTTCAACAATGCTTAAGCATCTGGCCACCATTTCTGACCTCCGGGTAGGTCCTCTTTTATATCTAAAGCTAAGAAGGAAAGTGTTTTGGCCAACGCAACATTCTTTTCTTCTCCACTCAGTGAGGAAATCTTCCTGTAAACGCTGCTGCTCATCCAAAGATGAAGCTCAAAAACAGATTTGCTGCATCTGCAGAATGATCTGGCAACCCGACACCGACAGCTGGTGCTCTCAAATCAATGTCTGCTTGAAGCTCTTACCTTTTCTGCCTTAAGCTCAGCTGGATCCTGACTCTGGACCTCCCCCGGCTTCACCTCTTCCTGCGGTTCAGCGTCGACAAGGCCGTTCCTCTGAAGTTTCTTCAAAACAATCACAGATGCCATAAAAATGATTCCCGTTTTTACTGGATCACTGCATTGCTCTTATGATAGAGACCTGCAGTCTTACTCCACACACCTCCAAGAAAAACCATAATTCAGAATATTAACTATTAATATAGTATAATGAATATAATAATATGAATACAATATAATTAATATAATGATATTATTATTATTATTTACCACAGGATACTACCCCAGTGTTATAGATCGACATACAGCAGTATATAGTATGTATTATATGTTAGAGAAAACAATATATATACTTACTAATGAGTTACAGAGCAGTATTTTTAACCTGATTTTGTTATTTCTAGTGAATGATAACAGGTCAGCTCTTATTTTTTAAACTGATGAGCGAATTATTGTCACTTTTCTCAGTTTTTATAGAACAATAATGTACTGTTGCCATGGTTACAGTACAATTAGGAGCTCTGTTATCATTTTTACTCAACAATTAGTCCATTACTCTCATTTTTACAGTCTGATCATACAATTCTCATTTCAGTGAACAAGAAGAGAACTGTTTTTACTTTTGTAGCACTTTTAGTGCTGACGGATTGTAGGTTGATTTTATTCATTTATTTCTGTTAATGCACTCCTATATCAGTCATATATCCAATTCTCTATTCCTCTGTCCTTCTTTCTTCTCCCCACAATAATTCCTCTGCCCTTTTCACCACATAGTTGATTCCATGGCCCTATTCCTGTAGTTCGACCATTCCAATGTCCTTCCATCCCTGAACCAGCCCTTTCACCCCCGTCACCCTCAATCCCTTCCCTAGGTAGTATTCACGTCCCGGTCAGCTTTAACCTATATATTATTAACGGCATCTCTATTTTTCTATGTTCTCTTCTGAGTAACGCTTTCCTTGCACGTCAAAAACACCCAAACAAGGTCACAGTCTTAGATTATGAGTCTCCATCGGAGGCCTTGGAGCTCCCGGGGACAGATAAAAAGGCACACTCTGAACTGTGCGAGAGAGAGGATTCATCACAGAGAGGAACACTGGACCCTTAAACAACTTGTAAGAACTTCGTTACTCTTCTGTTAATAAACTTTGCTATAGCTTAAAACCCTCTTCGCCTCATCACTGAGTCCTCGAACCTCGGTTCTCAATCGGAGAATCCAACAGTGCACTGTTCTCATTTTACAGTATGATTAGAGCACTACTGTCATTTTTACTTAACAATTAGTAACTTTTATAGCATCATCACTGCACTATGTCCCTGTCCCAGCTGTGTGTCTCCGTCCGGCCTGAGGAGCAACAGTAGTGCACCTTTCTGTTTTTTTTTTAATAGAAGAGTGATGATTTTCATTTCTTTAGAGGGCAGTTATTGTGCTGCTCTCATTTTAATAAAACAGTAAGTGCACTCTTGAAAGTGAATATTTGTGTCATTGTGAGAGCACACAGCACACAGTGAACCACAAGGAAACTGGACCTCTGCATTTAACCCATGCACACAAACACACACCGCGCAGCAGGGGGCAGCTATGAAAGCGCCCGGGGAGCAGTGACGGGGACGGTACCTTGCTCAAGGTTACCTCAGAGCAACCTACTGGTAATCTTCAGATCTTGTGGCTGACTCCCTAACCACCAGGCCACCTCTGCCCTTATTCTTTTTTCACTGAGATATTATTGCACTGTTCCCATAATTAAAAAATCTGGGCAAAAACCCCATTTTTATGAAATGATAAATATCTTCATTTTAAAAGGTAAGTGCATTATTGCAATTTTATAATTTGATTAAGAGCTCGATTTTGATTTTACTAAACAATTACTGCACTATTTTTATTTTTATAAAATGATAACTCACTTCTGATTAGTGGACGGTTTTATTCCCATTCTAGTGAATAATTGATTAATAATTTGAGTTTTAAGCTCGGTTTTAAAGGATGATCATGACACTGTTAGTAATGTTGAATCAATAATCAGTTTTATGGTCATTTTATTGAACAGTCACTGCAATGCAAGATCGAGGAAATGATTAGTTTTGATTGAATTGATTTAATAATTAGTTTTTTTGTTTTTTAATAATGGCCACCACCCTGTCTTCAGCCTATGTTGAATTAATATTGAGTTTTATAGTTTATAATAATGATCACTACACTGTAATTAATGTGTGAATAGTGTGTGTGTGTGTGTGTGTGTGTGTGTATTTATTTGAATGATTGTTATTTTTAAAGAGAATGATCTCCCCTGTCCTGATGCTCTGAAAGGCTGATTTCTGCTCTTCATCTCCAGTTTTTTTCTCACCTTTTCTCCTGCTTTCTTTCTGTTTCTCCTCCTGGACTCATCTGTCCTCTGTGCCGGCTCCAGGCCCGGCTGTGTGTCCCTCTGTGCCTGTCTTTGTCCAGGCTGTGTGTCCCTCTGTCCGGGCCTGTGGAGCAGCAGCGCGAGGATGAGCCCGAGCGCGGCCGACAGGAGGAGCAGCCCGAGCGGCCACAGAGTCCGCGGCGGTCCGGCCTCCAGTCCCAGCGCTTCCGCCACAGAGAACAGAACCCGCCCCGCCCGGTCCGTCCAGTCCAGCGCCATGTCCCTCCGAGCGAGCAGGACGCGGAGCAGGTCTCAGACCGGCGCTTTAACTCCGCACAAACCCGTCATTCCGCCAGAAATGAGTCACTACGGAGCAGCGCCCCCTGCCGGCCGCGCGCTGCATCACAGTGACCCATCCATACACACACACACACACACACACACACACACACACAGTGACCCATCCATACACACACACACACACACACACAGTGACCCATCCATACACACACACACACACACACACAGTGACCCATCCATACACACACACACACACATACAGTGACCCATCCATACACACACACACACACACACAGTGACCCATCCATACACACACACACACACACAGTGACCCATCCATACACACACACACACACACACACAGTGACTCCATCCATAAACACACACAAAACACACAGTGACTCCATCCACACACACACACACACACACAGTGACCATACATAGAGCAATATACTCAACACACACACACACACACACAGTGACCCATACACAGAGCACATACTTCAACACACACACACACACTGGGACCCATACAGAGTACACATAATTAACACACACACACACACACTGACCCATACACAGAGCACATACTGAACACACACACACACACACACACACAGTGACCCATACACAGAGCACATACTGAACACACACACACACACAGTGTCCCATACACAGAGCACATACTGAACACACACAGTGTCCCATACACAGAGCACATACTGAACACACACACACACACTGACCCATACACAGAGCACATACTGAACACACACACAGTGTCCCATACACAGAGCACATACTGAACACACACAGTGACCCATACACAGAGCACATACTCAACACACACACACACACAGTGACCCATACACAGAGCACATACTGAACACACACACACACACACAGTGACCCATACACAGAGCACATACTGAACACACACACACACAGTGTCCCATACACAGAGCACATACTGAACACACACACACACACACACACACTGACCCATACACAGAGCACATACTGAACACACACACACACACACACAGTGACTCCATACACAGAGCATACTGAACACACACACACACACACAGTGACCCATACACAGAGCACATACTGAACACACACACACACACACACAGTGACCCATACACAGAGCACATACTGAACACACACACACACACACAGTGACCCATACACAGAGCACATACTGAACACACACACACACACACAGTGACCCATACACAGCGCACATACTGAACACACACACACACAGTGTCCTATACACAGAGCACATACTGAACACACACACACAGTGATCCATACACAGAGCACATACTCAAATACACACACACACACACACACACACACACAGTGACCCATACATAGAGTACATACTTAAACACACACACACACACACACACATGAAAAGACCCATACACAGCACATACTCAACACACACACACACACACACACACACACAGTGACCCATACACAGAGCACATACTCAACACACACACACACACACACACAGTGACCCACAGAGCATATACTAAACACACATACACACACACACACACACAGGGAACTATACATGCCAGAGTACATACTGAACACACACACACACACACACGCACACACACAGCACAGTGACCTATACACAGAGGCATACTAACACACACACACACACACAGGAACTATACACAGAGTACATACTGAACACACACACACACACACAGTGACCCATACACAGAGCACATACTGAACACACACACACACACAGCACCATGGGCACAGCGCACATACTGAACACACACACACACAGTGACCTACACACACACACACACACACACACACACACACAGGACCATACACAGAGCACATACTGAACACACACACACACACACAGTGACCCATACACAGCGCACATACTCAAGACACACACACACACACACACATACACACACACACAATAGTGAATCTATACACAGAGCATACTAACACACACACACACACACAGTGACCCATACACAGAGTACATACTAACACACACACACACACATAGTGACTCCATACACAGGAGTAATATACTCAAATATACACACACACAGTGATCCATACACAGAGCACATACTCAACACACACACACACACACACACACACAGTGACCCATACACAGAGCACATACTGAACACACACACACACACACACACAGTGACCCATACACAGAGCACATACTGAACACACACACACACACAGTGACCCATACACAGAGCACATATCAACACACACACACACATTAGCACAGTGGCCTACACAGAGTACATACTCACACACACACACACACAGTGACTCCATACACAGAGCACATACTCAACACACACACACACACACAGTGACTCCACACAGAGCACATACTAACACACACACACACACACAGTGAACTATACACAGAGCACATACTAACACACACACACACACACAGTGACCCATACACAGAGCAATATACCAACACACACACACACACACACACATGAGTGACTCCATACACAGAGCACATACTGAACACACACACACACAGTGTCCCATACACAGAGCACATACTGAATACACACAGTGTCCCATACACAGAGTACACGGAATATTACTACACAGTGTCCTATACACAGAGCACATACTGAACACACACAGTGACCCATACACAGAGCACATAATTTCACACACACACACACACACACACACATACACACAAAAGTGACCTATACACAGAGCACATATTGGAACACACACACACACACAGACTCCATACACAGAGCACATACTGAACACACACACACACAGTGTCCTATACACAGACACATACTGAACACACACACACACAGTGACCCACACACACAGAGCACATACTGAATACACACACACACACACACACACTGGACTCCATACACAGAGCACATACTTTGAACACACACACTACTACACACACACAGTGGACCTATACACAGAGCAATATACTGAACACACACACACACACACACACAGTGACCTACACAGAGCACATAATGGAATATACACACACACACACAGTGACCCATACACAGAGCACATACTGAACACACACACACAGTGGACTCATATTATACATACTCAAATACACACACACACACACACACACACACACACACACACACAGTGACTCCATACACAGAGCACATAATAAACACACACACACACACACACACACACACACAGCAGTGACCTATACACAGAGCACATACAAAACACACACACACACACACACACACACAGGGACTCCAGCTATACACAGAGTAATATACTCACCACACACACACACACACAGTGACCCATACACAGAGTACATACTAAACACACACACACTACTAAACACAGACACACAAACACACACTTTACTAAACACACACACACACACACACACACACACCACACACACAGTGACCCATACACAGAGCACATACTAACACACACACACACACACACAGTGAACTACACAGAGCACTATACTGAACACACACACACACACAGTAATCGCATACACAGAGTACTGAACACACACACACACAGTGGACCATACATACAGCGCACATACTGAACACACACACACACAGTGACCCACAGAGACACATACTAACATAATACACACACACAGTGGACTCACTATACACAGAGTACATACTGAAACATATACACACACACCACACAGTGACCCATATACATCGCACATACTCAAGACACACACACACACACACATACACACACACACACAGTGACCCACACACAGAGCACATACTCAACACACACACACACACACAGTGACCCATACACAGAGCACATACTCAACACACACACACACACACACACACACAGTGACCATACACAGAGCATACTCAACACACACACACACACAGTGACCCATACAGAGTACTATACTCAACACACACACACACACACACAGTGACCCATACACAGAGCACATGCCACAAAGCTTTTTCAGTACTAACACACACACACACACAGTGACTCATACACAGAGCACATACTAACACACACATACACACACACACACAGTGACCTATACACAGAGTACATACTGGAACACACACACACACACACACAGTGACCTATACACAGAGTACATACTGAATACACACACACACACAGACCCATAGCACAGAAAGTACATACTCAACACACACACACATACACACACAGTGACTCATACACAGAGCACATCTCAACACACACACACACACAGTGACCCATACACAGAGCACATACTGCAACACACACACACACACACACAGTGACCCATACACAGAGCACATACTCAACACACACACACACAGTGACCCATACACAGAGCACATACTCAACACACACACACACACAGTGACCCATACACAGAGCACATACTCAACACACACACAGTGACCCATACACAGAGCACATACTCAACACACACACACACACACACACACACACACACACACAGTGACCCATACAGAGCATATACTCAACACACACACACACACAGTGACCCATACACAGAGCACATACTCAACACACACACACACACACACACACACAGTGACCCATACACAGAGCACATACTCAACACACACACACACACACAGTGACCCATACACAGAGCACATACTCAACACACACACACACACACACACACACACAGTGACCCATACACAGAGCACATACTCAACACACACACACACACAGAGACCCATACACAGAGCACATACTCAACACACACACACACACAGTGACTCCATACACAGAGCACATACTCAACACACACACACACACAGTGACCCATACACAGAGCACATACTCAACATACACACAGACTCCATACACAGAGCACATACTCAACACACACACACACACACACACACAGTGACCCACAGAGCACATACTCAACACACACACACACACAGTGACCCATACACAGAGCACATACTCAACACACACACACACACACACACACACACAGTGACCCATACACAGAGCACATACTGAACACACACACACACACAGTGACCCATACACAGAGCACATACTCAACACACACACACACACACACACACAGTGACCCATACACAGAGCACATCACTAACACACACACACACAGTGACCCATACACAGAGCACATACTAACACACACACACACACAGTGACCCATACACAGAGCATACTCAACACACACACAGACCCACAGAGCACATACTCAATACACACACACACACACACACACACACAGTGACCCACAGAGCACATACTCAACACACACACACACACACACACAGTGACCTACAGAGCATACTCAACACACACACACACACACACACACACAGTGACCCATACACAGAGCAATATACTGAACACACACACACAGTGACCCATACACAGAGCACATACTCAACACACACACACACACACACACACACACACAGGACTCCATGGCACAGAGCACATACTGAACACACACACACACACACACACAGTGACCCCATACACAGAGCACATATCACCACACACACACACACACAGTGACCCATACATAGAGCACATACTCAACACACACACACACACACACACTGACCCATACACAGAGCACATACTGAACACACACACACACACACACAGTGACCCATACACAGAGCACATACTGAACACACACACACAGTGACCCACACAGAGCACATACTGAACACACACACACACACACAGTGGACCCATACACAGAGCACATACTCAACACATACACACACACAGTGACCTATACACAGGAGTACATACTGAACACACACACACACACAGTGACCTAGCACAGAGCACATACTAACACACACACACACACAGTGACCTATACACAGAGCACATCAACACACACACACACACACACACACACAGTGACCTTACATACAGAGTACATACTCAAACACACACACAGTGACTCCATACACAGAGCACATACTCAACACACACACACACAGTGACTCCATACACAGAGCACATACTCAACACACACACACACACACACACTGACCCATACACAGAGCACATACTGAACACACACACACACACACACACACACAGTGACCCATACACAGAGCACATACTGAACACACACACACACACAGTGACCCATACACAGAGCACATACTGAACACACACACACACAGTGATCCATACACAGAGCACATACTCAACACACACACACACACAGTGACCCATACACAGAGCACATACTCAACACACACACACACACACACACACACACACAGTGACCCATACACAGAGCACATATCAAACACACACAATAACACAGCCACAGTGACCCATACACAGAGCACATACTCAACACACACACACACACACACAGTGACCCATACACAGAGCACATGCTCAACACACACACAGTGACCCATACACAGAGCACAGACTGAACACACACACACACACGTGTATCTATCTATCTATCTATCTATCTATCTATCTATCTATCTATCCACCAATCCAACCATCTCTATTCCATTTAAATCACATGGTAGGAATTGTATTAAAAATGTGTTTTTTCTTGTTTTTTCTTCAGTCTCGTTAAGATAAACTCTCTAAATCATTGATGTTACTATTCAATCAACAATTTCACTCTGTACTTCCCAATTGCAACATTCAGAAATATAATTACAGTGTCTGAGTTTTGACCCATATCCTGCAGTTGAGCTTTCCATTCGTTTACTAATGATTTATCCTTTTTTAATGTTGACTCCATCACCCCTACCCGTGGCCCAAATTTCCCACATCCAAAAAATGACTACGAAACTATATTTAGCTCAGACACAAGTGGGGAGCAGTGTTTTCATGAGGAATACTTTATTTCACCATAAAATGAAAGGGAAAGTGACTTTTCATCATCGTGAACACACAGCACAGCACACACAGTAACACACAACAAAATGCATCCTTGACCCGCACACATCGTCCAGCAGTGGGCAGCCATGTCCAGCACCCGAGAGCAGTGATGGGGACGGTATCTTGATCAAGGGTACCTCAGGACAAAATACTGCTCTGGGATTCGAACCTATGACCTTCCAGTCCCAGGGCCCCTAAACACTAGACCAACGCTGCCCCAAAAATAGTAATTTTTTTTAAATAGAAGAAAAATAGAAACGCACTTGAATACATAAAGGCGGGGACGGTTTCCAGTGATGTGATCTTTGTACTGAGTGTAATTGTTTTATTAACAGCCGCAATATGAACACTAGTCTGATTTGTGACTTAAGTCTCTCTGTGCAGTTCCCGCTTTGGCCGCGAGACGGCGCCACAGCGCCTTGGTTTAAAGTGGCGTCCAAACGGCGCGAGGAAGAAGAGCGCGGTCGTTAAGAACGCAACCAAAACAACAACAGCCGCAGCAGCAGCCCTAAAGCCCGCGAAACAAAGTGATTTTTAGACTCTTTTCTCTACATTAAATCACTCAGGAGACCGTCGTCCGGTGATGTTCGGGTATGTCATGTGATTTAGACTATTTTTAAATAGTAATTTGTAAAATAGCTTCTGTAGTGTAAAAAGTTGGCTTTTTACTCGAAACATCCGTTCCACCTTAAGCTGAACTGCAACTGCCGCACCATTTAAGGTGGAGCGGACAATTTAGAAGAGTTTCGGTCCATAATTTTACAGCAAAAATTAGTGATGGAAATAATAAAGCACCACGATACCTCGGAGTAAAAATACAAATATTTTTCTTGACAAAGTGAAAAAATAGGGGACTTTTATTCTATGTTTCCCCACGCCGAGCTGCGCTAAATCCAGTTACACAGTATTTATTTTGCTTAAACTTAAAAATTGATATTATTTGGTGATCTGAAAATACATTCATGTCTTCGTTTTTTTAATTTAGCCCCAAAAAGTTTGGTCAAACTTCAACTTGAAGATGTCTAAATTAATCTCAAAGCTTTTAAGAAATACCAATCTGTTAATCTGGTCTGTTTTCAGAGATGAGCTCATACAGGTGGCAGTTTTCTCACCTTTTCCACCATTTTAATTAACAGCCATCATGTCTAGAATTCTCAAATTTGTTATATTTGTAGCCCACACTGCACAATGACCCGTCTCTCGCAGCAGAACTGTTCCAGAGTGATTTTCTTTTTCAACAGGAAGCTGAATGTGGAATGACCACGAATCCGAGCTCCAGACCTAAAGGTGAGAGAAATTTGCTCAGTGCTTCACTGCAGGATGATGGAGAGATGCTCAGTGGGTTCATATTTGCGTTGTAGTGGGACACTCGGACATGGAGTTCCAGACGCCAGCTGTATCGGAGAAGTTCCAGAGTCGTTTCGGCTGGAAACTGAACAAAGTGGACAGTGGCAATACTGGGTTTGGCACCGCAGGTTCCGACATCAATGAAGGTGAGGAAGTTTGCTATGTTTTTCAGTAGACCTGCTTGGCTGAAGAACTCCTTTATTTTAAAGCATTCGTCTTTTTAAATTTTTTTATTTGAAGATAAATGTAAAAAATTTCTCCCCTCTTCCATCTCAGCAGAGATCTCAGCATCTTCAACTATGACACCTTCAGCTTTTTCATCAGCGCCGTTGTATAGTATACCTTCTTTTCCCTCTCCCTGGTATTTTTCTGTCACACATCACTCCTGCTACTCTTCTCCACCCATTCCACCCTGCCTGCACCCTCTTCTGCGCCTCTCTTCTGCGCCTGCCGTTATTTTGAACTGCTGAACCTGGGTATTATATTTTTATAATTGCTGGATGTCAGTTGTAATCAGTATTAAAATTTGATTAATTTCAGAGCCCTTAATTCGGAGGGCATGTGGACAGTATTGAGGAGTGCACGATTATGTTCTAGTCAGTTGTTGTTTTGAGGCTGATGGTATTTTTAACTGCAGAGATGAAGTCATCATGGTGTTCCTCTGAGAACTGGAAGTGTGTGTTATTACATTCCCAGCTGTGTTTGGCCTGTGCTGGGGATCCTCATGGAGAGGGCATGAACTGAAATACTGAATGGAAAGAATGAAACGCTTCCTCCTCCCTCTGTCAGTTATGGATTAACTGTTCCGTTGCATTGCAGTGAGAACGTACACTCATCATTTTTTTTTAGAAACATGCTTCCACATTTTTTTTTTCACAGCTTCAAAATGAAGGTCCAAGAAGTGATTTCGATTTTGTAATCTGCATTTTCAGTTCTGCAGATTTTACTTATTGGTGGCTTTTGTCTGAATGCAGGAATTTTGTTTTTATGATTGTAAATGTTGTAAATTGCAGGACCATTGAGACAGCACCAAAGGGAGTTATAGTCCTGCAGACACAGTTTTATAACTGATTGCAGACATTCAGAGTCTAAGCCATGTCCAGATGTGTTTTTGGTGGTGGTGCTCTTGTGCTAGGGTCCTTGGCTATGGACCTATGGCTTAAGAGGTCGCAGGTTCGAATCCCACCTCTGGCGCTACCACCACTGGGTCCCTGAGCAAGACCCTGAACCCTGAGTTGCTTGAGGGGGACTGTCCCTGTAATTAGGACATGGAAGTCATTTTACATGGAAGTCTCTTATCCAGAGCGTCTGCTAAATGCCGCAAATGTAAAATGTATTTTTCTGTCAAATTGACGGACTTACTGTGTGCCGTACTTCCATAAAGATGCTAATGCCAGGCAACCCGAGCTTGACAAACAGTTCTGAGCCCCATGCCTCAGTTTTTTTTTTTTCTTGGCTGTAAAAGAACAGTGGGTCTCCTCCACTGTGCTTAAAGGGCTGTGTGTCCAGGTGTTCTGTTAAAGGAGAGAGCAGCGACTGGTACAGCTGAGGGGGGAGCTGATCTTGCTTTGGGTGTGTATTTTAATGGAGTAGAACTGTTTAAACTTGTCCAGAACACTGACTGCAAGTGAAAGGGTGTTAAAAAAAAAAAAAAAAAAGTACCCCAAAGGGAGAACACAGCTTCTGTTTTGCTGTTAGTCATTGCTTGCATATTAAAGCAAAAATAAAGGAAAAAAAAAGGTTTGGCAAAAAAGAAATATAAAAAATTGTGTATCTCCTATTTGTATTTAAATATAGCAGCAAATAGATATTCAGTTTAACATTTTAACAGTACTACCATAAAAAATAAATAAATAAAATCTTGAGCCACTCCTCATTTCTTAATGATTTTCTATGGAATCACTTTGTTGATGCAAAAAATCCTATTCCTATCACTAATCCTAATCACTGGCCTGATCATCTGAAATCATCTGCTCCTGTTTCTTCACGCTTCATGTCTTAAGTCAGATGCTTTGTTTTGCTTGAAGGGTCAGATGTAGATCACTGTGTATCTTTTATTCCCAAATATTTGTTATGAAATGCAGTATATTTAATCCTCAGTATACCGTTCAACCAATGAGGCTTCTGTTTCAACTCCCTGCTTGAATTTTTTGGTGCAGAACTTTGGAAATGGAACCCTTTCTGGTATTTCATTGACATTCAAATCCTGTACCGAACAGAAATGGGTTTAAAACACTTTGGCCCTTTGAGACAAGCTTCAACACAGGGCGGTGAATCGCTGCGTTTCAAACGGACCATCCCAAAGGAGTTTTCTATAAATGATCTTAGAGACTAAACTTTAAGGGTGAATTTTTCTAATCGTCAGGTTTGTAAGGTGTCTGACGTTTGTTTATTGTGAAGAGGGACGTGAGGAGTTTGGTTTGAAGTTGGAAAGACAGGCGTTGCATCTCTCTGTAATATGAAACCGCTCTATAAATACACATAACCTTTCTAATACAGCCCTGAGGGGAAAGTAATGCTGGAGACTCACCTAGTCTGGGCTTGACATTACAGTTTGGAAGGACGACACTGAATTAGACTTTTGTGTTAAACATAGAAATGCTGCTTGAAAGATTCGAAATCAGTGGGAAATGTGCTACGGCTTGCTGGCCTAAGGATGGAAATGCTGTCTGTTATTTTTTTTGGCACTGAATTTAAGGTGAGTCCGATAGACACTCTGACTCGGAGGCTTGGAATATTTTGAATATTTTTGTGTTGTTTGAGGACATGCCAGCAACCTCTTTCTTGATAAATGAGAGAAAAGGATAGATTTATTTCATGTTTACTTAGGTCATCTTATTTTCTGATTCCATTTTTTGAAAGTTACTCTTGGTCAGGAAAATGAAAGACTAGTTTAGCAAAAATCAAACGTTATTCAGTTTAGAGTTGGACATGGCGCTAACCTGGCTCATACCTGAAGCCAATAATCACCCAAATCTTTCCTGTTAACCCCAAAACATCCCTCAGCCCCCTTCGATCTCCTTCTTCTTTTGGTGCAACCGCTTTAGAGCAAAGTAGAACTTAATGTGGGGCATAAAACCAACTTGGGAGAAAACTATTTCTCTAATTGTCTTGATTTAGTGACCACTAGAAAAAAGTGTTTTAATAACAAAGTTGGCCATATTGCCTAGTCCTGTTCTAACCCTATTATTTATTTTTTTTCTCTTTCTCTCTCTCTCTCTTAGAGGTGTGCAGCACAAGCAGCAGCCCGTCTTTCCAGCCCATCCGCAGTCAGATTCCCATCCCCACGGCGCATGTCATGCCGTCCACGGCCGGACCCCCTGCCTCTTCAGCCCGCTCCAGCTCTTCCAGCTCCAAATCTTCCCTGTCCAAATCTGCATCATCCCCCAACCTGGAGGCGCAGGGTGGGGTCACAGCAGAGGGGGGTGTGGTAAAGCAGGACTGCCTGAGCCGCTACCGCAGCCTCGTCAACGGCCTTGACCACTCACTCTTCCCTGCAGCTGATCACACCCAGCTGGATGAGGGGTATCGCTTTGAGACCCCTGCTGTAGAGCCCACTCTGAACCAGTCTGCCTTTCTGGGAGGTAAGAACACATAGTCTGGACAGAATAACTCGTTACACTGCACTTGGACTGCATGTTGTAGGATTTTTTAAACATGGGTTTATGAAAATGAATAATCTGATCAGAGGCCCTGTTTACACAAGTATATTCTAGAGCATGATCATCTTATTTACTTGGGTCTAATAGGAACAGCAAAGCCAGGTTTACTCTGATGTAATCTGAAGGGTTATAGTTGAGGTTGAAGCATTTTTATACCAGTCTGAGTGGCAGACACACACTTACACCAGTATAATCTGCACACTAAACAGTTGTAGTGCAGGGAATGAATTTAGTATATTTTACATACATATGTATAACTATATAAAATTTTTATATATAATATAAAGTTGAAAAAGTTAAAAAAGATTTGAAAGGTTCATTAAGATATGACTAGAACAACTGAGCAAAGATCTCAAATTATATACAGTTTTCTGTGATGTTAACTTCTCTCTGAATCATTTCATTTAAACACCTAGAAAAACTCAAATGGAACTGCTCTGATTGGTCACAGCACTCAAGAATGTAGCTTGTTTGAGCCTCATTTATATATTGAAACCTTCTGCAGTAGCTTAATTACAAAAGGGTGCTTTAGTAATATTGATTAAAGGTCGATCTTCTGCAGGCCTGCTCGGGGGATACAGTCCGGACGTACGGATGCAGCTGCACATGACCAGCCTCGGAGAGGGCGCGGATTGCAGGACTGATGGCTTCCCTGGTGTTTTAGAACAGACTTACAAGGTTCTCCCTGAAGCTAGGACCGGGATTCCCTGCTCCTCAGACCCCTGCAGTAAAAGGAACGTTCCACCGGTTGTCAGTGCTGCTGTGGACCCATCCGGCTGGCAGCAGCACAAACAGAAACTAGAGAGTCTCCGCCTGCAGGTGGAGCAGATGCAGGTGAATAATCACACCATAAACGCTCCTCGATATAATTCCCAATTTTAAAGGGTCAGTCAGAGTTAGTTTGAGGGCTGACAGTGTTTTGGTTTTTGATTTAACAAATTACACTAAAAACTGGTTGCATTATTTTTATAATTAAAATGTTATTTGTCAAAAATCCCCTCTGACATAAACCCTCACACCCTTTTCTACAGACATAAAACTGATATGATGTTTTGGATTAGTATTAAGGGTTTATATGTCTACTGTTTGTAGATAAATGGTATATTTAATACCATATATTTGAATATAAGATTTCTTTGTCCCCTGTTGCAGTTAATGGCTTGCGGTGGCAGTCAGTACCCCTCTCTGTACCCGTCTCCTCTACAAGCCGAGAGTAAATGGGAGGCGGTGGTAAAGGCCAATGAGAATCTGCTGAAGGAGAAGGAGCTCATCATCGAGAGGTATTTCACCCATCATCTCCAACTTATTCTCTCCGCTTTAAACAGTTTGACCAAAATCCCAAAAGCTACTGTGTGAATTCCCCAACACACTCTAAATGTGTGTGAGTGTTTTTAACCGGTGGTGAAGTATGACTTACATATTCTGTATTCAAATATTTCTAGAAGGTAGGTCATTAATAGCCATGGCTCTGTCCACTGCTTGTGTAATGAACGTGTTTTAGGTGGGTTATTTATTCATTCATTCTGCACGTCTGCATTTCAGGCAGAAGCAGCAGCTGTTTCAGCTGGAGCAGCGTCTCCGAGAGAGCGAGCTACAGATTCACGGCGCACTGATGGGCCGTGGAGCTCCATTTACGGACGTCTGCATGTTACGACTGCAGGTCAGTGTTCAGTACACCCCTGCTGTGCCTCAATCCCAAATCGACAGCGCATTCGTAGAGGGCCTGGTGACAAGCATCTCTCTTGGCACCACCAATTGGAAAATCTGAAATTAGCAGAACAACGCGGTATTTGAGTTTAACATCTATCCATTCCTATCCTCTCTGAGCTGCTTATTCTAACTTGGATGGTTGGGGGAGCGTATCCCAGCGCTCATTCTTCAAAAGGTGGAAAGGACCTCTGGACAGGTTGCCAGTCCATCAAAAGATACTCACTCACTCACTCACTCACTCACTCATACTTGGGCCCTAATTTTGTGTGTTTGGACTGTGGAAGGAAACCAACAGACACGACAAAACGTCTACACACCGCACAGAAAAGAAATTTAAACTCCCAACCCTGTCACTGCACCATCCTCCTTGATTCTGACTTGTTATATTAAATATAAAGACCATCCATCCATTATCTGCCGCTTGTCCCAAACGGGGTCGCGCTGGTGTCCAACCCAGCGCACACAGGGCGAGGACGTGGGACGCACCCTGGACAGGTCGCCAGCCCTTCGCAGGGAGGAGCGGGACGGGGACGGCACCTTGCTCAAGGGTACCTCAGGGTAACCCATTGGGAAGGGGTTTGAACCCCCGATCCTCAGATCATGTGGTCAACACCCTAACCACTAGGCCACCGCTGCCCTTAAATATAAAGTGTGGTTTTTATTTTCAGTTTAGCCAAAAAGCAGTAATTTTTGTTAATGGGGCAGTGGTGGCCCAGTGTTTAGGGGCTAGGCTCCTTAATCTGGAAGGTTGTGGGTTCAAATCCCAGACCAGTAGGTTACCTCGAGTAAGGAATCGTCCCAAACACTGGTCTACAGTTCCTGGATATGGCTGCCCCCTGCTGAAGTGTGTGGGTTAAATACAGAGGCTGTGTTTCGTGCTGTGCTGTGTGCTCACAATGACAGTCACTTTCACTTAAAATTTGCAGAAGTGTTTCTGTAGATGATGATGATTGTTTAGTGTGTCTCTACATGTGTTTCAGGAGGCCCAGCGTGAAAATGCTTTCCTGCGTTCTCAGTTTGCGGAGTGCAGTGACTCGCTTGCTCAGGAGAAGTTGGAGGCAGGGCGGCGTCTGGCAGCCGTGGAGACAGAAACGCAGCGTCTTTGCGAGGCGCTGAAGGAGAGCAAAGACAAACATGCAGAGGAGCTTAAGAAGCAGGAGGAGAGGGTGAGCGCCATATGCCCATTACTTTTCTTCATTAAAAGTGGTGATTAATCCTCCTAAAAAAAAATGCTGTTGTGAAAATCTTACATTTCTCTGGAGCTCCAGAAATTGTTTATGATGCCAAATTATGGTCTTCAAGAAATCTTTGACTTCTCTGCTCCTCTGTTCCTAAAGATCCGAAATAGAGATAAGCACATCAACAGTCTGAAGAAGAAGTGTCAGAAGGAGAGTGAGCAGAACCGTGAGAAGCAGCAGCGAATTGAGACGCTTGAGCGCTACCTGGCTGACCTGCCTACCATGGAGGATTACCAGAGCCAGAGGAAGCAGGTATGGCTGTGCTGTCATATATCCCCATATAACAAACTGGAGTGCTAGCTCAACCAGTGGCACATCACACATATAGATCACGTGGGTCAGGTTTCTCTTCATTCAAGTACTTTCAAATCTTTCACCTTTATACTAAAGATTTTTATGGAGTGGACGAGCTCTATATATTTTTTTGAACGCTCTGCTGCAGAGCTGCACTTGGGGCAGTGGTGGCCTGGTGGTTAGGGAGGTTGCCCGAGGACCAGAAGGTCATGGGTTTGACCTTTTTAAACTTTATATTGTTTCATGAATCATAACTATATTCAGAGGTTTATACCTTACATTTACGGCATTTAGCAGACGCTCTTATCCGACTTCCATGTCCTAATTACAGGGACAGTCCCCCATTGAGCAGCTCAGGGTTAAGGGTCTTGCTCAGGGACCCAGAGGTGGGATTCAAACCTGGGACCTATTGAGCCATAGGCCACCACCCAAACCTTAGAAGAAACAGTAATGTGCAAAAGCCACCCATCATTTGTTCCTGTTTATCTTCCAAAAATACACTTTCTTGTATTCTTAATGTATTGTTGAGGAACAGTTCTCCAGGTTTCCTGAGGAACAAAGTTTTTGTTTCTCATTTTCAGTACAGTAACTATACCTGAACAGTTTGAGGATTGTGTTTTTTAAAGCAACATATTATAGTTACCCTGATGAATTAAGAAATTACAGGGTTCCTGCAGATCAATAAAATCTTCAAAGCCATTGAGCATCACCCCAAATATGAAACTTATGTTTTTTCTCTTTGGTTTTTTTTTAATTATATATGATTCTTCTCTAAACAAAGATGGAAAGCACTATTCGCTACTCAATCAGAACAGTATCCCTGTTCACTCATAACTTTGTGTGTGTGTGTGTGTGTTAGGTGGAGGCAACAGAGCTGAAGGTGGATGAATTACAGGCTGTGATTTTGGAGCTGGAGGCTCAGGTGGAGGAGACGCGATCAGCCAATCGCGGCAAAGACAGTCAGCTGGAGGAACAGAGACGCAGAGAGCGAGAACTACTCAACACTGTCACCAGGTAATTAACACGTTGACACCCACACACATTCTGTGGAAGAATAAAAATGAGAGGGATTAATCACTCTGGACCTTGGCCATAATAAAACCATAGAACTGATTTCTGTTCTGAAATTCTGGGCTGCAGGTTTTTATATTTTGGGGGAAATTTTCATTTATTTATACATTTTATAAATCAAACTTACTTCATTGATTTATTCATTTATATCCCAAGGCCCTTTTTTGCCCTGCCATTTATTTATCTATTCCCCCCCCTTGATTCTTTTATACTAAATGTAACTTATTGTGTTGCTATTTACGATATGTTGTTGTGTTTTTAATTAAACTTCCACAAGAAAGGCTTGTACAATTGAAATGGAAGCTCTTTCAAATTGTGATTTCAAAGGAAAATGATTGTTCTGGATCTTTTCATTTTCATCTTTTCTTTTCATTAAAATACTGAAGAGTGTAAAACAGGAAATCCCCTTGTACAACAGCACAGCACTCCAGACTAACACTTTTATGTCACACATTTTAAATGTGTAATTGTGCTTGTTCAACTGCACTGAACACTGAAACGGAGGAACTGCAAATTTAACTGATTTAACTAAGACCGGTCAGACGTGGTGTTGTCTATTTTCTTCTTCTGTGTCCGTGGATCCTTCAATCACTTGTGTTTACTGTCCTGAAGCCTCCAGGCTAAAGTGCAGGAGGGGCTGGAGGACGGGGCCAGATTACCATCTCTGGACGTTGAGAAGCTCCGGGAAGAGAACGTGGCCCTAAAAGAGGAGCAGCAGAGACTCAAAAAGGTGTTTGTTTTAATTCACATGACTTTTACCTGACCAATGTATCACATCTGGAGCAAATGTAGCCTAAAAGAAAAATGTACCGTTTCAGGTCATTGAAAAGCAGCTGAGGATGATGGAACAGCTTGGCTCCCAGATGAGGGTACGCAGTTAAAGGGGTTCTTCCCCAATGAGTCATTATTAGCTTTAGCTTGTTAGTCATTCTTAAATTTGATCTCATGAATGCTCACTGGCCTCATTAAGATTTAAAACGAATGGTCATTTTGGCATTTTCAGCTGTAAGAAACGTGTGTGTGTGTGTGTGTGTGTGTTAGAATGTGCAGCAGCACCTGGGTGAAGAGGAGAGCAGTAGTCAGGCTTTGAGAGAAGATCTGGAAGCTAAAGAAAGGGAGCTCATGCAGTTGCATTCTGCTGTGAAGGAGGTCAGTGTGTCTATCTATTTATTTATTTATGTGTAACATGAATTTCATTCATAAACTATTTTTTTTGTTATCGGTTTTTTTTTCTTTTTTTCTTTTTCCCTTATTTCCCCCATCAGCTGTCTGCACAGAACCAGGACCTGATGGAGCAGAGTGTGACTCTGCGGGAGCGGCTGCAGGTGGCAGAGGTGTCAGAGGAGGGACGTGTCCAGGGTGGGCTGCAGCCTGCAGGGTTCCAGCTGACCCAGCAGCTCCACAGAGAGATGGCTGCCTGCCTGAGTGACCTGAGCTCCCTCTGCAACGTCCTCACACACACCGCGCAGGGCAAAGACCCTAACCTGTCCATGTTGCTGGGTATCAGCTGTGAGTACACACCTTGTCACACACCTTAAGCAGGTCCCCTGGTATGGATTAAAACCCAGCGTTCACTCCTGACTGCATACGGAACTAAGCTGCAGGAACACCCTTTTGGTGTCATTTGAAATCTTTTCCACCCACTCAAGTGTTTCAGGCTAGACTGCTTTTAGAATTCACTCAGATCTTAAATACGCCGTAACAAAAGACTTTCAGAAAAAATGACTAACTGTTCATCTTTAATTGGAATGGACCTTTTTTTAAATTCCTGTCTGTCTGTCCATCCGTACAGCGGCTCCTGTGGTGTCAGAAAAGTGTGAGGACTGGCTCAGCCCTGCTGTTCTGCAAAGGAAGCTGCAGGAGGCGCTGCAGCTCCGACGAGATGTGGAGGCCCTGCGGACCACCGTTTCCGACCGCTACGCCCAGGACATGGGCGAGAACTGCACCACCCAGTGAGCAGAACCAGAGGAACCAACCAAGATCCGCGCTTTTTCCTCCGTGTGCCTTCATTCAGAACCACCATGGACAGAACAGGTTCAGCCCATGCTTTTTCTTCTAATGGGCTGAAATGACCCTAATGACACTACAGCTCCTTATTTTTTATAAAGGATGTAATATCACGATTTTTCCAAACACTCCAGCCAACCGAACTTTCTTGTTGTGCCACGGAAGTTGTATTAGCAGCAACATTCCCGTCTGTGGGAATGAATGTGATGTGGTTGACAATCAACTGAAAAATTTTTTGTTGAGCGTCGTGTGAAATTGGGAGCTTTTATTTTCCACAAAACGTCTCAGATTAACATGAGCTTGTGGTGAAACACTCCCTGCCGTGAACTGTAGCACGTGTACCAGCGCCCACTCCTGCACATTCAGGGCAGTTTATGCACAGCGTCAGGTGAGGGTGTAGAGTTTGTTTGTTTTTGTTGTTGTCAAAACATTCCATCATATTTAACAGCTCTAAAAATGTTCCATAGATTTTAAAACATTTCTCATTCACTTGCATTTGATCTTTTATTTAATATCATTACACTAACTAAATGAGCTGTGAGGCTGATTTTTCCACTTGGTGTGAAAGCTCGAGCCCCTCATTTCTTTCAATTTTGGATGAAAATTAAACGGTTGGCGCAGAGATTTATAATCAAAAACACGTGTAAATCCAGTTTAAACACAGTTTGTAGAATTCTAACCAGCTTTAATCAATATTTAATACAACCGCCGTTATTTTTCAGCACAGCTTGAACTCTCTTAGATGACTTGTTTATGTAAGTCATTTTTCCAGGCTGCTTTTCGTTTCCTACTCTGTGGAGACGATGCATGGATGAAAAATACAAGAATGTCTGGTTCTTACATATGAAGAAATGAGGGGCTAAAGACTTTTGCACAGTGCTAGAAATCCAGTCTGAGAGATGAGTTTATGGGCTTTGAAGCTAATCTATCTAACGAGTAATGAAAGCTTAAACACAAGCAATTAACATGATATCAAGACTAAAAAAAAGCTCATTTTACACAGCAGTTTTTTTTTTTTAAGGGGGAATAGATGTTTGAAATAAAATATTTACTTTTCTGTAAACTTTATCTCTGATATTTTGCACATAGATGTGGTCATTTTGCATTTCATGTTGATTTGCTGTTTGTAAAGTGGTTTTAAATGTAGTTTCTGTTTAGGGTAAAACCCCCAATATTTATTTTTTTTTTTTTTTTAGCAGAATCTGCTAGCATTGATAAGATTTCATTCACATCAGCATGGGTGCTCTCCATGTCTCTTCTTCAGGCAGCAAAGCCAAACAAATAATGCTTTACCAGCTTTCATGGTCACTTTTTCTGCTCGAGCCTTTTAAAGGACCTATATCGCAGAGAAACGCAGGTTTTCCTTCTCTGGAATCAGAGGTTGATGCTGTTTGAAATCCTTTTTTGTAACTCTACCATTCCGTCCTCACGCCAAAAACAGACATCTGTTTGTGATGTCACCAAAACAACCCTGTCTGTCCATCTATCTAGACTTTCCATCTGTCTTGTTTCAAACAAGCCATCCATCCGCCTCTCTCTTTTCATTTCACTCATACCTCCAATTGTTCATCCGTCTCTCTATCCATCTAAATAAATTAGGATTTTATCCCACCTGTCACTGATTAACTCTTCCAACCTGCTTTCTGCACAAGGCCCATCACCGGACAGCCAATCGGAACAAATCAAAACTCCTTTACATATAGAAACACAAAATTCTTATCTTAATTGTAAGGGATGATTGGTTGGACAATGCTTATGTATAATTTTTTTTTTTTTTTTTTTTTTTGGTTCATAAAGTCACGCAAACTATCAACAAAGGATATAAAGGCTATGGGCCCTTTAACAGCTGCCTGTTTTTACCAGCAATGTTTTCATGTACATTTTGTTTCCCATTTCTCTCTTATTTTGAGCACAATGTCTGTACAGATGAGATTGTAAGGTTCGTTTTAGAGATGTTGAACTGCTGTGGCTCTTGATGTACTAATTATTCTGTGCAAAATAACAATGTACATCCCAGTGGAACATTTCTAAACTAATGGAAGAGTCTGGATTTGGATGATTTTCTTAGAACAGAAGCAGCCAAGTGAGCCTCACTGCAACACTAACGTTTATACATGTTTCACTTATTTCCTCTTAGAAATAAAGATTTTCTTTTTTGGTGAAGATTGTGGAATGCTTATTGTTTTCTGGTCGGACTGTTTCTTCCCTTCCAGTAACTTGCATGTCTGCCTTTCAGGTTTTGGGGGGGAGGTGCTGCTGCTGGGCTTTATTTGGGGGGAAGAAATCTTTCATAATTCCCCTCAGACAGCGTTTTCACCACCATTTCATGTCCGTGAGGGACGTTCAGATGTCTGGTTCCGTTCATCAACACTGGGAACAGTTCTGATGCACATTAAACCCACTCAGAATGAAACTGTTTACATCTTTATCGTGTCATTTAAAAAAAAAAAAAAAGCTGCATAATTTTATTACTGTGAATAACGTCTAGTTCCAGAGACATGGTTTCAGCTGAACTTTGTGCAGAAAAGACAGGAATTGTACTGAAAAGTCTTGATCCTTCATGTGGGTTTGGCTGGTAATGTTTCTGGTGGGTTTGGGCAGCGCCGCAGCAGAAGGGCAGCATTTGGGGTCAATCCGCAGGCCTGGAGAGTCTGGGTGTCGTCACTGTGGCAACGCAGAGGGAAGGCACTGATGATGTCATAGGGAGGACAGGCCGGCCCCCTGAGAGGAGACATTAGGACAGAGGGTCAGTTCTCTCGCTGTTGAGCTGTTCTACAAAGTAGGAAGAAGTGCCCTACTGCACCTGTGAGCATCCAGCTGCTGCCGCAGGTGAGCGACCGTGTCGGAGAAGAGCATTTTCAGGATGAAGGTTTTCTCTCCGTCCTCCGACTTCACTTGCAGGGTGGTGACCTCATCCCCCGAGCATCCGGCTCCACCGGACTCCACCCTTAAATTAGATGAGGTTCATCACAAAATCATAAAAATCAGCAATAGATATTATTTTAATTTTCACAATCCTTCTGTGCTTTATAGTTTTTTCACAAGATTTTCTGACCTCAGATGTAATCAGTCAACTTGCACATGTTTGGTAAATAAGGTCTGTTACTTTTAGTTTTGCGGTAGAGCTACACGAAGCCTCTGAAGAGTCCAACAGAAGAGTAACAGCTTGGAATGGTTGTTAATGTAGCTATTTAAATGACCCCTGTGTCATTCATTATAATGTGCTCAAGAGAGAAAAGTGGGCGTTGGCCACATGATCGGAGCATCGGGGGTTCAAACCCCTTCCCAGCAGGTTGCCCTGAGGTACCCTTGAGCAAGGTGCCGTCCCCGTCACGCTCCTCCCTGCGATGGGCTGGCGACCTGTCCAGGTTGTGTCCCCCGTCCTCGCCCTGTGTGCGCTGGGATGGACTCCAGCACCCCCCCCGTGATCCCACTTGGGACAAGCGGCAGAAAATGACTGACTGACTGACAAAAAAGTAATAAACATACAAAGAATGGAAAACGGTGCTGATGTCTGTGCAGAGATGTTCATTAATTAAAAATAGTGGAAAAGAACTCCATGCCATGTTTTGAGCTTTCAAACTTGTCAGTCAGTTATTTTCTGCCACTTGTCCCAGCTCACACCCTGGACATCCCAGCCTATCACCGGGATGAGCGAGGCAGGGACGGCACCTTGCTCTAAGGGTACCTCAGGGTAACCTATTGGGAAAGGGGTTCGAACCCCCGATCCTCTGATCATGCGGCCAACACCCTAACCACTAGGCCACCGCTGCCCCCTTTCAAACTTGTAACAGGGACAAATCCGATCTCCATGGTTCCAACAGGTGGCAGCATAATGAGTAAAGAGGAAGTAGTAATGTGGATAAAATAAAAACATTGTTTTAATAAGCGTATCTTCCGTAACCTCTCCAGCTGCAGAGTGGTAATGGTCTGCCATGGGCTTCAGTGATGTGTGTTGGTTTACCTTTCTCTCAGAGCCTGAAGAGCAGGAGTTTCTACAACACTCACTGAATGACCTTCCGCTCCACCAGCAGAACCCTAAGCACAAATTATATTCAAAATAAATGAAGGATGCAATACAGGAAACTCACCACTGAAACACACTAAAATATAAAAATGTATATGTTTTGTAGGGAAGGGTCTCGACTATCAAAGGGGGGCAATTGTATTTCACACCCTGCTGTATTGAGCAGCACTGCTGAAAAAGTTCTGCTGGTTCTGACTGAAAGCTGTCAGAATACACAGTGCGGCTGCGGATGGAGCTGCAGGCCAATCAGAGTGCCCATCCTGACTCCTGTCCACCACCGAAACCTCCTACAATTAGAACTTGACCATGGAGCAATGGAAGAAGGTGAGATAGTTCTGATCATGTTCTCCTCCATGATTGGGACTGCCTAATGTGTGTGTGTGTCCTTTCCTGGGTAGGAGACATCACCAGGATGGACTATGGGAAGCCAGAAGAGCAGTGTGACGCTCTAGACGATGATCTGCTGGGATACCTTAGGACCTGTATTCATGTGGACTTTAATTTAAGACCTAAACATTTCTGTAGACAAAGCTCCTCCCTTCATGGTGACATTGTCCCCCTAATGCAGTGTCCAGTTTC
The DNA here is from genome assembly GCA_017165825.1 of Hepsetus odoe. NCBI lineage: Eukaryota > Metazoa > Chordata > Actinopteri > Characiformes > Hepsetidae > Hepsetus > Hepsetus odoe. The sequence continues at coordinate 17,809,182 of CM029389.1, read as the reverse complement.
ATCCCTGCCACACTGCAAACACTATTATAGGACTTAAAGGATCAGCTGTTCATCTTCAGCGGGCCGATCAGTGTATATTTATGAAAATGTTTTTATCCTTAAGTGAAAAAGAAAACTGAACAAACAAAAAATGTCTTGGTTCACTTCTCAAAATGTAAGCCTGCTGGGAACAAGTGCTGGGAATCTGCTGCAACTTAAAAATGTACTGAACTACCTAGTGAACACTGACACTGCAGTAAACAGGTGGGATTAGTGATTTTACCTGCAGGTGGGCTTTGAGTGAGGAGCGAATGTTGATCACTTTGCCTCCTTTCACCACATTCTCTGGGAGCTTTTTCAGGAACTGCTGCACGGACAGCTTCTGGGTTCCTGACACAGAGTCTGTCAAACAGAGCAGGAAAGCTTGATCTGAATCCCACTGCTGTTCAAACTGATCTGGGATCAGATTCATTCATATTTACAGTTCCTAGATCAATGCTGCTGATATATGGCAGTAACTCATACTGTGTTTTAAATCACATCTACAAGTCTGCTCCACCTGAATGAAGTACGTTTTTGGGAAAAAAAATTTGGGTGACTGTTGACTTCTAGTGTTAGCCTCTCAGTACTAATCTAAAGAAGCAACTCCATATTTGTCTCAGCTGACTGACCATGTCTGCGTAGCTGTCTATAATTCATTTTTTTAATTAAAGGAATACTTTCGTGACTATACATCTTTGCAAACATGTTTGCTGGTTAGAAATGAGTATACTAGAGGGACAGCTCAGGTTAGATGTTTTGGAGACAAAGTTAGAGAAGCAAGGTTGCGTTGGTTTGGACATGTCCAGAGGAGAGACGAGGATTATATTGGGAGGACGGTGTTGAGGATGGAGCTACCAGGAAAAAAGAAAAGAGGAAGACCAAAGAAGAGGTTTATGGATGTGGTGAGAGAGGACATGCAGGTGGCCGGTTTGAAGGAGGAAGATGCAGAGGGCTGGAAGAAAAGGAAATGGATGATTCGCTGTGGTGACCCCTAAACGGGAGCGGCTGAAAGAAAAAGGAGAAGAAAGTGACTATTCATATCATTGCAAGGTCACAGCACACCACAACGAATGCACATAAACACCGTGCAGCAGGGGGCAGCTATGAAAGCGCCCGGGGAGCAGTGATGGGGACAGTACCTTGCTCAAGGGTACCTCATGGCAACCTAGTGGAAAGGGGTTTAAACCCACAATCTTCCGATCCTGTGGCCGACTCCCTAACCACTAGGCCACCGCTGCCCCTATAAAAAATGACCTCTGCGTTTAACCCACAAACACCATGCAGCAGGGGGCTGCTATGAAAGCTGCCAGGGAGCAGTGACTGGGTATTTTGCTCAGGGCAACCTACTGGTAAGGGGTTTGAACCCACAATCTTCCGATCCTGTGGCCGACTCCCACCGCTGCCCCCAAGATACATGTTTGCTGAAATGTCTGATTAAGAAAGTGCATTTATGTAACAGCTGATCCTTTATTCAGCCCTCTTTATCCAACTTGTCTGACAGACATGATCTCATCTGCGCTGTGTAAACAGTGACCTGTGACCGGACAATGACCTGTTAACCGGTTCTGGACATGGTATGGGGCAGTGAGTCCATTCTCCTCTCTGCGATGCGCTGGTTTTTCCTTTGCTCTCCCCACCATGTGACCTTTCCCTGGAAAGCCAGCGGCCTGTCTCACCCTGAACTCCTCCTCTCGTCTGTCGTAAACCTGCTCAGACAGAGAAGACAGCAGTGACCAGACAGCGTCTCTGCATGTCACCAGGTCAAACCACACAAACAGAACCAAAGCTGGCAAAGAATGAAATTGGCAAAAGAAAATTGGCAAAGATAGGCATACATAGAAAGTGGACCACCCTACCCTCCCAGAGACAGAGAAGAGATTTAATGAGTGATGGAGAAGAGGGAGGACCACCCTGCCCACCCAGAGAGAGAGAGAGGAGAGTTATACAGACACACCTTAAAGATGACACCATCAGGAAACCTCTCCTGCAGCTCTGAGGGGAAATATCCATCCATCAGGTCCTGCATGCATCGCTGAATTACAGCAGGGAGCAGAAATAAGATGCTTTGAATTAAACTGTCTAACTTTCCGCAACTGCCAAAAAATGCAGTTTTGTTGGTCAATAATGCTGATTTTTTATTTTAATGCTCTGACTAAGTTACATTAACAGGTGTCTTCACCTGAGTGCTGGCGTCCTGATAGGACCGGAAAGGCCCACTGAACATCACTATGCCGTTTTTGTAGAGCCACAGAGGAAACGGATCCTGCTGGGTCAGCTTGGCTCCTCCAGGAACCTGGGTCACACAAGACTCACCCTCACCAGCCAGAATGTTTAGGTCCATAATGTTCTGAAGAACCAGGTCAAAGTTCATGGAGAACCTCCTGTCCAGAGAATCTCCTGTAAACAGACAGAAGTTAGTCAAGCTATATCTATAAGTCAACTTATACTTCTGATCATCAGTCCTTTACCAAGAAGTACCTGGTTGCCACAGTGTTTCTCCTGAGTCTTCTTCCTTCAACGTTTCTTGATCATTGCTGTCTCCAACCCAGATCATTCCATAGTCATTCAGAAACCTCTGAAAACAATCAGAAATTAAACGATGCACTGAATAACAGAAGGAGTGACTATTAAAAGCAACTGTAATGACTTTCAATAATCTCATCGACTTTATCCTGACTCACCTCCATTTCCCACACTTGGTCCTGAAGCTTACGACACTTCTCAACCAGTGAATCCTCCTCCAGCTTTTCACCTTGTGTTTTCTCTATGGTCACACAATGATTGTACAACTGTAATACTGATCAGGTGGTTTTGTGTTTGATGATGTTTAATGCGATATAAACAGATAACAGTGTGGGGTAACATGTGATATAGGGACAGTGTAGATAGAGGGACTAGTGGTTAGGGAGTTGGCCCCAGGATCAGAAGATTGTGGGTTTGAGTCCAAAACTAGTAGGTGTAGTAGCCTGTAGTACCCTGAGGTAACCTTGAGCAAAGTACCGTCCCCATCACTGCTCCCCAGGCACTTTCACTAGCTGTCTCCTGCTGCACGTGTGTGTACGGGTAAAATGCAGAGGTTGAATTTCGTGGTGTCTCACCATGTGCTGTGTTTCACAATGACAAGAATAGTCACTTTCACTCCATAGTGTGATTTATAATTTGATCACTAGCTGGCCATGGTGTGATTTATAATTTGATCACTAGTTGGCCATGGTGTGATTTATAATTTGATCACTAGGTGGCGCAGTGAGATGTGATGGTTTGACCGCTAATTGGCATAAAGTGTGATATAGTCTGACCAATAGATGATAAAGTCTGATATAATTTGACCACAAGGTGGTGTGGCTTTTTATTTGACTACTAGGTGGCATTAGGTGAATTTAATAAGTAATAGAATTTGTCCACTTTGTGGCATACTTCGAGACCTGTGTTTATTTTTTTATTTTCGTCTGCTGGCAGGATGTTTGGGTGATTTAATGTTATTTATGACTTTTATTATACAAACTGTGAGCCCTGCATGCTCCTGATTGGTGCCGCTCTATTCTAACCCCACCCCTCCTGCTGTAACTCCGCCCCTTCAGCGCCTCACCTGGTCCGTTTCTGTCCTCATTAAAGGTCTGTTCAGCGCTTGCGTCTCTTTTCTGTCTTTTTTTTTTTTTCTCTTTCATTTTCCTGTTCTAGTGAGTTTCCAGTTTTTCCACCTTTACCTGCCAGTGTTCCTCCAATCAGCTATGTACCGCACAACCTCCCACACCTTTCTGCTGCAGCAGGTACGTACTGAGCGGTTCTTTTTTAAATGGGACAAAACAACTACCATATAAACCATATTAAACATGTAAGCGTCATTGTGAGCTATGAGTTACTTTTCTAGACCAGGCCTTGCGCAGGTGTAGACTGAAGATTACCTTGTAGTAGCTTCAGTTTCTCTTCCAGGACTGTGATTCTTCTTGCCTTAAAAAAGGTCAAAACAGGGGTTAATGGTCACCTGTGAAGGTGTGTATCAGTAGCCTGAAGAAAAGGTTCTGGCTGGCTCAGTGGACACTGGTTTGACGTTTCCACACAAAAAACTGTTTTATATGAAGCGCTTTGATGAGGGTTTGAATGGGAAACGTCTCACCTTGCTGTTGATGTCCAGCGTCTGAGCCTTCACCTGTCTCTCTAGCTGACCCAGTTTCTGGACCATGCTGGACATCAGCTCGAAATCGCTGGGTGGATGGCCTGGGTACGATATTTGTTTTGTGAGCACAAATCTGAAGATTTCAAATTTTTTATTTATTTATTTATTTTTTCTCTCACCAATTTTTTCCTAAAATGAGTCATGTTTAACCTTTTTGGATTTTTTTTTTTGGCCCTTTTTTATGATTTAAAAATCCATATTTATTCTAAAAGTATGACCATAATCAAATGCTTTACGGGCCAGAAGTTTGGATTAAAAACAAATGTGTAACGATGCACTGCTTTTTCCAAATTTTATTACAAGATAATACGAGAATTTTAGGAACGCTTCAAAAAACGACTGTGTTTGAAGCGTAATATACAAATATACACTATCATTTCGTGAACATGAGTCTTCATTGTCTTTGTCACAGCAGCACAGATATGACACATTGTTTCAGCAGTTTTTGGAAACAGTTTGTGTCTAAATCCACAAACAGACCGTTCTCTTTTACTGGATATTCATTTCCAACTTGTGGGCCCTGTGGTTCAGTTGGAGGTCTTGGAGATCTTTAGATGGAGGAGGACGAGACCCCGTTCTCTAAACTTTTTCATTTGGACTGGATTTAGGTGGTTGGATTCTATCTGTGGAACAGAAGGAATTATGTGATGTTGAAGAACTGAGTGATCTTTTGCTTTAAATACTTTTAATTTGGAATAAATGTTCAGGTCTTCCTCCCCAAAACCCCCCCAGAGAGACACTGGTCCCCCTCCACGTTTTACCGCAGGAACAATACACTCTGTGCTGCCCTCTTCCTCCATCCTCCACCCACACGAACCCTTCACTTCCCCCAAATCACAGAAATGTACTTTCATCCGTCCACAAGACCTGGTTCAAACCACAAAGTGAAGGTTTTCAGTGGCAGCTGGAGCTTCTGACTTTAATGAATAGAATTCAGATGTGAACACCAGCCACTAAAAGACGACAACAGTTGGAGCATTTGTGGCTGAATGTGTTACCGCAGGTTTTAAAAACTCAAAACTAGTCGCATTTTACAATTACGCATTGGCAATGTTATTTAAAAAAAAAAAAAAAAAGTAGGCCTAAACATCTGGCCTGTAGTGTTTGTTTATTGACATACTTCCTATTTTATTTTTCTTTCTTTCATTTGTTTTGATAAAGTGAACAAAAACATAAAGGACATACATGCATTAAAAGTTTAAAGTTCTTTGACTCAGGACATCCAGTTCTGTTTCTAGTCTTGGATATTTTTTTTTCCTCTTTTTTTTTGTGATCGTATTGAACTTGGTGGCTAAGAAACGGTTGAAACATGAAACTGAAGAGCAGATCTGAGTTCTGTTCCAAGTACATGAATAGTTCTGGTCCTGGATGCTGGTGTCCAGCACGGTTTGGTACTTCCCTTCCTCAAACAACCCCCAAACCTGTCCTTTAACTGGTGGGGGAACCCACATGCGCAAATCACCCAACGTTTGGACCCGAGATGAGCATCGGGGCTGAAACATGACCAAAGTAAAGATTCGGTGCAGCAGCAGCAGTTTTGTCCACATGCGTCAGCAGTCTGTCGTAGAGACTGACGTCCTCCAGCATTAACACTGCAAGTGTCCCCGATCCTGTCTGTCTGCATTTTTTTTCTAAATTAATTTTGGATTAATTGACGGCGTGGTGGCTTTAGGACAGAAATGTTGTGCAGCATGAGAAACCGGCTGCATTAATAACGCAAAAAACCACTCCTGCAAACAGCTGCTCCCACAGACACACCCCCAGCCGTGTCCTTCCTCAACACTTGAAGGGGAATTTGGTACAATTCAGTGTTTTAGATTTAAACCTGGTCATCCTGGTGTGGGTTTGGTAGTTCAGATTTTTTACCACTGGAGGTGAATAAAACCAGGCGTCCCAAATCTGTGCATTTGATGTCCCCAGTGAAAATCCAAGTGTCTCATAGTACCTCAATGGGACGGTGAAGATGGTAAAATGGTCCATCTGAACTAAATAATCCTCCTTGTGTCCCTCCACCATGACCGGGTTCACCACCTCACCGTCTGTGAGGGACATTCAGACGTCTGGTTCCGTTCCCAGACACTGGGGAGAGTTCTGATTCCCAAAACCCAACCAGAACCACTCCTTATTTATAATGAATAATGACCCTTCATTATTAACCCTTCATTATTTGCTGGTTTTATTCCCCTTAAAGGAACCCATAATATGGATATGATTTCTTGCCGTTTTGATCGTTACTACTATAGTTAATACTATATAAGCTTTTTAAAAAAAATTTTTTTTTTTTTATTTAAGAAAAGTATCATTTACTCCCCAGCTTAAAAGGTCAGTTTTGATTTTTTTGTTTTTGTGATGTCACAAAAACCAACACATTTCCAGGGCAAAGGACAAAGAGAGGCTTAAAGACATCAAACCACGCTACCGTAAGTGAGTGTCAGGGAAACAAAAAAGAAAATGCAACACGCAGAACACGAGCCGATTTCTGTGAAGCACGTCATTGTTAATAATGTTCACCTTCTCTCTGAGTCCTTTTTTGCGTGACCTTTGACCTCAGGGACGCAAGGCTGTCCATGGCCTTTGACCCCGGTTGATCCTGCGGGAACAAGTCTTGAAACAGCGCTGCTTCCTCTAAGAGACAGAATTAGACAGAACTTCACCTTTCAATGGAAAAATCCCCTCCTCAGGCTTAAATTTGGATCCTTGCTTAAAATGTGTTGTTTGTTAAAGGACAAGTCCACCAGTTTTCCTAAAATTCTCCATACGTGACAACAATGTTAATAATGTTGGAGTCCAAACTTGTTCAGCATTGCTGAATGGAACCAGAAGTCTGAATGTCCCTCACAGACATGGTGGTGAAGACGCTGCCTGATGCCTGAGACATTGTTTAACCAGTTTGGAGAAGATTTGAAACTAAAACTGAACCCGTTCTTTGTGTCCCTCCACCATGAAAAGTGATTTAGTTCAGAATATTTTACTATTATCACTGTCCCTCAGAGACTCGCGGACACGTGGAAATAAAATGCACAGATTCAGGATGTATTTTTCCCTTCACCACCAAGGATTTTGAACCATTTTTAAAAATGGTGGAATTCATCTTGTCTGGCAAGTAAATAAATAACAAAAAAAAAAATCATAAACAAACAAAAATTCTGCAACCGGTGCATTCCTGGAGGAAGCTTGTTTTGTGAATGTCTATGTTTAAATTATTATTATTTTTTTTTTTTTTTTTTTTTTTTTTTTTTTTTTATCAGTCCCTGTATTGATGACCATGTCAAAGTCCTGCATGTCAAAGATTCTGCACTAAAACTGAAACTGTTTTACCATCATCACCATCCCATAAAGACACTTTGAGCTTCAACGGGGACATAAAATGCACCTTGTGGGAACATCTGGTTTCATCAGATGAACTACTTTACCATCACTGTCCCGAATAAACACAAGACCCTGTTCCTGTCTAGTTTCACATGCCGATGGATGTTGTCTCCATCTCTTGCACTGAATTGTGAAGTAAGTTTGAAAAGCAGGTGGACTCTCCCTCCAGCAGCTCAGCCTACCTGAGTGGGAGCAGGTCTGTCCTTCAGCCCTGCAGGAAGACAGAGGGGTGGATTAGATGATGCCTGTTTTCTGAGATGGGATAAAATGTCTGAGGTGTGGAAGGCTTACCTCTGCCTCTCTCCTGTCAGAAGAGGAGCTCTCCTGTTTTTCTTCAGGGTGGAAAGAGCTGAACTCATTTTCAAATTAGTTCATTTTCCACTCGTCCAAAACTGTCCCTCTTGTCAAAGCAGCCTTCTGGATCCCCCCATGAATGATCTGAGTGGCTTTAAACACGGATAATCTTATTAATGCTTCTTTTGAAGATGACTGAGCTTTCACTGTGTGCGCGCGTCCATGCAGTTTGTTTGCTGTTGCCATTGGTAACGGCTCTGGGTTGCTATGCCTAGGCTCTCCAGCAGGGGGCGGGTTTATTCTGGGTTTATTCTGTTCAGAGACCTGTTGAGACTTTTATTTTCAAATGTTGTTACTTTTTCTTTTTTTTTTTCTTTTTTCTTTTTTTTTTTTTTAAATCAATATTCCGTTTGCGGAATTCACTATTTTTCTGGGTATGACCTTTTTTAAAAGTCGTTTTTGATATTAGTTATTTATATAAAAATCATCATAATACAGTTAAACGAAAAAAACAAATATAAAATAATGGCTTCGAACAATATATAATTAGTTTTTTTATAACGTTGTTATTAAATATCGATAAGACTATTACATTATATTGCATCACAATTATTGATTTAAATAATAAACCCTAACTACTCATTTTTTATTCTATCATAGTGCTACTGCAGTTTTTTTTTTTTTTTTAATGTAACTCATGATTTATGAAGTTAAAATATTGTGCTGATTTAATAGCAATATTCGTTGTTTTTGCAGCAAAATAAAAGAGAAAAATAACTAAATCAGAAATAAATAAATGCTAAACAAACCGTCACGTGACCTGGCCGCCTCCCTCCTCCTCCGCCTCCGCCGGTCCGGGTCGGAGCGGGTCGGACCGGTTCGGGCGGAAGATGCTGAAGAAAAAAGCGGCACTGGTGAGTTTTTGAAGACGAACCTCGGGACCCAGTTCTGTTCCTTCCGCTCACAGGGCCCGGCTCCTCGCGCGCTCCTCGGGCCGCACCGGAACATTCGAGAAACTCCTTTTAAACCCGGGAGCGAAATACAGCAACACACAGAGCCCGGGGGCGTTATCACCTTCATCCAGATTTCATTATAACATTGTGTAATAATGTTCCGTCGCGATGTTCATTAACAGTGTGTTTAGCTCGTGATCAGGGCACTGAGGAGTGGTGCTGGTGTTAGCCTGCTAGCCTGCTAACTAGCTAACGGTCCGGTCGGAGTTCGGGACTCGGCCGAACTCTCGACTCTCTGACCCCCCTCCCAGGCCGGACCTCCCACAGCGAGGGGGGCTTCTGGGTTAGTAAAGTTGAAAATATTATTTTCGGTTATTTGAGGTCCGGCAGCCACATGCTAGGCTAATAAGCCAGGCAGCTCCCTGGCGTCCCACTGTCTGTCAGTCTGTCAAGTCAGTTTTATTTATAAAGCGCTTTGTTTCTGTTGTCTCAAAGCAGCTAATCAGTGTCCTTATCAGTGTGTGTGTGTGTGTGTGCCTGTCTGTCAGTCTCTGTCTATCTGACTCACTTGCTGGGTCTGTCAGTCTTCCTCTCTGTCTCTGTCAGGGCTGTCTCTCTGTCCAAGTGATTTTACCAGCAGTTCTGACGCAGGGGGTTAAGGTTGACTAGCTGGGGGTGTTGGAGGGTTACTGTAGAGTGTGTGTGTGTGCTGTTTCAGTCTTTTCCATTCACACACACTTGATTCTGAGCAGTATGTCTAGTCTAGCAGACAAATGACCACTTTATTAGAAACACCTCTCCAGGTTCAGACTGCAGCCCACCTGGTGTGAACTTGCTTCATTCATTTATGAAAGCAGGTGTCTGGAGGTGGCTGAGTTAAAGATGCTGAGATTTGCATCAGGAGGGACGAGGTTGGACAAGGTTTGGAATGAGTATATTGGCGGGATGGCGCGGGATGGACAGTTTGGAGATGAAGTCAGAGAAGTGAGACTGCATTGGTTTGGACATGTGCAGGGAAGAGACAAGGGTTATATTGGGAGAAGGATGATGGAGCCGGAGCTGCCAGGAAAGAGAAGAGAAGAGAAAAGAAGAGAAGAGGAAGGTCAAAGAAGAGGTTTATGGTTGTGAGAGAGGTCATGTAGGCAGTCGGTGTGAAAGAGGAAGACATGGCGATGATGACTTACTGTGGCGACCTCTTATGGGAGCAGCTGAAAGAAAAAGACTGCCATTTTAATTTAAAAGGTGCTTAAAGCTGAGCAGGTGAAAGTGGTGATTTAGTGAATAGTGTGTGTAAGGGTTGTTAGTTGAGGACTTGTTCTTGTAAGAGATGTCCTGCAGTTCGAGTGGGACGCCCTGCTCTGATAGTGGCTCGTTCCACCCTCAGCACACCAAGAATCAAGCAGACACTTATAGCACGAATAGGATATACTGAAGACAATGCAAATTTATTATTATTATTATTTTATTTATTTATAATTTTTTTTTTTTACAGTTTTTGTCTTGTGGACTCCGCAGAGGCAGTCTCATGCTTTTGGAAACAACAGGCTGAGGGATGATCAGCGCTAAAGCCTATCAGATGTGGGGTTTCTAATAAAGTGGCCAGTAAAGGTGATTCCTCAGCCAGTCATTTTGCTCCATCGCTAAAGGTTGTCATGAGTCTGACCCACTTGAACGTTCTTGGTGTTTAAACAGGATCTACACGGGACCCTTGGCTTGGTTGTGTGTGTAGAGTAGTTTGAAAGACCTGTTAAAGGTGCGGGGGCCAAAAAATGAATGAATATATTTTTTTTTTTGTATGATCCAACAGGGCATAATGCAAAACTGATCAGCCATAACATCATAACCATCTGCTTAATATTGTGGGTCAACCTCAGGCTGTGAGGTTGCTCAGACCTGTTGATGTCTGGACTCCACAGACCCTCTGAAGGTGAGATGTGGTTCCAGCAGCAGTTCCATTAAGTTGGGAGGTGTATTCAGGGATGGGACTTATTAGTTTGTCATGTCCCGCAGACAATGGGAATGAGATGTAGGGAATTTGGAGGAACACCTTGATCTCCATCATGTTCCTCAAACCAGGCCCATACACAGTAAGCTCTGCTACACAGATTTCCACATTTTTTTTCACTGGAAGAAAAACTGGTGCTGCAGGTCTTGAACCAATAACCTGTGACATCATGAAGTCAGCAAGTCAACTTTAAGCGAAGAAAATGGGTGACACTGAGTCTAACTGTGGTCACTGGAAGAAATGAATTCTCTTTTAGCACTTTGGTCTTCTAAGGAAACAAAGTAGAGTGAATGAGAAAGAGCTTTAAATCCCAGGATTTGCCCGCTCAGCGGAACAGGAGAAAAGCTGGTATGTGGCATTTTTTGTGACGTCATCACACAGATTCTGCTGTGTGCTCAAGATGTGCTCAACCAGAGCAGTGGGAAAGCGGTTTGTGTGTTCTTACTTCCTTTTATCAGATCCAGCATGACATTTCTCAGCAGTTTGTGTTAAAGCAGCTCTTTTGGACAAGACGAGATGGCCTTCCCTCCCCTTGGTGCCAGTGACCCTGTGGCAGATTCGCTGGTTCTCCTAAGCACTGCATGCTGAGATTCTGATGTTCTAATCTAGTTTGATTCTTGTCGAAGTAGCTTCTTTCCTAAATTAACTTTGAGAACAACAACAGAGCAGATGCGTGTACGGGGCTCCTGTCAGTGGTTGGGATTTATTAGACAGTTCTTCATTGTAATGAAGAAAACGACTCCCCCCACCCCACACGACAGTATATATAAAATGACGACTACTAAAGAATAGATTCGAGATGTGGCTGCATGAGCATGTGGAGCAAAGTGATTTTAATCAGATTTGATTTGCTGCACATGCTTACACTTCATGGATTAGTGTAAACAAAATTATTTGACATCTTCCCCCAAACACATACTTGTGTTGGTGGGTGGCCGGTAGAGCGTGTGCGGGTGCGTTCTGTTTTATCATCCTCACGCTGTTGCCTGTTTATCAACAACTGAATGAAGCTTTTTGTGCCATTTCTTCTCTGGAGCTGATTTTTATTTATTTCCCCCCAGAAAACTGAATTTTACTTGTGCATTTGAAATATGCAGGGAGTGTGTGTGTTAGGGTTTCACAGCTCTATGCAATGTGATTCACTGTCACAGCTCAAACAGGGCTCGCTAGTGCAGGACACTTGCGCCATTTTAGGAGAGTGGTCTTTATTTAAAAATGGAAGTTGCAGATTCTTTTTTTAACCCGTCACGTGCACATCTGGCATAAGGTCTCCTGATTTGATGGTTTAAAAAAAAAAACGGGCTTTTTGAGAAGTTAGTGATTTCATTTTTGTCTTTTGGTCTTTGAGTGAAGCTTCTTTTGGGTTTTGAGGCTGTTTTTGTGCCTGGCTCAGTGTGTGGTCAGTTTCAGCCGTCACTTTGTTTTGTGTAATTTTGCAGTCACACATTAATATACAGCACTGTGCAAAAGTTTTAGGCAGGTGTGAAAAATGCTGTAAACAAAGAATGCTTTCAGAAATATAAGTGTACCTAGCAGAATTGACGCTGGTTTGAAGGCAAAGGGTGGTCACATCAAATATTGATTTGATTTCTCTTTTGTTCATTCACTGCATTTTGTTGTTTAATAAACAAAGAGTGTTAATCATTTATTTTCATCAAACGTTCTTTGTTTACAGCATATTTTCACACCTGCCTAAAACTTTTGCACAGTGCTGTACATGTTCGGGTGAGAGATCAGTCGTTTACACTGGTTTGATTGTAGTTTGAAGGGTAATGAGCTTTAATTGCCTGTGAAAATTGTGTGGTTGTCCAGATGGTTGATAGTAATGTCATTTTAAATAAGTTCCCTAGTTCCTGCTGATGTGAAGCTATGTCTGTTTAAAGTACAGTACGGTTCTTCCAAGCAAGCTCCGTCTTACTATCGATTTTATTATTAATCGTATTTTTGAATAATCGGATCTATCTCTGCAGCTCGGGTTAATGTTACAACATCCACATCTCCTCCAGCAGTTTATGCTCCACTTGCAGCCTCCTCTGTTTCACCTTGCGGCGCCTAATGCTTTTTTTCCAGAACCGAAATAGTTGTTGTTACCGGGAAACGGGGCAGTTAACTTGCTCTGAGCCAGCTGTTAGGTGTTTAGGGTCGTGAGAAATGGGAGAACTGAAACCAGCTCACCATGTTCTTTATTGTTCCTGAGTGCTTGAATAATGGACCCAGAGTGGCACTTGTGTTTTTGGAGCAGAGTTGTTTTAGCAGATTGAGACGTTTGTCTCACCAACTAAGATTTCAGGCAATTTACAGTGCCCCATCGCTGACGCAGGTGTTCACAAAGAATTTGTGGCTCCATAAAGTGGACCTCAGAGTGAGTTCTCCTTCTGCTCCCAGCTGTTTACACTCCATCAAACAGGCTGATCCCCCCCACTACACTTCTCTAAGGAACATTGTCCAGCATCACCATAACTTCACGCAAGGCCTCAGTCTAGAGTTGTTCCCGTTCTCAGTTCCCTGGTGGTGGAATGAATGAATACTCTCAGTGCATGGTGTCCCTCTCCGCATTCAAGTTGCTCATCTTTTCCGAAAAACGTTTCTTCTCCTGATACAGCTCTGATACAACTCGCACTATAATTAATTTTCTTTCACCTGCGCCCATTAGGGGTCAGCAGAGCGGATCGTCTGTCTCCATTTCTTTCTTTTCTCTGCGTCTTCCTCTTTCACATTGATCGCCTCTCTCATCTCATCCATAAACCTCCTCTTTGTTCTTCATTTTCTCCTCTTGCCTGTCAGCTCAGTTCTCAACATCCTTCTCCCAGTGCACTCATCCACGTCTCTCCTCTGTACATATCCAAACCAGTGCAGTCTCGTTTCTCTGATTTGTCTCGAAACCATCCAACATTAGCTGTCCCTCTAAAATGCTCGTTCTTAATGTGGTCCATTATTTTTCCTACCAACGCAAATCTCTGCATCTTTAATAAGTAGACAGTGTGTGCTTGGGGCAATTCAATCACCAGTTATCCTGCACTTTTAGTAATTTTTAATTTCATTTTTATTCACTTCATGCATTTATTTAAAGCTGTTCCTGTAGCTTAAACTCAGTTTTTCCTTTAAGTTATTTTGGATGAAAGCATCTGCTGAACGAGTTAATGTAAGCCATTTTGTCTTCAAGGGCATCTTAAAGTCGCCTTGATATCAACTTGATCAACGATAATGTTATGAAGTGGCAAATCATCAGAAATGGGAAGGGCTTTACTCTGTAGGAATGATTTGCGTTTATTTCTCATTCTAATTGCATACAGATAAGTAAATAAGAATGAAGCATATCTAAAATCTCTAAAACCAGATGGTTTGGTGATGGGCAGATTTGCCTGTATTAGCAAACATAAAAAAGCATCCTAAAACAGCACTGGCTCACCCACATTTATGACAAAGTATATTTGGACTATGTCTTTGTACGATGCTGTTAAATCAGAGCTGTTATAGACTACTACCTTCTAGGATTCTGGTGGTTAAGGACTAGGCCCCAGGATGAGAAGGTTTTGGGTTCAAATCTCAGACCAGTAGTTAGCCCTGATGTATCGTCTCTTTCACTGCTTTCCGTGCACTGGAAATAGCTGCCTGCTGCTGTATGGTGTGTGTATAGGTTAAAAGCTGAGAAGCTTTTCGTTGTTTCACTGTGTGCTGCGCTACATTTCATAGTTACTTTCACTTTCAGTGCTACATTTCGCACAAAAGATTACACATTATCTGCTTACACAGAACTCAAGCTCTCTACTGTTGTTTTAAACTTTAACTCAAGTCAGTTTTATTAATCTAGCGGTTTTTTCAACTGTTGTCACAAAGCAGTATTACAGAATCTGGTCTGAACCTCTAATGGGCAAAAAACTCCCTAAAACTGGAGGAATAATGTTTGGGAGGAAACAAGAGCCAGAAAGGGAACCTATCCTCCTCTGGCTGACACCAGATAAACTGAAAGGAAAACAACACCAAAAACAATGTAATAGGTTAAAGAGAGTGAACAGATTTAAGTGCTGATGGGTGGAACATCCTGTGCAGTGGAAATGAGCTCCATTAGAGTCTAATTAGATGTTCATTAAAAGGTTTAAAGCTGAAAGAAGCAGTTATGTTTGAGTCAATGAAGCTTTGGCTATTATTGACTTGTGGCATCAACTCATGCTGGTGATCCGTGATGGTTTAGCTGGTCTGTAGTACAGGCAGGAAGAAGATTTCAGGAAACCTTCATGGAAGGTGGTGCACCTGGCCGGTCACCCTTTCGTTTCAGGAAATATAAAAGCTGCCCGCTGCACAGCTGGTGGACAGTCGTCCATCTCAGAAAATGGAGGGATGTACTGTTTAAACACCTACATCTTAAAAAATAAATACAATTAAAAAAATCAAGTATTCGGAAGGCAATGCTCCACCCCACCGGAGAGCCTCCAAAACGTTCATTAACATCTCCAGAGCAAATGTTGATGCTCTTGTCCCCCTCCAGTGTGAACATGCAGTTAGGTCCCCATGTTGGAGAGCTAGAGGGGTTAAACTGAAACTGTGCCTAAATTCTCCAATTTAAATTCACTCCATAGTTTTATTGTGAAGCATTTTCTATCTTAAACCACTAAACCCTGATGCTGCACTGAGATGCCTAGTTTTGATTATGGATTAAGTTTTCATTCTGTCGTCAGCATCATGCCCATGTTAGGAAGCAGATTTTCTCCATGGGAAAATGCAAGAGTTGCATTTTTAATGCACCTTCGCTGCTGGTGCACTGCATTTTACTCAACAGGTATGTTTTCAGGAGTCCTTGTCTATCCAGTTCTGTCGAGGCAATAAAAAAAAAAAAAAAAAGTCTTTAGCATTTCATGAAAAGTTTTGATTTTAACCTGCAACGATCAACGTCAGAATTAGAATTATCTTGCAGGCGTGACTGTGGTGAAAAGACTGTTAATCATTCATTCTCCCATTATACTTCCATTTCTGTTTGCTTTTCTTTGTGAGGGTAAAATTGCCCAGGTATTGCCCAATATTTTAAGCCCCAAATTTGTTTATTTACACAGAAAAGTAACAGAACATGCCATTGGCAAGGGTTACCCAAACTTTTGCGCACACACCTGTAGAACGCAGTGGCATTGATTGTGACCTTGGACAAACTGGTGTGTGTGTGTGTGTGTCCCAGTTCTGCCACACGCACAAGTCAAGCCCAAATTGGTCTGTTTGGTAAAGGAGGGGTGAAGAGTTCTGGGTCAGGAGAGGGAGAAAAAACGAATTTTGGGATTAAATCAAAGCAACATTCTATAGCAAGTTGAACAAAAAATGCTCAGACTCTTCTAACTGTAGTGTTTTCACACTTGTTTTGTTTGTTTGTTTATTATTTTAACTCTGAGAGCTGTTCGCTGGCTGGTGGCTCTCCGGAGCTGCAGCTTTTCAGACAAGATTTCTCTTGTCCCAACAGTCTTGATCTTAAAAGATGGTGGGATTGACACTGAATCGGACTGAGGATGTAAAATTGCTGATGAATGTAATGTTGCTTGATGTGCATGTTTATGGCTGTAGGTTAATCAGACTCAGATTTTGAGCCGTTGTTGTACACTTTTATCCCCCCAAAGTCAACTAAACGACCACATGGGTACAGTAAATTCAAAATCTACTTAATATGTATAGATCGATGGAAAAGGAGGCGGGGGTAAAAAAAAAAAAAAAGATTGGCAGGATTTCTGTTGAGGCGAGTAAATTGGTGGAACCTGAACATTGGGCAAACAATGTTTTTGGCCACCCAAACAAGATCCTTTCACTGAGCGCTAAAGCCGGCAGTAGAGTGAGAGGCTGATCCGAGTCTGAGTACATGCCGCCTTTAATTAAAGGGAATCCTCTCAACCACACACACACTCTCCCTCTTACATAATACACTTTCTTTTATCGTGCTGTGTGTCCGTGCGAGTGTGTAGGAACTGTGCGCAGGTGTTTACGAGGGTCCGTGCCGAATGAGTGGGTTAAACAAGATATACAGGTAGATCATTTTGTTCCTTTCCCCTCCTTCCTTTTTGTCTTTCTCTTTCACTGAGTGACATCAGCCGACGGAATAGAATCCCCCATGCCCGGGTAACCCACTTAGTGCTGCAGAAAATAGAAAGCTTTGTGCTCATTTGTGATATTTTTTTCCGGACTGTACATCTGGTTCACCATTTAAGAGCTTTAGTGGGAATGCTGGGCCTATTCCGGATCGGAAGATTGTGGGTTCGAATCCCTTAATGGTTGCCCTGAGGTACCCTTGAACAAGTACTGTCCCCATCACTGCTCCCTGGGTGGTTTCAATAGCTGCCCCCTGCTGCATGTGTGTGTACGGGTGAAATGCAGAGGCTGTGTTTCATTGTGGTTCACGGTGTTGTGCAGTGTATTCACAATGATGTTTTCACTTTCACTTTGGGGGAACAGTGGGTTTTGTGTGAAAATGTTCTATTGAGCAATGGTCACAGTGGTGGTAAATGGAGCCAGGTGTCTTACAGAAACATTCAGATGTTGCTTTTAAACAGGGCTGTGAAGCGGTTCAGTTTTCGACAAAGTTGTCAAGCTTTTCTTTTAAAATATAAAGTCTGTTGCCAAGGACTTGTTACTGAGACCAGGATTGAGAAAGCTCAAGGATTAAACAGACCCACTGCTCAAGCTGTTGTTAGTTAGAACGGAAAAAAGCAAGATCCCTGTTCTTCGCGTCCCTGCATCAGACTTGGGACAAAAGGGTGATGACGGCTAGTGTTTAGAATATTGTGATGTCACAGCAAACACATTTAAATCTCTGCCTGTTCGGCCAACAGGTGTTTAGCTCCGCCCAGGTTGAAGTCATAAGGAGTCTGGACAGTAACGGTCTGTTTAAGTGAAAAAGAGAAGTTTAAAAATTCAGGGTTGAAGTGGTTTATTTGTCTTATAAACAGTTATACAAGTGCAATCTGAATCCCTCCAAGACTGTGTAATAGCATGAAATAATAAAACGAATTCTGATTAATATCGCGACATAGAGGAGATGGAATGTAATAATAAATATTTGTAAAATTAGAAAATCTAGATGAAAACTACAGTTATAAAATGTAAAAATGTACAAATGCAGTAGGAAAGTGTGGTGATTCTTTAAAAAGCACATCTTTCAATAAAAGCTGCTCTCATTCGCCTCGATATAGTGCTGAGATTTGGCCCTGATCTATAAATCCTGCGCTGTCTTGTCTCTGTGAGGAAGGATTGGATTATGATGGGATTATCTTTTGGTTGTAGCTAATCTCTAAAGTTACAGTAAAGGCTAATCCACTATTTTTTTTTTTTCTGTCTGGATGATATTTGAGTGACTTCATTTCTGTCAAGGGCCTCAATATACAGACGTAAAATGGCAAAGCCTGTCATCGTCGTACAAAAGGGTTACAAACAGCTCTGGGCAGGATGAAGGAAGTTAAAATATGGAAGATCTCTTCTGCACATGTACAAAGGTGAGATGCTGACTCCACTTATACCTTTCTGTTTTCCAGCTTGCTGAGTGTCAACCCCAGAGTGAAAATGAGACCATGGTTCCGGTACTAACATCGAAAAAAGCCAGCGAACTACCTGTGAATGAAGTTGCGTGTGTGCTGCAGGTAACGTCACAAATTTGATTTATTGACCACACTTTTCCATTAGAGTTCTTTAAAGAATTTTTTCCTTCTTGTAAAACGTGTCTTTAGGAGCATTCAACACGATACAGGATAATAAACCGTGCAACCGTGTTTATTTTACTTTAATAGGGTGTAAATATTGTTTCTTCTGTCTTATAACTCATGCATTATCCCTTGGCGTTTTTAAGGATGTGCCGGTACTTTTTTCACATTTTAAAAAGGAATTTTATTTTGATAACTTTTGAACGCAACTTTTTTTTTTTTTTTTCCACAACTGCTTGCTTAATAGTTGAGGCTTTACACTTCACCTGAGGTTTTGCGTAAAGTTGGCCTTGCGTGCAGAAATGAGCATATACTTCTCTAAATTCATTCAAAGTTTAAAGCCTCAATTATTTGTTCTCGCTGACGTGGTTTTGTTAATTCTTGTAGAAAATGAAGCTTTGTCCCTGGCACTGTATCTTCAGTCCCCCGTCTCACTTCTGGCATGTGTTTTGGTACAATGCATAATTTTGAGAGCAGGCAGACTGGAGGGAGGTTCCTCCCTGTGAAAGATCTTAGAAATTACTTTCTGAGAGAACCTGGAAGTTGCCCTGAGAGGGTTTTGGCTGGATGATGAGGATGGATGGTGCAGACCATCCTGTCCACTTAGAGAGAACACATTTGGCTCTCATGGAGCAGAGTTCTCCTACAAGTCTTGACGAAGCTTGGCCTGATCTAGCACACTTTTACTTTGTTGTTTGTTAATGTTTTTAAAGAAAATGCTTGGGGCCACTCGTACTCACATTCATGCTTCCGTGTGAAATGAATTCTGAAAAGATTCAGGTTCAGATAAGCACACCGAACGGGAAGAGCTTTAAGGAGCCGTTCGTTATTGTGCTATAGTGCACTGTAAAACTACGTTTGCAGTTTTCCTCCTCCGAGTTCGAGCAGGGCTAAATTTATCAGTGCTGTTCTGCTCGATTCTCAAGCCATGGGTGGTGGTCAATTTCAGGCTTCAGTTACGTGTCTTTGCAGACTCCCGTCCCCGAGCGGGTGTAGCACTGTTGGGGATCAAACTCATTGATAGACGTTTGCGCAGCTCCAGAGTCTTTTTCTTAAAGAAGGTCAGAGCACTGCCTTACTGAGTCTCTCTTTCTGAAAGGATTGCATGCACAGTTAGCAAACACAGGAAACTACACTGGTGAACTGAAACAGTGCAGCAGGGTTGCAGTGCGGGCCCGCAGATATTTCACCATGCGTCTTGCATGTATGGGGGCGTGAGAACAGGATACACTTTTGGCTGATCTCACTCCTTCTTGCTGCAGAGTTTTACAGGAAAGGCTTTGGTAAAAGAAGAGAATAAGAGAGAGACGTTTTTGCATTCGCAGCATTGTGCAATAAATGTTTTCTTTTTTCATTATAAACAATAATTAATAAAGTACTTATTTAAAAAAAGTTTTTTTAAAATAAATAAACAAACAAGGTTCTCCATTTCTCATCTACGGTGATGAGAAAACAAACAATTAAAATATACACACACACACCCCCACACACATACATACATACATACATACATACATACATACATACATACATACACTCGTGTAGATGATGAACGTCACACCACACTCCCCGCGTTCCTTTTAAAGGCCTTGTTTTGCTGTATGTGTGAGAAGCTGGGCTGTTTTGTTGATGCAGATGGACACAGTAAAGGACTGTGTGTGTGTGTGTGAGAGAAAGCTGACTTACTGGTTGTTATGTGATATGTGGTGGTCAGGTGGGTGCGGTCAGAACAGGGTCAAAACAGCGCCCAGTCAGCAGGTTCAGACGAGACACTATGGGCAGAAACTTTGAGAAAGAAAAGCCTTTTGACTCTCAAATTGATTTTTTTAATTACTTTACCTGCCCTTGAGAATTTAATATTTACTGCGAAAATTGCTGTACATAAAATCTAATGAAACATTGGATATCATCAGAGAAAATAGTTCAACTTGATTAAACTACATGGAGCTCAGCAATTACTCTCTGGTTGCTTGGGTTCATTTAGTTATTGGATCGTTTTTCTTTCTTGGCATGTATCATTTGTGTGATACCAATTTAGTAAATTGTCTTCTGCGTATTTAGCCAGATTAGGGATTTGGCTGATTTGGTGGGATTTTGGGAGAATCGACCTGTTTTGTATGTTTCAGAGGATCGTTTCTTTTTTTAAAAAATGTTATTGTAAGATTATGTGCTAATATCCATGGAGGTCAGCTGATGGATTTGCTGTGCGGTTCACAATCCTTGCTGTTAATCAGTTGTCATGGCTACACTTCTGAAGACGCTATTTTAGGAACGCTGTAATGTGTCTCAATATGCTCTTCTCCTCTCTGCCCTCTCCTCCTCTCCTCTCCTCTCCTTCTCTCTGCTTTCTATTTCACTAGGCCGACCTGCAGTTTGGCCTTTCTCACGAAGAGGTGAGCCGCCGCCGGGCCTACCATGGCTGGAACGAGTTTGACATCAGCGAGGATGAGCCACTCTGGAAGAAGTACATCTCTCAGGTGAGGCACGAAACGGCTTCAGGGACCCTGAGGAACACCTGGAGCACAGGGCACAGTTCCAGAAGACCCCTGTTACTTAAGTTAATAAGAATTAAAAAATGTAAAAACTTAAAAATTAAGAGTTCTGAAAATTTTGAGAAACTGTAGAGCTCTAAAGACTTTTTGAGGGCTTACAGAGGTTTGCAACATTTTTGAGGCACTAATAATATCTCTGGAACCTTTTGGGAGAAACCAGATTTAATACCTCAGAAGCTTGGTTCCCATTACACTGACCTAAATACATTTTAAATCCACTCCAAACACTATTTTTGCTGCGTGTTCAGTTCCCAGTTTATCAGAATGTGACAACTTTATAGACTTTTCCGTTTGATGACTCCAGGAATTCCAGAAACTGAAAATCATCTGTCATTCCACTAGTGTGTGTATCTATATATGTATGTGTGTGTGTGTGTGTGTGTGTGTATATATGTATATATATATATATATATATATATATATAATATGAGAAATGGAAGTGTTAATAATTTATTTCCATCAATCAACAAAGTGCAGTGAATAAACAAAAGAGAATCTAAATCAAATCAGTATTTGGTGTGATTTACCCTTTGCTTTCAAAACAGCATCAGTTCTTCTAGGTACACGTGCACACAGTTTGTGAAGGAACTCGGCTGGTAGGTTGTTCCACACATGACTGTGTTTCAACCTACGTGTGACATTGATGATCATCAGCACCTGTTTGGTAAAACTGGTTGATCAGACACCGACTATAATCCTACAGAATCCCTGACTTTGTGCAAGTGTACCTAGAAGAACTGATGCTGGTTTGAAGGCAAAAGGTAGTAACACCAGATATTGATTTGATTTAAATTTTTCTTTTGTTCGCTCACTTTGCATTTTGTAACTTGATAAAAATAAACAATCCTTATTTATTTCTGAAAGCGTTCTTTGTTTACAGCATTTTTTCACATCTGCCTAAAACATTTGCACAGGTGTGTGTGTGTGTGTGTGTATAAATTTTGACTGGGGGTCCTCTCAATTGCCCTGGCTTTTCCTGTTTCAACTGTACAAGGTGCAACACACGAAACATTAGCACTAATGAAGATTGGGTCTTTAAACCCCTCATGAATATCATAGTGTAGCTTTATACAGCTTAATTCTGTTTTGAATTAAGACTAAATGAAGAAAAGGGAGAGCAGTTGCGTAGCTTCAGCAGTTCCCTGGTAGCTATGATTTTGGGGTGATTCTTGGCCCGTTTAAACAGTGTTGCATGATTACTTGGGCTGCTAGGTGGGCTCTTTGGTGTTCCAGGTAGTTACTAGGGTGCTGTGGTACCCCACCACATGAATAGTTTTGGTTTTTATATTTGTGTTATTTTGATGTACCAGTAACACATTTTGAACGGTCTCATCCGCCTTCATTTGTAAGAACTTGAAAACCGTAATGGCCCCTACAGTTCAAGTGGTGTATTACAATCTGTCAGCACTTGTGTAGCCCAAGTTGTGTGTTTTTTTTTTTTTTTACCTGTGGCACTCTAAGTTGGGCTGATTCTTTTTGTGGTCAGCCACAGCTGAAAATTTTCATGTGCTACACCATTAAGGGTGGAATGGAAAACTCCAATAAGTCTGCATAACGTGGAGGCATTTAATAATCTCAGGTAGACTTAAAGTGGTTTCTGACACCGTGCAACTCGATGAACCCTTCACTCGTCTCACCTGCGTGTTTTGTGGGCATGGTGTCGTTCTGCTCTGCCCACAATGCCACAAACCCTCAGCGGACTGTGCTGAAAATGGGACAGCAGCAAATAGCACTTTGGGACACGCTGTACTGCATCAGGGTCACTGGGACATTGTGCTACGGTGCGGTGTTGCTCCATGAGGTCATGCTGTCTTTATTGCGCAGCTTCACCTTGAAGCTCATGTTAAACCCTTCAAAACATGCGTTCACAGCATGTGGCATTCAAATTCAAAGAACTTCATAGAAGCTTTGGATAAAAATGAGCCCCATACTGAACAGTTAGAAAAGCTGAACTTTTGACGTGATTCTACATTCAGTGCCGAGTGTCTTAGTTTCAAGTAAAATGGCAGCCCTGATCTCATCACAATCTGCTGAGACATCTGTATTCTCGTTCCCTTAGATCAGTGTATTTGAGCTTAAAATGTATTTCCTAATTCAACAGTCTGTCTTACCCAGGTTTGGATTTTTTCCAAATATCTGACCATTTCGAAATTCAGTTGAGGTCTTGACCATATAAAATTGTCCAATATTATTAATCACTGGAAGTTTTTGCTGGTTCAGTGTTAAGCTTGTTTTCATTCATATTGTTTTAAGAGAGCTTTGGATCTAATGAATTTGCTCTTTCTCCTTGTAGTTTAAAGATCCTCTCATCATGCTGCTGCTGGCGTCTGCTGTCATCAGCGTGCTGATGCGTCAGTTTGATGATGCCGTCAGCATCACTGTGGTGAGTCCCTTAATTGTTTCTTTTGCCCATCTCCAGCGCACGCATCCTCTCCCTGTCTCTCAGTCTAACAGCTCTTCTTTTCCCTCCACACAGGCCATTATTATTGTCGTTACTGTGGCCTTTGTACAGGTAAGAACATCTTATTTGCCTGACTTAAGTCGGTTAGTGACTATTTCACGAAGAAAGACCACCAGGAACAGGCTTTTATTGCCACCCAAGGGATCCATAAAGCATTTTGCATCATAAAACATAAGTGAGGAAGTGCATGCAATTATTATTATTAAATATTAATTAACATTGAAATTATTAGTGAGAATATCTAAAATAAAGATTAAATCATTGAAATAATTAACCCCTTTTTGCAGCATTAAACATTTTTTAAATTAATTTATTTCAATCCTTTTTATATATATATATAAAACTGAAACTGAAATAAAACTGAAATAAAAATATATATTTTTTTTATTATTTTTTTTTTAATATTATATATAATATTTTTGTGCTTGTTTACATCTTTGTTTTGTCAGGAATATCGTTCAGAGAAGTCGTTGGAGGAGCTGGGCAAGCTAGTGCCTCCAGAATGCCACTGGTGAGCTTCAGTCTTTACCATCATTTTCATCTCTTTCCTTTTTCTCTTTCATTCTGTGAAATTTTTATTTATTTATTTTCTGAGACTTGCTCT
This sequence comes from Hepsetus odoe, assembly GCA_017165825.1. Classification (NCBI taxonomy): domain Eukaryota; kingdom Metazoa; phylum Chordata; class Actinopteri; order Characiformes; family Hepsetidae; genus Hepsetus; species Hepsetus odoe. Next base: position 17,785,082 of record CM029389.1, on the reverse strand, counting down.
TGCTAAGAGGCACTTCTAAAAGAGCAGCTAATCTAACTTTCTTCTTAAAGCTATGATGGAATCATCACAGACAACAGTATAAAAGGGAGCATATGGAAGGAGTGAGAGCATGAGCGAGGCAGAGATGGGGTGTAATTTCCACTTCAAACCCTTCAAACATGTACGTTCTCTCAGATTAGCACTTGAAAACCAGGCCATGGCTCAGCCTCCAGGCCTGCCCTCCCACTTTCAGCTCTAACACACACACACTCCAGCAATGTCGGCCATTAACAGCACAAGTGCTTCACCATGTTTTACACTTACTTTCATGGCATTTAGCAGACTCTCTTTTCCAGAGTGACATGCATCAGTTTTTATCCAAAAGGAATTCTTACCTACCTTGTTTTTACTCTGACCACTTTATCAGAAACACTTCCTGGCTGCACAATTCAGGATCAAACTGAAGCCCCTCAGTTTCTGCACAGTTAACCAGCTCCCCTCTGCATAGTTCATCACTAGGACAGCTTTCAGATGTTTTGTGGTGAACTGTCCTTTCTTAGAGCGCTTAGGTCGTTACGTACCACTGTTACTCCATTAGACCTGCTATGTTGACGGTTTTTTTTTCATGAAGGTTTGTGGTTTCTTTGTACTCTGAACCTTTTCTTCAGTCATAATCGAGTGAAGACCCTAACCCCTAACTTGTAGTGCTTCTCACCCTCAGTGTACGGGAGGGCCGTTTGGAGCACCTGCTGGCACGTGAGCTTGTCCCTGGAGATACAGTCTGTCTGTCTGTAGGCGAGAGAGTCCCTGCTGACCTGCGCCTGTTTGAGGTTTGATTTTACACACACTTAATTAATACGTGGGTTCTATATGTGTCCCGTATGCATCGTCATGATATCATACATTTAAAAAAATATATAATATTCATGGAAACACTACTCAAATTAGAAATTTAGAGGGGCATCAGAAGTGCTATGATTAAAAAATTGCAGCGACATTACATCAGAAGCTAGGCTGTTAATCACTCTTTCCATTAATTACCCACTTGTTCATCCCACAGACGGTGGACCTGAGCCTTGATGAGTCCAGTCTGACCGGAGAAACTACACCTTCCTCCAAAACTTCTGCTCCTCAACCAGCCGCCACCAATGGCGACATCACCTCTCGCAGCAACATCGCCTTCATGGGGACGCTGGTGCGCTGCGGGAAGGCCAAGGTACCACTTGCTTTTAGAAAATGGACAGTTTAATCCTGAAACCCCTTAATCCTTGTCCTAGACTACAAGTAGGACTGTGCTGGTGATTGATTTTTACAATCATCAGCTTAGTCCTGTGCTGGGTGGGACAGAAAAAAAAAAAATTGGCAATGGATGATTTAAATGAGTCTTTCAGTTAGATAGACTTGTAACATGAACAGTTTGTTCTTTAAAGTGTCAGACTGGCTCTTAAAAGTCCAAAAAGAGGAATTGGTTGGTGTTTATAAACTAAATCAGGAAAAAGTGCTCTCTCAGAAAAGTGGTGGCTGCATCCCTAACACACAGCTTGTGCATTTTTGGTTTGTGTGCAAAATCTAAGCGTGCAGAGATTTTCAGTTGAAAAGAAAATGCAGTCAAAGACTTCAACTTCAGCCCTGTGTAACATCCAGTTTCCAGGTCTTTACTCTCACTTGATAAACTTGCTAAACCTTTGCATTTGTACTCCATAGTAGGTACTAAATCATTAGTATTATTTAATAACTGTAGTAGTTCAAGTGGTGTAAAGCTAAGGATGCTAAGCTTGCTGCTCCATTAAAAAATTATTTTGTGTACAAAATTTCTTGTGTGTTTTTCAGGGTATCGTCATTGGAACTGGTGAGAACTCTGAATTTGGCGAGGTCTTCAAGATGATGCAAGCAGAAGAGGTAACAGAGCACTAATCGTTCTAATGATCATGCAGTGGGAAACTTTTTTTCATTTTTGTTCATTAGTTTTGCAGATTAAAGCCATAATGTTCAGAATTTTTATTCATTAATTCATTAATTAATTTAATTATTTTAAATACAGGCACCCAAAACCCCTTTGCAGAAGAGTATGGACCTGCTTGGGAAGCAGCTCTCGCTCTACTCCTTTGGCATTATAGGTATTAAAAGCCGTGCTTTTTGCTGCAATAATACCAGTGAACAAAGAAAGTAATGCTATTACGTTCACTGTTTTTGTTAGCACTTACTGACACGTACTGTTTGTTTTTCAATGTTTAATCGCCGGCTTAATCTGAACCTTTTGTGGACTCTTTTTTTTTTTTTTTTTTCCTCTCTCCCCAGGGGTTATAATGATGGTTGGGTGGCTTCAGGGAAAATACATCCTAGACATGTTCACAATAGGAGTCAGGTACTTTTCAACCCAGCATTTGTGATATTTTTTAAATAATAAACAATTGCTTTAAACAAGTCTGCAATAAAATCACTCATGGTCACCCTTGCTGTTCGCATTGGCCATTTAATTGGAAACTATTTCCACATGGACTGTAGCCCTCCTACAGAATTATTGAGGTTTTTTTTTTTTTTTGTTGTTTTTTTCCCCCCCCCTGTAAACACACCAGCTAGAAAGACTTTCCATCACTCTAAAGCATTGTTTTGTGGTCTAAAACTAAAGAGCTAGAGAATGGCCAGCAGCGTTTTAAATAGATTGTCTACAGTCTCTACTGGTGTATCTGCAAGATGTGGCGGTTCTGATTAAGTTAGGTGAAAAAATAACAGCAATTTTGGTCTGTTTCTGGATCCTTTCTATTTATGGGGTTGAGGGGTGTTTAACTGTAAATATAAATGGTTGGTGTTTCTGATAAAATGGCCAGAGACCTGTGGGTAGACCTAATAAAATTGCAATGTGTGAACTGGACTATGTTAATCTGGCTCTTTTCCCCCTTGACACCCAGTCTTGCTGTTGCTGCTATTCCGGAGGGTTTGCCCATCGTGGTGACGGTGACTCTGGCCCTGGGTGTGATGAGGATGGTGAAAAAGAGAGCCATCGTGAAGAAGCTTCCCATCGTAGAGACCCTGGGTATGGCTGGGTATAGGGACAATGCAGGACAGGGAGAGGCAGCCTTCAGTTTGGGATGAGGCTGCTCATATTTAAATTTACGACTGCGGTACAAGGAACATCCTGCTGAGTATACAGAACTAAATTAAAACCGCAGCACTTGATTGAAATGTCTATAGAATTACGTTAGAAAGGTATGTATACATTAAGCCCTTTGTTAAACTTTAATTCACTCAAAACCAGATGTGCACAGTCGTTGCAAATTGCCTACTAAATACATTTACATTTACGGCATTCGTTCTTATCCAGAGCGACTTCCATGTCCTAATCACAGGGACAGTCCCCCTGGAGACACTCAGGGTTAAGGGTCTCGCTCAGGGACCCAGTGGTGGTAATGCTAGAGGTGGGATTTGAACCTGGGACCTCTGGAACCATAGGCAAGTATCCTACCACTAGACCACCGCCACCCTAGCCTAAATAAAGCAGCTTTTCCCAGAGGTGTTATGATTTCCCTACAGTTTTACAATAGAGAGATACGACGCACGCTGTGAACGAATGCAGTTTGAGCAATAACATTATTTATGATCTTAAACATGCTGAGAGAGAAATGGTTTCAGTTGTTTTTAACAATGAGCTACTAAACAAGATCGTCACAAAAGCAAGAAAGTAAACGCTCCTGATTTTTATCCAACATTTAAATGTTAACCCATTATTTGTATTACACTTGTCAAAAAAAAAAAAAGTACTTGTGTTAATCATGCTTTCATGTTTTGGGGTATGACTGCTGATAATGTGTGTTTTAAAGGAGTCGTGTTGAAGTAATTGAGCAGTTGTTACTTTAAACATTCGAACATGAAGGTGCTGCATGTTATAAGATGTTAGTGAACAAACCAGAGGACTGATTGTGCAGCTTGTTCAATATGATAGATAAATAAATAAAATAAAAGCTGGGAATTTTAATCTGTTGCAGGTTTAAAACCAGTACAGCTGCTGTTCGGGGAATCTCAAAAGATCTTACTAGTGGACAGAAAAACAATTCGCCCTTCACTTCACCCTTTATTTAAAGTGAATCTCAGACTTGAAGCTGAAACTCTTCCACTTCTTTCATTTGAATTTCATCATTTAAACGCAGGCTGCTGCAACGTAATTTGTTCCGATAAGACGGGAACCCTGACGAAGAACGAAATGACCGTGACGCACGTCTATACCTCAGACGGACAGCACGCAGAGGTAAGGGCCCGCACGCAGAACTGTGAAGTTTAAAATCATTTTTCTCCTCACAGTCTATTTTGCAACTAATACTTACTTGGGGTTTAAATATTCACATTGTATTTTTTCTTTTGGTTGAGGTGCTCCTCATTTCTTCATATTTTGCTTCTGAAGAGCCAAACTTTTTAACTTATTGTAAAGGAACAGATCGCAAGACTTTGATTTTCAGTCCAGTCTCTGTACCTGAGCAGTTTTATTATTTTTCTCTTGGTTACTCCGCACAGTGATCTACGTATGAAACTTAAAGCAGAACAAAGCATCTAATTTAAGACATGAAGCAGTGAAGAAACGGGTGCGGATGATCAGATTGGTGATTAGTTTACTGCTGATGGAGGTTTTCCATATGAACAGTTGCACTAGTACAACTGAAATGTATCCCTTGCTCATAAGACAATAGCAATTATATAAGAAAAACATAATAATATCTAAATCTGTCTAAACTGTACAGACATTATATGCTGGAGTATAAAAAAGTTTACAGATTTGAATCGGACAACATTCAAATATGCATGTAAAGTAGCAACCGTATCAGAAATACAATATAAATATGTAATACAAAGTTGGCTTTTGTGCCAAAAATAAACAAACAAATATATGTAAATATTTAGCTTCTAATTAGGTCGTTCTTTTGGTTTCAGGTGACTGGTGTGGGCTATAACGGCGCAGGAGAAGTTTTGCTGGACGGTGAGGTGGTGCACGGCTTCTCCATCTCTTCCATCGGGAAGATTGTGGAGGTATAAACCAGTTATGCTGCTTAACAGCGAACAAAGTATTCTGTCGGTGTGAGGTTTGTGAATTTGTATCTTATTAAAATGTTTGCCGTTCTGTTCTTGCAGGCTGGCTGTGTATGTAACGATGCTGTGATCAGGAACAACACACTGATGGGACGACCAACAGAGGGTGCTCTCATCGCCCTGGCAATGAAGGCAGGTCACAAGTATTATAGGAGGACTCTCATTTTACCCCCGAAATTTTGCCGGGCATTTGAAATCTGAAAATTCCATGTTTTGAATTTGAAATTTTTTTGTTTTTACAGTTTCTATATTTTTCTGATGAAATGGTTTTTAGCTCATATGCTCCAAGATGGTTGAAGTGAGGGGCAGACTGCTAGTAACCTTTGCTTTTTAGGCAGGATTGATGTCCATGCTAGCCTGTTTTAGGACGTGCTTTGTGTTCCCACAGATGCTTTTAAAGAAAGCGATTTTACATAAGAACACAATGATATGAGGAGCAGAGTAGAGTGCAGCTGCAAGATTCTGTTTAGTGGCTTTAAAACCAGCAAATAGCAATTCATATTAAGGGTACAGGTTAAATGGGACAAACCAGTTTTCAAGTGGCACTGGGCGTTCATTGCTGCTTTCCTGCTCTCTTATGAGGCACTGTGCCATGTTTGACCATTGACATCCCATCTGTCTCACTCAGAGCCAGCTTTATCTTGACACTCAAGTTGACCTGTGACCATTTAGTCACACGCTGTGTGGCAGTAAAATACACACATCAGGGCAGGATATTCTGCTTCATAACCGCACAGCTGGGTAAATTCAGAAGACACCCAAAAGTCAAATAAGTTATCCAAACGGCTGTAAAGGAGAACAGGAAGCAGCTGTGAATCGACCTGCCTTACTCTGTGCCCAGAACTGCAAATGTAGTGTGCCGTTAGCATTTTCTCTGCTTTACATAAAATGAATCAAATGTTAATCAGTGAGGGAGTTGCACTTAAACAGAATCTTCAACACCCTCAGTTAAATGCTGACAAACGGTTATTTATTTATTTATCTTTTTAAAAAGTAAATCTTTTTAAAACAAAAATCCATTTGCACAGTGCAAGCGTGAGCTATTCCAGAATAGATTATTGCAGTTATTATTGGGTTGGGTTCTTTTTTTCTTCTGGGGAATATCCCGTCCAGCATTTTCTCCTGATATCTGAACAATACTCAATACTAGTGATTTTGTTCTCACTTTATCGGAACCCCTGCCTGACTGTACAGTTGAAGTGAAAGTGAGTGATTGTCATTGTGAAACACAACACAGCACACAACTCTCCCTTTTATCCATACACACCGTGCAACAGGGGGCAGCTATGTAAAGCGCCCAGGCAGCAGTGATGGGGATGGTACCTTACTCGAGGCTTACCTGTTTTGGAGCTATAAGGGGTTCTAATAAAAATAAAATAAAAAGTGGCCGTGGAAGGGTTTTCTGATTAGGTGTGTGTGGGTGTTTTAGATGGGGCTGGAAGGCTTGCAGCAAGAGTTTAGAAGGTTGGAAGAGATTCCCTTCTCCTCCGAGCAGAAGTGGATGGCTGTACGCTGCGTCCACCGTACTCAGCAGGTGAGTGTTGGTGTCATGCCTTTACCCAGATATTCAGCCTGAACACGTTGACCTTACCAAACACTAGTTCATGCGCACATACACCTCACACATTTTACAGGTCTTCTGCTTCTTCATACTCTACCGGTTTTACTTTATATTGCAAGTAATCTAGAAAATCTAGAAATTTAATTAAAATTAAAAATGTAATTAAATTTTTTTGAGTGTTAAGAAAATGTCCCAAACAATCGTAACCACCTTATTGTAGAAAAAGGCGTGCTAAATGTAATTTGGACCGATTGCGCACACACTGTTAAGCAAATGTCTCTAGATTCTTTGTATACTTTTTAAGTTATTACCTTAAATAATTTCCATCCGGTTTACGTGTTGTACTCTGCAGGACAAGCCTGGGGTGTTCTTTGTTAAAGGAGCCTTTGAGCAAGTCATTCGCTTCTGCAGTACCTACCACAGTAAAGGAGTTACACTTCCACTGACCAACCAGCAGAGGGAGCTCTACCAACAGCAAAAAAGCTACATGGGCACTGCTGGACTGAGAGGTAAAGGGAGAAAACTATTTTGGGGGATGAAGTATTACAAACTTCAGTATAAATAATTTTATAAGATGTGATTGATTTGGGATATTTTCTAATGATCTGTTCATCACAAGACCATTTTGATTGCTGCAGGACTAAAGAGAAAAGAAAAAAAAAAACATCTAGAAACATTGTGCAGTGGAAACTCTGGACACAACAATAATTCGTTTCAAAACTCTGGTCGTGACCCGATTTGGACGCAACCCGAACATGATTTCCCATTAAGATTGTGGGCAAATCAGTTAATCTGTTCCCGACCGTACGAACTGTAAATATAATCTATTTGTTTATTTATTTATTTATTTATAGGAGTTTTAAGCACAGGGGTAAAAAAGTTTGAAAAATCCTTAATTTATACAAAAACTAAACCTAAACATAGGAGGTTACAGTTTTGATGGAGCGTCCAGCTCCGCGACAGGGACGTTCTCTTTCAGGTGTTTTTTCTCTCTTGTGATTTCCTCTAATTCAGGGGTTTCTGGTGTGTTTTGCCATTTAGCAGGTGGACCAGACTTCACGAAATAGCGGTCTAATGTGACTTGCCTTTTCCTGCGTATTAGAACTTTTCTGAAATGCGAAACAATGTGGTCGTCTTTGTTAGGCGCTCTATACACTCAGCAAACCAAATGGGATACGGATGGAGAATGGAGGGGGAATCATTGGCACATAGTATGAAATGGAGGGGAAACTGGCCACCAGTGTTTTGTTTGAAACCAGAAACTGTGGTCATGAACAGAGATTGTAACCTGATTTGTGCGTGATCGTAAACGTTGGTGACCAGAGGTTCCACTGTATGTGTTTATTTTAACTGCAAAAACAGCCATCTTGACTTGTACTGCATGCTGTGTTCACTGCTTGCAGTTCTAGCGTTTGCCTCTGGGGGAGAAATGGGCGCACTTTCTTTCTTGGGCCTGGTGGGTATCATCGACCCTCCAAGGGCAGGAGTGAAGGATGCTGTCGCCACGCTCATTGGCTCCGGAGTGGCTGTGAAGATGATCACAGGCGACTCTCAGGAGACAGCTGTGGCCATCGGTGAGACATTCAAATATTCCAATCCTTTAAAACCTCATCAGCTGGCAATATATTAGTAATAAATCTGCAGTAAGTTCCACCTAATGAAAAGCAGGATGAAAAAATTAATACATGGTATAAATAAACAAAATATTCTAATTGACAGGAATCTATTTCTCAGGTCAGTTTTACTTGATGTGAAGGAACTGGGAGTTTGCCACGGTAGCATTTAAGAAATGCCCACATAATGCTTACATACACTACAGCGTGCGCGCAGTGTTTTAAACATTAAAATGTTCGGTTTAGATTAAATGTCTTAAAAATCATCAGCTTGATAGTCTTGGTCAATTTAAGATACTACAAATAGTATGATGTTCAGAGCTGTAGAAGTGTGCAAATTACTGAATAAATAGGAATAATAGTCTCAAGTAATTTTGCTAAATTGTTTATAAAAAATACCTTTATTATAATCATAAGATTTTTTTATCAGTTATAAACCTTTATTTAAATGCAGATGCATAAATATATTATATATTTAATAGTTATTATATTTTAAGTTATTTCTCTCTCCCTAGCGAGTCGTCTGGGTCTGTACACTAAAGGATCTCAGTGTTTGTCTGGAGAAGAAGTCGATCTGAAGGACATTCAGCAGCTCTCTCAAATTGTCTCCAGAGTAATCACCAATCTCTTTTATCCCAACATGTTATAAACGCCCAAATTTGCTCCGGGTTATGTGGGGGTGAATGGAAAAATGATGTGTTTCGTGTCTCCACAGATTGTGGTGTTCTATCGCGCCAGCCCCAGACACAAACTGAAGATAGTGAAGGTGAGTAAAGTGCTCAGAGCAGTGTTCTGATGGATTTGTTACAATTTCACATCAAAGGATTATGGATTTTATCACAATTAATGTTACTGACTACTTATTTATTTATAGTTGCAGTTGTTGAAACCCTTTCTTTCGTTTTTGTCCAGAACTAAAATTATTATATTTTATTTCTCTGTGATTGTTTCACCATTAGTCCTTGCAGAATATCGGAGCGGTGGTTGCCATGACAGGTGATGGGGTTAATGACGCCGTAGCTCTGAAGGCAGCGGATATCGGTGTGGCGATGGGACAGACGGGTACGGACGTGTGTAAGGAAGCGGCCGACATGATCCTGGTGGACGATGACTTCCAGACTATCATGTGAGCTGTGACTGCATCCTTTCTGCAGTTTGCCAATTAGATTATTGACCAAACATCAACATGTTACTTTCTTCAAATGTTCAAATAAATGACTGTGTTTAAATCTTTATGGTTTACTTATGGAGAAAAATCTATGGCACTGTTTTTCTGTTCTGTTGTTTACTAAAGGTCTGCCATCGAGGAGGGCAAAGGCATTTACAACAACATTAAGAACTTTGTCCGTTTTCAGCTCAGCACGTGAGTGTTTAAGGCTTATTTAGACTAAGGCAGGGGTAAATAGGAGGTAACATGGAAATGAAGCCTTTACTTTTCAGTCTACTTGATGGTGATGCTGTTGGGCTGGAAAAAGTCAAATATTCTGTTTGAAATGCGTCTTTGTATTATATTCACTGGCAACTATGCTGTTTAGCATTTAGCCAGAAGGAAGAGCTAGAGCATTCCCTGCAGGACAAAATCTAGGTTGACCATTTCTTTATCTGCCTCAGGAGCATAGCTGCCCTCACACTTATCTCCCTGGCAACGCTCATGAACTTCCCAAACCCACTGAACGCTATGCAGATCCTCTGGATCAACATCATCATGGATGGCCCTCCTGCTCAGAGGTAACTCATTACTGAAAACTTCAGATACTCCAAAAAATAGTCAGGTTAATAAATGTACTTAAAAAGATGACCGTATTTCTCAGGACTGTACACAATTGTAACCTAACCCTCAGATTTGTAAGGTTGTGAGAAACTCGTCTACACTCATTTCTGTCTTTTGTTTTTAGCCATTTATCATTCAAAGGGCACCTTTTTAAAGCTTAAACCTAAACTTGGTCCAGGAAAGTAGAGCACCATCAGTGTTTCGTCAATAAATATTCCATTCAGTCAAAGTAAAATCCTTGTCCCCAAAAACTGACCTTTTCAGTTTGTAATTTATCAGTATTTTAATTTATTTCTGGGAATCTGTTTTTTTTTTTTTTTTTTGGAAACCTCTCATTGCCAGATGAACAAATCATTAGATCTGAATCGCGCTTATAGACAGTGCTTCTGTAACTTGACCTATGACCTGTAAATAACAGGAGAGAGGACTTATGGTTTTTATTTCCAGGCGAAGCCTATTTTGGAGTGAGTCATTATTTCAAAATTTGAAATAAATGAGTCAAAATTTACCCCAAAACATGCAGCCCTAAAAACATCTTTTATGTAAATTGGAAACATTTGTGGTTGAATTCTGTACTAAAAGGCAACACATGGTCCAGTTGTTTATGTTGAAAGTGCTTGAAGGAAATGATGTTGAGCAGGACAGCCATCGCCCAACACTATGTTCCCTGTTTCTGCTGGTGTTTGCTGCAGTTTGGGTGTGGAGCCTGTGGATGGCGACGTGATCCGGAAGCCTCCCCGTAATGTGCGGGACAGCATCATCACACGCAGCCTGATCGTGAAAGTACTGGTCTCGGCTGTCATCATCGTCTGTGGCACGCTCTTCGTCTTTTGGAGGGAGGTGCGTCTCTAAATGGATTTTGTTCTGTTGTCTGCAGAGGTCCACATTGTTTCCCAGTGTTTTCCCTGCTCTGAAGCAGCTTCTTCTAACCATGAGCAGCAATCTCCATTACACTTGTTCTTGTGCTTCTGGTATTGGATAACTTGCTCTTATCTGCCAACAAGGATGTCACACAGCTTAAAACAGTGCTTGTATGTCATGTTTATATAAAGGGGCGACGGTGGCCTAGTGGTTAGGGAACTGGCCCCAGGATCAGAAGGTCGTGGGTTTGAATACCAGACCAGTAGGTTGCCCTGAGATACCGTCCCCTTCACATCCTCTTTAAATAGCTGCCCGTTGTACTTCACTGTGTGCTGTGCTGTGTTGTTTCACAATGAAAATTAGTCCCTCATTCATGACCTAATTCGGGTGTCTTAAAGAAGGGAGGAATAAAGGGCTGGAAGCATGGTTGGAAAAGATGTCATTTCTGTTTTCCTTGAAGATTATTTGTAAACCACTGATCTGGGCACAACATTTTAAGTTACACACAACACAGCTGTGTATCCACCAGTGCAGTGCAGGTTTGTAATTGAGAATTAATTTTTGTGTTTAAGCTACGGGACAATGAGATCACACCACGGGACACCACCATGACCTTTACCTGCTTTGTCTTTTTTGACATGTTTAACGCCCTCAGCTCCCGCTCTCAGGTATGGATTCAACTCTTAAACCAACTGTTAAAACTAATTTTGTTCTAAATTCCAACAGCCACTGCCTTCATGCAGAAGGACGACAGTCTGTACCTGTAAACTACAAACAGTAGAGCTGTGTTTGTTTGTTTGTTTGTTTGTTTGTTTATTTATTTTTAAAACGATTTAGTGTAGACATGGGTCAGGGTATTATTAATCTCTTCTGAATTTTTTTTTTTTTTTTTTTTTTTTTTTGCGCAGCCTTATCTCACCTGTACTATAAATTAAACAAATATTAAAATAATTATGAAACCGTTTGTGTCCCCAGACGCGAATGGTGCACGAGATGGGCTTGTGCAGTAATCGGACCTTCTGCTATGCTGTACTGGCTTCTATTATGGGACAGCTGCTGGTCATCTACTTCCCTCCGCTGCAGAAAGTCTTTCAGACTGAAAGCCTCAGTATTTTAGGTAAGTCGCGCACGCACACAGTTTGGTGCCGTCCACCAGCAGACAGCAGGTTAGAAACCACCTGCTTTGGCGCGAGTTTCATTACGTTACAAATGGAGGGGATTGGAGGAACTTGGTGATCAGGGTGAATGTACACTCCGTTTCTAGAAGTGTTAAAGAGGGGAAAAAGAATCTGTTTGGTTGCCTTAGCAGCTTGCAACTCTGCGATGAGAAGAAAATATGTAAACATTTTGGCATGGAATCAAAAAAAAAAAAAATACACCTGATGTTTTTGTTTTCTGTTTCGTTTCTCTCTCTGCTCAGACCTGCTGTTCCTGGTGGGTCTGACCTCCTCTGTGTGTGTTGTTTCCGAGGCCATAAAGAAGCTGGAGCGATGGAGAGGAGGCGAGAAGGCGGAGGCTGCTGACTTCTTCCACGACGTATGACGCATATTGCGTCCCATGAAGAAGGCAGCTGTGGAGGTTTGGGTGAGGGGATGGGTTGGGCAGAGGATTTTTTTTTTGTTTTGTTTTTTTGTTTTGGTTGTTTTGGGGGGGGTTTTTTCCTGTGCACGGACTGGGTGGGTCCATGGAGAGGTAAAGGAACAGTCAGGAGTTTTTGAACTATTAGGAGTGGGGCTTAGTGCTTTCGGGAACCTGCGGCGCCTGGAAAGCCAAATCCATCCTGTTTCCTGAAGATGCTTTGGTGTGCTGCTTTAAGACTGTACTACTTTTCCATAGCATCTGGATGAACCGTTATTTATCGGATACTGTGGCTGTTGATTCAGTGGCTGTTGTCTCTGTTTCATGATATATATATTTTTATTATGTTTTCCTCTGTCTCTCCCTGAATTGAGCACACATTGCTGGTTGTAGTTTTGTGGAGCAACACTGGTACAAATGCCCTTTTTACATTCCAGCAAGTCTTGCTTGAAGTACTTGTCAACACAAAAAGGACAAAAAAAGGAGGACAAAAAAAATTAACATGCCACCCAAGAGCCAGAGTTTTTATTATTATTATTATTATTATTATTATTATCATTATGTAATACAGCTGACCACTATTCTGCAGTGGGAAATGAAAAGAAAAAGAGATTGTTTGGTAGAGTTTTACACATAATGGGCGTTTAGACAATTTCGTAAGCATCGTTATGCACTGTTTTGATTCACGGAAAAAACAAAAGTACTAAGATGAAGCACCAAGATTAAATTGATCACTGATGATTGGTGATGCAGAAAACTCCCTCATTAAGAGGCTTTGCTCCTTCGGAAGTTTGCCCCTTCTGAAAGACACTTGTGATCGCACAGTGGCGATCGCGTTCTGTCTCTTTTTAAATGATCCCCATGTTTGTGTTTATGGTCGCGCCAAAGCCCCTGTCAGGATGGTTGTAGTTTTGCGCCACTGGAGTTGCTGTAGACATGAAGTTTGTGTTTCTCGTAGTGAACGGGTAGCTCATTTGCTGTTGGTTTACATGTAGCTTAGCCGTAGAGATCCTGACTGGAGGTTGAGATGGTGATTTGTGAAGAATATGCTAGGGCTGCACGATAAGGACAAAACCCAAGTTTACCAGCGGGACGGTAGGTATAGGAATAGTTTGCCAGGCTAATGTTGCTAACAGCAAATAGTGGTTGAATGCTTTTCAGTGACTATTGGCTTTTATTCCACAGGGCTTTAAATTCTCAGTTGTTTTGGATTTCCATCAACTGGACCTGGTGCCATGTGAATCCACTTCCTGAATCCGTCGTTTCAAATCAAAAGCAGCATTGAGGATATTCACTGAACCGCTCTTTTCAAAAGCCTGCATTCTGTTGACCAAAATATGCCTTAATACGTTCACAACCAAGGAAACTCCTCTGGAACGTGTTAGAATTCGTCAGGGTCCATACAGCAGAATTCTCTGTTGCTGATGTAGCGTTAATGATGTATCGTGCAGCCCTGCAGCATTTTCCTGCTTCATAAGCCTTTCTTCATATTGAGGAATGGCTCTATACACTGAATATTTGTAGTACCTAATTCTTTCTTTCCTCTTTTATAACAGTACATGTGGCCACATTCAGGAAATCTGAAGGGACAAAAATCCCTATTTTTATTTTCCACCCACGAGCATACTGGTCACAAGTTGGAACTGATGAGAATGAGATGGGAAGATGAATATTAATGCTGATTGAGGGGGTGATGGAATTGATCTTTTTTTTTTTCTTTTTTTTTTGATGGTATTTAATTTATTTCGTTATGCACAGTAGAAGTGGCAAATCTGATTGCTGTTTAAAGACGCAATTGTACATTAAAATTTCTACAAATCTTTAAAAACATCTTTGTGTGTTTGTTGATAAGGATACCTTTCTCCCCCCCACCAACCCCATATATTGTGGGTGGTTTTTTGTTGTTTTTTTTTTGTTGAAAAAAGTGATTTGAAATGATGAATTTTTGTTAAATCAAAAACACAGTGGACAATTTAAATATCAGATTTGTATTTTTTAAATATTTAATATATTAAAGTGCATTCTTATGACAATTTTTCATTCTTATGACATTTTTTTTCTTAAATGGTAAAAAATTTCTTTAGGCTTACACGTTCATCAAAATCTCTCCTAAATACTGTAACAGGTTTTGTCCCCATTCTTGTTAATTTTTTAAAAAATCTTATTAAAACCCTCCAAAACACATGCACTTTCATTAAAAACAGTCCATTAAAACCAGAGCAACAGTGATGTGCTGGGGGTGTTTTCAGATGGTTAAACAAGAAAAGGATGAAGTGTGGCAGTAAAATGGGGAAATATCAACCGAGCAGATGCCACAGCCAGACGAACCACAGACAAAAATAGTTCTCAGGTCTGTTGCAGCTTGCTTAGTCTGCAGATTCTTCTTTTTTTTTTTTTTCTTTAAACAAAACCTGGGAAACAGGAAATTCTCTTTTGTAAAGGATTTTTTTCCCCCTAGAAATCACTTTATCCCTAGAAATCAGTCATTATGAAATAAAAAAAAAACAAAAAAAAACAAGCTCCTGGTTCCAAAACGACATACCACTTGCAAACTGTTAAGTCCATTAAAAACCCAGCTAGTCAGCGAGCCCTTCAGTTACTCGCTTGGCTACTTTGCTCAGTCTTGGTCCAGTAAACCTGCCTCTGTTAATAGCAGGAACGCTCGTATTTCTTGGACTTTGAATTAATTTTGCTGGTTCTGCTCTTGGCCCTGTGTCTGGTACGGGGGATGCAGGTTTGTTCCAAAATCTCATCGTCACGGTTACTGGCCTTGCCTTTCTTCCCTCCCTTATGCAGATCTTCATCTTCCGTGTCCTCGTCATGCCTGAGATATTGAAACCTGTTGCTAATGTCCTCCAATGGATCTTGAGGTGCTGGACATTGGACCGGCTGCACCCGTCTCACTCGGACCCGCATCCTCTCGACCAAGGCTCCGTCCAGCTCTTGCTCTACAGCTGCTCTCAGGGTGTCATAGAGCTGCCTGGCAAGAGGGGCTTCGGCCAGCAGGGATTCAGGAGTGATGTCTCTTTGCAGCTCATTGAGCACACGGTGCAGGAACAGGCCACTGTACAACCTGAACGCCAACAGAGAAAAGAGAACGTCAACTCAACCTGAAATCTTGACTCTTCTGACTTTTTGGTAAACTTATGATTAAACATGCTTAGAAAATTAGAAACGCACTGGAAAAAACAACAGTAACATGACTTGCAGGTTTTCCTGCCTGTGCCTAATCTCACGACTGCTTGTTCGCACAGAGCAAGAATTAAAGATTATTTTCTTTTCCTGTTGATCATACCCCGTCCATCTGGGCAAGATACCTCTTGCTAGAATAAGAGTTTTTTCAGGCTGGAGCAACTTATTATTGCTATTAATAATAATAATATAATTTAGGGCAGAACCAGAACTGAGCGCGTAGAGCCGAAATCCAGTGTTTACCATGCATATTCTGGTTCAGGCACTGGATTGGCCAGCAGCTGGCTGAGGCAGATACTGTCTCTCAGAGTGCACTGCCACTGGCTGAAAGCATGAGCTGCCGCCAGGTCCGGAAGCCTCTTGTTCTTCTTGCTATTATGACTCTTCAGCTCCTTCAGCCTGTTCGGTAACGTGCCTGCAAACCAGAAAGATGCTTTCAATTAAACGTGGCCAGAAAATGTTCATTCCCTGCTAACATGAAAAAACACCTTGCGTTTTGTTTGGACTCTCCTCTGAAGCAAGTTGAAGCATGTTGGGTGGAGAGTGCAGATTCTACACTCGGGACCAGCGTTTGCATGGGTCGGTTTTGAGGTAAGAAAGTGAAGTGAAAGGGACTTTGATCATTGTGAGAAACAGCACCGCGAGCCAGAACAAAATTCAACCTCTGCTTTTCACCCATACACACACCGTGCAGCAGGGAGCAGCTATTAATAGCACCTGGGGAGCAGTGATGGGGGCAATACCTTGCCCAAGGATACCGCAGGGCAACCTACTGGTCTGGGATTCAAACTCGCAAACATCTGATCCTGGGGTCAACTCCCTAAACACTTGGCCATCACTGCCCCTTTAAATAAACCTTTAATTGTGGCCATTAAGACAAATGGACACAACAGGCACAGATGTATGTTTGTGAGTGAAATATGTGTATTCAGTGTTCGGGGCAATAAACTGGTTTGGAGGTTTAAGGTTGTTAAAGGTTGATGGCTTGTAATAGTCATTTTGTGCTTTTGTGTTTTGTTGACATTAGAGACTACTAGACTAGACTTCTAGAAAGCACTAGAAAATTAAGTTGCAATTAAATTGAGGTTTTTCCCCCTCGCCAAGCAATGGAGTTTCCCAAACCTGATTTATTGATGTGCAGAAGTGTGCGTCTTTTACCTTTCGCTGTCTTTGGATCTCTGGCCAGCTCGCCGTAGACCAGGCCGATCAGCAAGGCCCAAAAAAATTCAGGTCTTGGCTCAGGCTTTGCAAACTTAAGCCAGTAACAGGTGACGTACACCGCCAGCTGTGTGTTTGGAGGAACCAGGAGCCTGTGCAGAGCCTGGGACACACACAGAGCGTCCAAGAAAACCTGGAGCCGCGAGCCATGCTGTGACTCCTAGCAAATAAAACAACAGATTTCATGCGACCTTTCAAAAATGGAGTTTCTTTTACTGTACCTTACATGCTTTTAAAGGACATTCTTTTTGGCTACAGGACCTTTAACTGTGCCTCGTTCAAAAAAAGGCCATTTGATAAAACTAGATTAAATCAATGGGACTGATGAGAAAACATAAACCACTTCTAGATGTGGGGATCGTTTTCCCACAACTTCAGTTCCCGTAGTCAGAGGAGCCAGAGTGTTTGCAGGCTGAGTGGGGAAGGTTAACTACCTGCTGGCTGAGGGATTCAAGGCTGCCTCCATAATCATGAACTTCACTTACAAACATGAATGGAGATTTTGTCCTTTAACTGCTGTTTATGTATTACCTTACGCACTTATTTAAAAAGAAATAATAGTGGAATAAGTATTTCATTATTAACCATATTTACCTCCCATAGTGTTGTTAAGTGAAGGGTTGGCAGGATGGCTGCAACCTTGGAGCTGCTGAGCGTTGTCCCCTCCCTGTCATACTCCTCAACCTCGTACCACTCTTTCTCAGCAGCAGCTGCTCTTCGTCTGCTGGCTTCTTGCTGTTTGGGACCCAGCATTAAGCCGTAAATGACCTGCCGTATGGGCCTGGAGGCCAGGTTGTTGCTACACAACTTAAAATCCTGGACTGAAATATTGAGAGTGACCCGATGCAGTGTTAAGACATCGAGGAGGATGGAGTTGAGCTTGCCCTCAGCCAGGGCCATCAGGAACCACTTTGGCAGTTGCTGCAATGGAAGTGGAAGCCCACTCTGTGGAGCTTTGTTCTTGAAGAACTGGGCTATGGAGCTGTTAGAAAGACTGTACTCTTCCAGACCCTGAACGAGGGCTCTGAAGACGTTGACCGAATCCCTTCGGTTTTTAATGGTGCTCCGAATTTGATTGATGGCCTCTTCTGGGTTCTGAAAATGGGACAACCACCTGAGCAAGCCGTCAATATGGCAGGGACCTTCAGAGAGACGTGAGAAATTATTCCAGTTTGGAAACAGTCTGCTCTCCAGGTTGGCATAGTCATTGCCCAAGATGGTGGCAAAAATAGGCAGGAGACGCTCATTCATGTGGTCTAAAGTGGCACAGAGGTTGAGGACAGAGTACCATTTGGCTTGAATGTATTTTTGGCCAGATTTCTTTCTTGTTTTCACTGATTGCCAGTTGAAATAAGAAAGGGGTAAAAACCCTGCTCTGATGTTGAATATGTAGAAATCCGAGTCGTTGGACAGAACAGGACAGTTCCACTGGTTGGCCAAAGCTGCGCACTCCCAGTCGGCCTCGGCGATGCACTGAATGAACGGCACATTGAGCTTCCCGAGGAGCTGCTTGAACACATTCTTGATGAGGATGGGCAGGACTTCTCCTGATTGTCCTCTGGACAAGCGGTCGGCCCGTTTAATCCTGTCTTCAGATCTTTTCTTCAGAGTGACGAACTTCTTATCGCTGATGTCGTCCCCTCCATCCAGCACAACGTAGGGCTTAATTTTGCAGTTTCTTAGGTTGCTGAAAAAAACCCTGACCTTTTGTACAAAAACATCGTATTCTCCTCCATGTGCTTGATCCAGATTAGAGTGGAAGTACAGGCTGTAGTATAAATTGGACCCATCGATTATGAGCTTCCTATCGCTGAAGGTTCGTGTCTCCAACACGCCACTTTGTTTCTCAATGTAGCTCTTGAGTCCTTTGACTCCCATGGCCCACTTTAAATTTTAACACCAACAAATATATCTAGAAAAAAACAGAACAATCCAGATTAACAATGGGAGCCAAAAGAGTGTGGCTACCTGTGAAAATGTTTCTATTTTACATTTTACAGGAGTTTTCATTACAAATGGTTTAATGGGTGTGACAGCTTGTTGGATCACTGCTACCTTGCGTTAATAGACAGAGACCCTTAGCTTGGAAACTATATTTTGGGTATATTTTTTTAAGGTGGACTGGAAAGGGAGGAAGGAGAACATGCTGCCGGCACTGCACTGTTTGTGCACATGCCAATAAATAATTATTAGATAGTCAGTCAGTCATTTTCTGCCGCTTGTCCCAAGCGGGATCTCAGGGGGTTGCTGGAGTCCAGGACAGGACACCCTGAACAGGTCGCCAGCCCATCGCAGGGAGGAGCGGGACGGGGACGGCACCTTGCTCAAGGGTACCTCAGGGCAACCTACTGGGAAGGGGTTCAAACCCCTGATCCTCCGATCATGCAGCCAAATCTTTCTCTCTGCTGTGCCAAAGTCTTGATCCAGCCCTCGTTTCTTCTTATTTTTGCAGTTTTCCTGTTCTTCAGGAAGGACAAAGATTTTGTTCCTTATTTTCAAAGCTGTCCCTGTACGTGAGCAGGTGGACTGACTCCTTACACCACTTCTGACCCCTGGCGTTCCAGTATGCTGTTCTCTTTAAAGCGCTGGGTATAAAAAATATGACTGGAGCCAAGTTTCAACCTTGCTTAAATACACGCCCTGTTAATAACGTGAACGACTGCACTTTATATTTATTGCTTTAAAGTGTGCTGTATTGTTCTGCATTGGCGGTCGCTGAAGACATACTAACTGACCGAGAGTTTGCAGGTTTAAACCCTTCCTCCAGCATGATCACCTTTGGGTTTCTTGAACAAGACCCTTAAGTTGCTCCATGGAGTCTGTCCCTGTAATTAGGGAATGAAAGTCGCTCTAACTGGTTTGTGGTGCTGGTGTTAGTGCACTCGCATACAGACCAAGAGGTTCTGGGTTTGAATCTGACCTCCAGCACCACTGGGTTCCTGAGGAAGAACTTTAACCCCAAACTGTACTTTGGAAATGTCGTCTCTTTGGATTTCAACATCTGCTAAAATGTCCTAAACGTAAATAGTGGTGAAATGGGTAGCGTCATTGCATCGCAGAGAGAAGGTCCTGGGTCTGATTCCCAGGTGGGATGGCTCTTTATGGGTGTGGTTTGCATGTTCTGTTTCAGTAGGTTTCCTTCAGGAGCTCCTCTTTCTTCCCACCATCTGTAGACGTCAGATGCTTTGGGATTGTTAAACTGGGTTTACGTGTGCGTGTCAGATTCAGCGTAGTCTGAACTTTTATATGAAGGAATAGATAAGGTCAGGTTCACAGATGCCCCTGCTTGCTTTTCCGTGGTGCTGAATTCGAATGAATTCTGAAATTCATCTACATTAAGCCATCTTTAATTTCTTAATATTTAGTTTAAAAAATTGCCTTACTGTTTTATGTATGTCATAACAGCCTTATTATCGGAGTACTGAGTATATGACATAAGAAACAGGAAGATCATCTGCTCCTGTGTCCTCACCGCTTCATGTCTTTGATCTGCTGTGTAGATAGATCACTGTGTGGATTAACCAACAAAACACTATCAAACTGCTCAGGTACAGAGACTGGACTGGAAATGAGAGAAAAGCAGGAAATACTGCAAAAATATTTTTTGGACCATTTTATCATTAAAAACAACTTCGGGGGAAAAAGTACAAGGAAATCCCGAGCGTTTGATATAAAATAGATGAAAAGAAGATCAAAGACGCATCAATAAATAAACAAAAATGAAAAAAAAACAGAAAAAGAGAGTTCCCACAGTAAAAGAGGAGTAGAAAGATGTCAGTAATGTTCTGTGAGTGTTCAGGTGCGTGCTGTAAGACTTTTAAGAGGATTTTACCTTTAGAGATGATGAAGATGAAGATCAAACATTTTTTTCCTAAAATCAGAGCAATGCTTTGATGTCAGTTTCAGACTAGAAGCAGGCGGATCGGTGCATTAAATAAGTTTAAGGATGAAGGTCCGAGTCTGGGCGGCTGAAAGTGGAAAATTTAAAGGACTGACCTGTTCGGAGGAAGGAGCGCGCGCGGTTTGTGCGCGTGACCGTGCGGGGCGCTGTTTTATACGCACGAAGGGAAAACGAAAGTGCGCGCGCAACGCCTTAGAAACGAAACTTGAGCACAAGCATGAGCAAAACCCTGCAGCGATCACACTCCCAGCAGATTCATCTGTCTGTCTTTGGGTGTGTGTGTGTGTGTGTTTTCCATACGTCATAACTTTGCCTGTCTGTCCTTGTTGCTATGCATTAATAATAATAATAAACAGCAATACTGTTGCTCTTGTTTGTGTCATTAATATTAACAGCGATATTAAGTTGATAAGAATAATAATTAAAAATAATAATGACTGATGACATGACTAGTGTTATTCATTATTGTTGTTAATACTAATAATGATAACAAAAACAACAACAATAAACATCCACCCATCCATTTTCCCTGGACAGGTCGCCAGCCCATCGCAGGCAACAATAAACAGGGATGATAATATTCATGATAGTATTAAAATTAATGATTAACTTTCTCTTTTCTGTGCCAGTCTTGATCCGGCCCTCCTTTTTATTTATTTAAATGTTTTGTTGAGGAACAGTTCTCCAGATCTTCCTGAAGGACAGTGTTGTTGTCTCTCATTTTCAGTACAGTCTCTGTACCTGAGCAGTTTGATAGTCTTTTTGTTGGTTAATCCACACAGTGATCTACGTCTGAACCTTCAAGACACTCTGCAACCTATTTTTCCAAAGTGATACAGACTTTTGTACAGCTACTGTATTGCTTCAAAAGAAAACCTGAGCCACTATCTTGATTTTGTGAGCTTTAATTAAAGCAAAATAAATGACAGTGTCTCCCTGCGATGGGCTGGCGGCCTGTCCAGGGTGTGCCCCCCGTCCTTCGCCCTGTGTGCGCTGGGTTGGACTCCAGCACTCCCCCGCAACCCCATTTGGGATAAGCGGCAGAAAATGTCTGTCTATCTGTCTAAATGACAGTATCAAAGTATCAAAGACGTTTTAAAAATGTATGGAAGTGTTTGACATATTTAACGGGTGTTGTTATCTCAGTGAATTATGGTTGAGCTGAATCGAAGCCTGTTGTTTGATTTCTGGTTGCTTTTCTCAAAAGAGGTTTAAACTTTTTTTCAGAAATACTGGAACTTGTAGTGAACTACGATGCAGACAAGTTTCAAATGTCTGTAAGCCTAACAGTGACTCATTTTCTGAACCGCTTATTCTGATTTGGGTTGTGGGTGGTGCTGGAGCCTGTCCCAGATCTCACAGGGTAAGGCAGGGACACACCTTGGACAGATCACCAGCTCATTGCAGTCCAGGTAAACACACACACACACACACACACACACCTAGGAGAAAATTTAGCATCTCCAATCAATCTGAACAGCATGTCTTCGGACGGTGGCAGGACACTGGAGAACCCCGGAGGAAACCCACACAGACATGGGGAGAGCATGTCCCCTCCACACAGAAAGGAGCCAGACTATCCCATCTGGGGATTGAAGCCAGGACCTTCTTGCTGTGTGGCAATAGCTCCACCCACTGTGTTACCATGACGCCCTTTCAGATGTTCATTTTTAATAATTTATGTATTGGTCTTTTTTGCGTGTGTATCAGGGTGTCCCGCTGAGTTGGACAGTTCTGAGTAGCAGGGACTGAAGTTGTTTCTGGATCATCATTGCTTTTTCAGTCAGACTCACTCGCTCCACAATGTGGGGCAATTATGGTTTGAACTTTTAATACTCATGCACATCTGAAATGTTATGATGTCAAATTTTATTTCTTTATGTCAAACACATTTATACACATTTTAGAATTGTAAGGAGATTTTTCTTTGTCTTTGGGGTCAGAGCAGGAACATTTTGATAATAAAACACATTTTATTTCAGATCTATTGGTAGTGATCATGAAAAGAGAAACAGAGAGCAAAACACTGAGTTTCATTAATAAACGGAAGTGTGCAAAAATCAAACACATTTTATTAAACACTTTAAACACTTTTTTTTTTAATCCATAGCTAGTGATCATGCAAATGGAAACAAAGAGCAAAATACTGAGTTTCAATAATAAACGGAAGTGTGCAAAATTAGGAACATGTTCAATGTTTATATTTACACTTAAATTTAATCTGAATTTAATGTAAATTTGTCACTTTACTGAACACAGTTTAGCTTCATTAAAGGAATAACTTTATAAAGTGCATTTCAGTCAGTAAAAACACAGGCGTCTGATTAGAGTCAGAGCAGAGATGGATGCTATTTGAACAAGACAAGCAAGAGAACTGAGAAAGTGAAACGCATTAAAGGAACAAAAACATGCATTTCTGATTGGTCATTCCATTAAGAGCATGTGACACTTCCTGGCTGTACTTTATTCCCAGTAGGCACGTTCATATTTCTTGGATTTGGGATTTGCTTTGTGAGATCTGCTCCTGTGTCTCGTGCGGATGGTGCAAGTTTCATTGTAGTTCATGTCGTCATGGTTACTGCCCTTGCTCTTCTTCTTTCTCCCACATGGACTCTTGTCATCCTCCTCTTCATTGTCTATCAGGTGCTTGAACAGGTTGCTCAGGTCTTCCGAGCATTCCTCACTCGCTGCGTGCTCACCTGGGCTTTGTCCTCCGGCTTGGAACCTTGTCCTCATGTCCTCGTCCAGCTCGCGCTCCACTGCTTCCTTCAGCTGCTGGTAGAGCTGCAGGGCACGAGAGGATCCAGCCAGCAGGGATTCTGGAGCCTTTCCTTTCTGCAGCTCCCCAGTTACTCTGTGCACCAGCACACCACTGTACAACCTTAAAAAGAGTTTTTTTTAAAATCATTGACAGTTAATCAATTATCTCAGAAACTGTTATATGCAGTGTAATGTACTGCAATGTAATGTAATGTATGTACTGTAAAATGATCAACTATAAATTATTCAGTGTTCACGATGAACTATTCAGTAACTACTAATAGTTTTTCAGTATTCAATAGGAATAATTCACTACCCACTATGAATTATATATACATATCTGTTATGAATCATTCGGTATCCACTGTGATACTTTTTATTTTATATATTTTGTAACTGCGCTGAGATTTTATGTAGAATGCTCTGCTTTAAGTTAAAGTTAACTTTTAAAAAATCTTTTTTTTTTGGCTTGCATAAAACTTGCTTATTCTTGGCATGCCTGTAGACCGGAGGAAATCTAATCATACCAGCCAGGTAAGAAGTATGAGGATTATTGAAGTATGATGGTTCATCATGAGGTAGCGGTGCTGATGAGCTAAATCTGAGAGCATAGAGCCTAACGACAGTGTTTACCATGTATATTCTGGTTCAGGCACTGGATTGGCCAGCAGCTGGCTGAGGCAGATACTGTCCCTCAGAGTGCACTGCCACTGATTGTAAGCATGAGCTGCCTCCTGGTCCAGAGGCCTCTTCTCCATCTTGTCTTTATGGCTCTTCAGATCCTTCAGCCTATTCGGTACCGTCCCTGCAAACCAGAGGAGAAAAGACTGCATGAACCAGTGTGTCCTGAGACCTTGTGAAAAGATTAAAATCATGTCATCAGCAAAGGACAAACACAATCCTGGGATCGCTTCTTCATACCTTGAACCCTGGCACTGGAGTCAATGCAGTGCAAACCCAGGAATTTTGGTAGTTTAGTTCTGCAGCTTATTTTAAAGTTGTGTGCAGCAGTATGAACAGCCTTCACTAGCGAAAGCTAATAGGACGGAAATTACCATTGTGAGCATCATTGAAAGGGAGGAAACCCACACCAGCCAGATCTCACAAATGTGCTCACAATTCTAGCTAGAGGTAAGTAGTATGTTGTGTGTTTGGGAGTGATGAGATATTTCCATTTAAACCACAAACTAGGAAAAAACATGATGAGGGAGCATTGCTGGCAACAAGAGTTAGCTAAAGCTAAAAACCTTTTTTTTTTTCTAATCATTTTTCTGTACATGAAATTAAAATGAGTACTGTTTTTCTCGCTGTTTACTGAAGTTACGAAGTTCCTAAAAACCAGGCAGCTCTACCTTTTGCTTTGATAATTATTAATGATAGAAATTCTTTAATTGTTACATTTCCCAGTCCTTGGATCTCTGGCCAGCTCTCCGTAGACCAGACCAATCAACAGGGCCCAGAGAAATTCAGGTCTGGGCTCAGGCTTGGCGTGCTTCAGCCAGTAGCAGGTGACGTATATGGCCAGCTGCAGGCTGGGAAGGACGAGGAGCCGTTCAGGAACCTGAAAAACGCACAAAGTGTCCAAGAAGATCTGGCGCCGCAAATGCCACGACACCTAGAAAACAAAAGGGCAGATACGAATTTGAACGTATGTTTAGTTATTGTGGGATGCTTTGCAATCTTTTTATTACATATTAGCTGGTATGTCTGTTTGTGTGTTTTTTCTTTCAAACTTTCTTCATACACACTGACCTCAACACCTACAACACAACTGGAGGATGACTGAAAAATTACCTTTTAACTAACAGATAAGCTGCCTTACCTCCCACAGCGTCTCCAGGTGAAAGTGAAGATTGGCTTGGCTTGGCAGGACAGCCGCAACCCTGGAGCTGGTTAGGCTTAAACCCTGTCTGTCGTACTCCTCTACCTCTGCAGCAGGTGTGCTGT
This sequence comes from Hepsetus odoe, assembly GCA_017165825.1. Classification (NCBI taxonomy): domain Eukaryota; kingdom Metazoa; phylum Chordata; class Actinopteri; order Characiformes; family Hepsetidae; genus Hepsetus; species Hepsetus odoe. The sequence continues at coordinate 17,759,625 of CM029389.1, read as the reverse complement.
GTCCTCTGTCGTCCTGCTGCCTTGTGCACAGCAGTAAGGCATAAATGGCCTGTCTTATAGGCTGGGAGGTCAAATTGCTGCTGCTGCACTGAGAATTCTCAACTGGAAAACTGAAAATGGCCTTTTGCATGGCCAGGACATTGATGATGAATGAGTCAAGCTTGCCCTTAAAAAATAGCTGTAGAGTCCACTCCGGCAGATTCTCTAACAGGCCTGTTAGCCTGCTCTGTGGTTTTCCGTATAAAAAGAACTGGGTTGTGGAGCTGGAAGTGAGCCTGTACTTCTGCATGCCTTCGGTGAGGGATTTGATGAAAATAACAGAGTCATCCAGGTTCGTCATGGAGTTCACAAGAGCACAAATGGCCTCTGCTGGGCCTGGAAAGCGGGACAGCCATGTGAGCAATCCATCAACATGCCTGAGTTCTTCACTAACTGAGGGCTTTGCCTGGACTGAAAACATTTTCTTGTTCAGATGGGCAAAGTCATTTGCCAAGATGGTGGCAAAAACAGGGAGAACATCCTTATTCATATGCTTAAATCTGACACACAGGGTTTTGACTGAAAACAGTCTGGCTGGAATTAATTTTTTGTCAGAGTGTTTGACCGATGTTACCATCTTCCACTGGAAATGACAAAGAGGTAAAAACCCTGCCTTGAGGTCAAATATGTAGAAATCCATCTTGTTTGATAGAACAGGACAATTCCAATCATTGGCCAAAGCTGCGGCCTCCCATTTGGCCTCGGCAATGGACTGAATATGTGGCACTTTAAGCTTACTGAGGAGCTGCAGGAACATGTTCTTGATGAGGATTGGCAGAACGTTTCGTGGACGTCCCTCAGACAAGGCGTGAGCCTTTCTGATTCTGATCGCAACCCTTTGCTTCAGGGAGTCGAACGTCTTTTCTCTGATGCTGTCTCCTCCATCAAGAAAAACGTAGGGCTTAATATTGCACTCTTTGAGTTTGCTGAAAAAATTACTGACCTCTTTGGCAAAAGCATCATATTCTCCTCCATGTTCTTGATCCAATTGAGACTTGAAGTAAAGAGTGTGATATAAATCAGATCCGTCTATTATGAGCTTGCTGTCCCTAAATTGGTGCTTCTTCATATTTCTCATAAAGAAACTGTGTAGGTTAACGTCTCCCATGGCAGCCAGCTTTGGTTTCCTTAAATTTCTAAATATGAGTAAACAATGGGAGTATTTCAGATAACATACAATATTAAAAAAAAAGTTGCATTCCAAATTACACACCTCTGTACTTTTTGTGAGGGGTGGATTTGTAATATCTGGATTTGAAATTTCCCACTTCTCTTGGCCTTACCTTTCTACCTTTCTGATTCTTGCATGAAATCTACACAGTGAACTTCACTGTAAAGATTTCATGCAAGAATCAGAAAAAAGTGCTGGTTCCCTGTAAAAAAAATCACTGTCAAACCCTGAACTGTCTACAGCGTGAGTCTCAAATTACACTGTGCATGTTTGGTTGGGAGGCCACTGAAGCTCAGAGCAAAAGCCCAGCTGTGCTCCAGCTCACCTGTTAATTGCCAGGTTAAGTGAGTCACGGTTAATTGGTCCCAATTCCCCAAGCAGAAAAGTATCAAATCTTTACTGCATTATTGCTGCGTTTATCCTCCACCCCCAGAGCACCTAACTGTAATATCATCATGCTGTGAAGCTGCTGTAATATAACAATATTGGGGATGAAAGCAGAGAAGCCTCACCTGTTGTGTTGTGCAGAAGAGCGCTCGCGCTGCCTGTCTGCTGGGCGCGCGCGCCTCACTTTTATACACGCAGGGCTTGAAGTGAAAGTGAATCACGCGAAGGAAAGTGAAACTTAAATACGTCTTCCTCAAACAAGGCTCTCGTTGTCGAAAACAGCTGCAGGATTGGGAAACTGGGGTGGGTGTGTGTGTGTGTGTGTGTGTGTGTGTGTGTGTGTGTGTGTGTGTGTGTGTGTGTGTGTGTGTGTATTCCACTATATTCTTCTACTCGGGTTAAAAAATATAATAAATACATATATTTTCTTTACCTCTTGGTAGGACGCTGCAAAACACACCATAAAAAGTTCTGGTTAAATTTATTGGTCATTTGTAAGTTAATGTAGAGTCAATACTACAATAAAATCTATTGGACAAGAAGCACCAGGAGACTTATACAATATACATCACGCTGGGACAGGGTGGTAATTCTGGACTCATCAGACATGACCACCCCTGACCACCCCATCACTTCACAGTCCAATCTTTATGCTGTTTTTGTGAAGTGAATTTTTTTTTTCAGATTAGCTTAATTGATTAGTGGTTCTAAAGCTTTAAGTCCCAGTACCCAGAGTTCTCTTAGCAGTGTGAGTACTGGAGGAAATACTTTAACTGTCACTATTAAGCATAGTTGTGAGTTCTACCGTTCAGCATCTTTTCCCCAAACACCAACTTTGTCTTCCAAAATGATTGTTTAATTAATGAAGAGCAACTCACTGCATCAGGTACACAACTTGTTGAAATTTAATCACTGCAGTAATAATCCGACAGAAGGCTCTTAGTTGTTTGCTTAGTGAAATCCAGTTTGTTCTATTTTTTTGTTTTGGTCAGACTGTGTGCATTAAAACGCTCCTGTTAAAAGACACTGTGAAGTTCCTTCCATTTAGTGCCTTCCTTCTGTGGCAGTGGTGGTCTAGTGTTTAGGGACTAGGACTCAGCTGTTGGTTCAAATCCCACTCCAGTAGGATACCCTGAAGTACTCTTGAGCAAGGTACCATCTGCCATCACTGATCCCAGGGTGCTGAATATGGCTGTCCTTTGCTGGTTGTTGTGTATGGGTTAAATGCAGAGGATGCATTTCGATGTGGTTCTCTGTGTGCTGTGTTGGTTTTTTCGCTATGACAAATTGTCAGTTTGACTTAACTTCTTTTTAATTTTCACGAACGACTCCTCCAGATAGAAACCTGGGAAGACAGGCCCGGAAGGTTTTATACAGAAGCTGTGCAGGAGTCCCTCACCGGCAGTGAAGAAACCCAGCGTTTTCTGCCCGCAGTCCAGGTGGAGCTGTATGAACAGCGGAGCAGTCTTTATGCTTCTGAGTATGGGACTGGAGTAGCGCTTGTGTCCCTCAAAAGCCTGGAGCTGGCGGCCGTCCCAGCGCAGGGCCCAACTGATGCATGAGTCCACCCACGACTTGTCACGGCTCTTACAGGTGACTCCCACCTCCCACCTTCGGGTTCCTCCCACTTCCACCTGCCAGGTGTGCTCCCCTCTGGCCAGGCCCTGAGCACACAGCACTTGTGGGTGCAGACGGAAGCGCTCCGGATGAGCCGGAAGGGTCAGAGGATGCGCCACCCATTGGGCTGATAAAAGGTCATCAGATACACTGATGTTGCAGTGGGCTGTGTTTGGGTCCAGGGTGAAATGTATGTCTGTTGAAGGTTTTAGAGGGACAGGCCTGACTGTTGTAGGAGGTACTGGTGGTTTCAGAGGGATGGAATTCAATGTTTTTGGTTGAATTGTCCAAGGAGGCACCATTGGTATGCTTTTCCCCTGCCTCAGTTTATCACGGATTGCGTTACCAACATTTCTCACTGCAGCTTTACCCTCTCGCCTTATCTCAACAACAGCTGCTCTGTCCAGCTTCCGGCACTCAAGGCAGCCCTGTGGCACATTTTTATCAGCCTTTTGCACCCTCTCCAGCACCCAGTCTACATGGCCCATGAAGTCTTTGCTGGAAATGTCCTTTTCTACAAGTCTCTTGGCTTCCATGAGCAGCTGAGCCAACTCCTCGCTCTTCTCCCCCATATCTGTGATGTGGGACTCTAGAAGCGTGAGGCATGTTTTCTTCTCACTGTCAACTAGAGCTAATACTGCCTCCTTTTCAGCACTAAGAGTCTCTTGTATTTCAGTAAACAGCTGCACTACTTGATCTCTCAGTTCAGCCCGATCATGAACCAACCATGAGCTGGCAGCTCGCAGCCATTCCATGTTTTTTTGCAGCTGCTTCTTCCAGTCCTCCAGTTTCCTGATATTACCTTCCAGAGCATCCATACCTGCTGCTTTAGTGAGTTTGGTGCTCCTCCATGCATCAGCAGAGATGGTCTTTTTGCTCCTTGCAGAAGAACTTGTGATTAGCACAAACTTCCATCCACATAAGTATCCACTTAGCATCCCTCATGCTGCGCTAGAAAATTGGGGGAAGTTTGTGTGAGCTTTGGACAATAAGAAATATAATTTTTAATCAGTTCAAAATCTTTGATGCATATAGAATTTATATGACCAAATACACCTTTACCCAACAAAGGTTATGGAAAACTTCTTTGCCTCCACCAATTTTTCAAGTTCTCTGTACATACTTAAGTGGTTAAATGGTAAATAAAGTCATTCAGAGTAGGCTTGGATTTGAAATGCTTTAGTTTAGAGAAACCTAACAATCAGAACAGTTCCCAGTGTTGGTGAATGGAACCAGACAGCTGAACTACCCTCACAAACACAAAAGGGTGGTGAAGACACTGCCTGATGCTTGAGACAGTGTTTTAACAAAGTTTGAAGGAGATCTTGGACTGAAACTGAACCCATTCTTGGAGGCTAAAAAGTGATCTAGTTCAGATGGACAATTTTATTATCATCATCTATATTTTCACAAATGGAAAAATGTATTTTTCTAATGCTTTTATGGCCCAGAAGACTTAAATTTCTCAAAAAATATTCTCAGGAAAGGAAATGAGGTACTGGAGATCTTCACAATGTGTGACTTTATTGAGTTTTCCATTAAATTAGATTCATTACTGAATTCTGGTGTTCAGGAGAAGTATCTGAAGAGCAGCAGATGTGAACAAAAGTCTTTCCACTTAAGGAGAGACTGCAGAGATATTAGGGAGATTTTTTGTTTTGTTTTCTAAGCTTTAAATGAAACACCTTAGAGACAGTGCAAGTCCTGTTGCAAAGCATCTGATACATAAGAGCACCTGCCCTCTCTAACGTAGAACAAACAAAACTTTATTGCAAACAATTCTAAGTACTGTCAGATGCAGTAAACCCTGGTCATATCACATGGCACCACCTGACTACATAAGAATCATGTATTTAGACAAGCAAATACAAATGTTTATCACACACCTGGGTGTACTGTTGACTTTTTATATGGTTTCTCGGCTGGCCTAAAGTCATTTAATAATGTTGGACAGTTTTTATGACCAAGCCCTCATACATTATGGGTAGTTTCTGTTTTTTTTTTTTACTTAAGTTTTGTATTATTACATTTCTGATTAGAAAAAATATTAGAAAAGTATTTAAAATGAATTAAAAATAAATTAAAATTAAAAATAAATTAATCCATTGATAACCTGAGCTGCTTATCTGAGCCAGACTGAAGCTGTAGGCGCTGCACTAATAGGGAGAAAAGATGGAGATTCACCCTGGCCATCAGAGGGCACATGCATCGGTTTTGGATTCAGTTTACCATCTCCAGCATATATTTATACTGTGGGAGGGAACCAGACAAAACCTACATAGACACAGAAAGAACCCAGACTATTCATGTGTGTCAACAGTTATGCACCAACAGCTCAGCTCAACAATTAGTCGGGACTCAGTAGCAAAAATGCAAACCAATCAAAAAATATGCCTCAAAAAATGTTGCTTTTTTTGAAGGAACTCTTTGCATCACAATCCAACATAACCCACCATCATAAATGGATTTAGTTTGGGTCTAAAATCTCCAAACTGGTAAAGCAACATCTCAGGCAACAGACAGTGTCTAAACCACCATTTCTGAACGTCTGTGAGGGACTTTCAGATGTCTGGGTTTGGACTTATGCTAAGCCCACTCTGAACAACTTTAATCAACCACTTAATATTACATGAATGTTGGTAAAACACATGGAAACACATCACATGCTTAAAAAGGCTCCAAATGGCCTGTAAATTGCTTACCTTCTTCACTCCTCTAGGGTGTAGCACTGAAGTGGAGAGTGAGAAGAAGCAGACATTTGCAGTTCTTATTTTGCAACAGTGGTTTAGCAGCTGCCCTTAAAGGGAAGAGTTAATATCCTCTTCAGGCCATATATAGTCAAGGGTAAGACGGTTTAACGTTCTTTTTGAGAGCAGTTACATTTCTCATCGTCACTTATAAGTGCAACATCTGAGCAAACACAATTTATTTGTTCTATATTTTATTACTAAGCATGCCTTACTGATGAGACTCTTCATTTACAGCTTTTAGCAGAGGCTCTTATCCAGAGTTATTACCAATTAATGATTACATTATTAATTAATGATCCCCCAGGAGCAATTCAGGGTTAAGCTCAGGAACCCAATGGTGGAACTGCTGGAGGTCAGATGCAAACCTGTGACCTCTTGGGCCATAACCAAGTATCCTACCACTAGACTAGGCCTACTGGTTAGAGGGCTTGCAACCGGAGCGTTTGAGGTTTTGAGCGCCTTGACTTGCAGGAAAAATTATTACTGTGTGAGGTGGGTGAACATTGCTTTACTACTCCCACAGATGACATAGCACCTAATTCCACAATTGCCCTCTCTGGGGCAGCCTAATGCTCCTGGGGTGTGTGGAGGATTAATGCTGTGTTCCGGTGAAGGTGGCAATTTGTTATTGTGAACACAGCACCGTGAACCACAACGAAAACCATCCTCTGTATTTTACCCACACACACCGTCCAGCAGTGGGCAGCCATATCCAGCACCCAGGGAGCAGTGATGGGGACAGTGCCTTCCTCAAAGGGTACCTCAGGGTAACCTATTGGTCTGGGGTTTAATCCCATGATTTTCCGATTATGTGGCCTAATCCCCAACCACTAGACCACCACTGCCCAGAGTCTGAAAATCTCTTTTTCAGAGATCTTTTTTCCTGCTTTTTGAAGCGCTATAAAGGCACAGCCGGATTGAACTACATTTCCCATGAGCACGGGCGGCATTTTGCGGCGGATTCGAACGTTTATCCGCACAGACCACGTGTGCGTCTTGCTATGCTAACTGACAGGCGGTTCTGTGAGGGTGCAACTGCTTCTGCTGTGAAAGGTACAGTTTTTACACGGTTTAAAACGTATTAATGAGCAAAAATGATTCCACTAATGACGCATGTACAAAAGGCAGATGCATTAAGTGTTTGTAATTACCAGTGAAGCTAAACTCGCTCCACTATTCGCCAGACACTTGTTCGAACTTTACGTTCCACCTAAATTAGTGTATAATTTAATTGCTACTTGTAATTTAACACCTTAGCCACTAGGCCACCGCTGCCAATCTCGTGATCTTGTCAGCAACATGTTTCTGTACAAATAGAGCGAGTTAGTGATGTTTTACTGTGTTATGTGCAGATTTTGATATAAACTTATTCATTGGTTATGGGTTTGAATCCTGGACCAGTAGGTTACCCTGAGGTAACCTTGAGTATGGTTCTGTCCCCAACACTGCTCCCTGGGTGCTGGATTTGGCTGCTGCCTGCTGCACGGTGTGTGTGGGTTAAATACAGAGGATGCATTTTATTGTGGTTCATGGTGCTGTGTTCACAATGGCAACCCTACTCACTTTCACCTTCACTTGACTATAGAACTAAAGCTGCACTGTTTTTTTTCTTTTTTCTTTTAAAATCTGCATGCAGGCTCACTCCTGGTGAACTATGGAGAACTACAGAAAAGCAAAGGTGGTGGAGCAGCCATGTCCATGTCCTTTCACCAGCCTCCAGGACGACACCCCTGAGGTCCGTGTACGAGACGGAAGTAAAATCCGCAACCTCATGAAGTTCGCCCTGAGCCGAATGGAGGGGAAAGCAGCTATGGAAAACACGGGAGCTTCTGAGGAACCGAATGAAAGTGCTGCAGTCTCAGGGGAAAACTTGTGCAGACAGATTGTGTTCACGGGTGTGGGTCCGAGTGTGGCAAAGGCAATCACCTGCGTGGAGATCCTGAAACGGAAAGTCCGGGGCCTCCACCAGTGCACCAAGCTTATCTACCGGACTGTGCAGGAGATTTGGGAGCCACTGGAGTCGGCAGCAGGCCTAGACAGCCTCACGGTCAGCAGAAACGTTCCTGGGATCTGGGTTCTGCTCTCCAGAGACCCCCTGAACTCCCACCAGCCTGGCTACCAAGCACCTGGTAGCTTTGATGCACTCTGGGCTCAGGCTCTTAAAGAGGAGTCTCAGAGACAACAGCAGAGGAGGAAAAGAGGAGGAGGAGGAGGAGGAGGAGGAGGAGGTAGGAGTGGAGGTCCAGGTAGTGGAGGAGGAAGTTCCGGACGAGGAAAAGGTCACAGGAAGCAGGCGGGGCGCCCAAAAGAAGGTCAAAAAACATCAGTTAGTGGACAGGAGTGAGGACCGGCATGTTTTCAGTTGGTTGGTTCTGAGTGTGTCTTGGCTCCAGTCCTTGGATTTTGACACTTCCAAGCAAAGAGTTCTTAGCCATGCTGTTTTGGGAAGTGAAAGAGGAGATTATTCTCAAGTATCCTCTCAAATATTTTCATTTCATTAGTGATTATTTTCTCTTTCATTAGTATGTTCTTAGATTATTGTTTGCGTGTGAGGTTATTGTGAGATTAAGAAATCATTCAAGAAAAAAAAAAAACAGACAGAAATCTAAAATTTAGGATTAGCGGCACCTTTTTAGACTTAATTGATCAGCCTCATCAATTAAGCATTTTTGCCTAATTTAGACCTAATTAGTTTTGGACAATAGTTGCACCAGTGCAGGACAGTAAGTCCACACCCTTTTTGTTTTTTAAAAAAAGACTAGAAAAGAAATTATTTTTCTTTTCTTGCTTGCTTTTTGCTTTTTTGTAAATGAGAGAGGGGGCATTTTATCTGCAGTCCGTGTGTGTTTGTATGTGTGTGTCTTTGTGTGTGAGAGAGATGGATGGACTGACAACCTGTCCAGATTATTTCTACCCCTTTCACCCTGTGGATGCTGGATAGACTCCACCATCCTGGTTAGGATGAGCAGTAATTAAAAAGCTATTTATTCATTAAGCATGGACATTGAACTGTCCAGGAGCCACTGAGGAACCTTTCTTTTCAAGGGTGCAGGACTGGAGTTGGAAATCACTTGAAGACGGCAATAAATAAACGCACAGGTTTTTGTTTTGTTTTTCTTTCTATGGAAGATTTAAAATGTTCTTTACTTTTTAAGGCAATTGCTGCCTGTTTAAAGTGTCATAAATATCAAAATTTATAAATAAAATCAGGTTCTATATAAAATCACCGTATTTATGTTAAGAATGAAACATTGCAGGATATTCTTGTTTTTGGCTCAGTGATAAAGCATGATGAAGCAGTACTTTTTTTTAATAAAGATATCTCAAAGTTCATTACATTTAAGTAAATTCCATTGTTATATTTGGATTCATACTTATTTCTAACACACTGAACATTCAGAACAGTGTGACTGGTTAAATGATTTACACAGAACAGATATTTTCTCCTTCAAAAAAAATTTGCCCTAAATTTTAAACATCTTTTTCATGCTGACCACATCAAGGCAGAGCAGTTAAACATTCAGATGGTCATGATCATGAAGATGCATCATATCTCCAGTGGTGCTGAATGGAACCAGACATCTCAAATCCCCCCAGTGAAGCTCCATGTGTCTGAGTGTCTCTATGGGACAGTGATGGTAAAATAGTGCTTCTGAACTAAATCACTTTTCTTTGTGTCCCTCCACCATGACCTGGTTCAGTTGTTGTCCATGATCTTCTTCAAACACTGGTAGAGTGAAGTCTTCAACACCATTTCCTGTCTGTGAGGGACAGACACTAGGAACTGTACTGACTCGGGAAGTTTCGCAGCGAGCCCTCTCTTGACAGATTCATTTTGCAGAAGGTTGGATAAATAGCAGGATCTTTGGGGTGTGATTTAGATTTTTTTTGGTTAAATATGAAAAAGCAGAACATATGCCTTTGTGTCACCTGAAACACCTTGTCCTCAAGGCACTGGGTGTCCAGAGCATGGTATGCAAAACTGAAAATGGTGAGGTTTGAATGTCAAATGTGTGGAAACTGGGGAAAGCTCACACTGATTCTTGAGAGCCAGAGTCTGTCGTGTTTACTCCAACAGGTGAAAACCTTTCATTTTTTAATTTTTATTACTGATTTTCAGTCTGTTTATGATTATTCGCAGGTCAGCGTGTTTTCTCTAGAGTTTTCACTGCTGTTCAATGCTCATAACTTGTTCAGATGAGTTACTGGTGAGACGTGTTTGAATATGGGACCTTAATCTTCTATGCTGAGTTAAGTAGACTGGATGGGGGGAATATGAGAGTTTAATTATTTTTGTCTTCTATAATGAGTTTAGCTGACCCGATGGTACCACTACAGTGAGTCTTTTAGAAAACGAGTCTTTAATAAAGTATTTCTAAAGGCTTTTAAAGGAGTTCTTTTATAGTTATTAGGCTCAAAATGCCACTAGAGTCATTATTGAGCAGTGAGAGGTGTGCTCCATTGGAACGCTGAGACAAATGTTCACGAAAGGTTTGGTATCGTTTTCATTTCTAAAGTGTGTTTGTGTGTATCTCTTCAGGTTCAGAAAAAAAACTGATCACTGTGAGGTGTATTATGGGTTTTGTGTGTGAAGTCTAAGGTCCATAAAACTAAACCTACAAAAACGTTTACCATGAAAAAAAAATACAGTCTAAGAAAACCAGTCAGGCATGTAAGACATGCAAACCATAGTCTTGCTGTTCAAATCAGCTGGCTGCTGGACACAGGTCGTGCACTTCTGTGCTGTATTTGTTGTAAAAGTTACAAAGGTTTCTGACTCTAATCCGAATTTTTCTACTTATGTCTTATTTTTGGGGTTTGGGAGTTTAGTAAGGTGCAGCTGGTCAGAAATTTGCAGAATTTCTACTTAAAAATCCCAGATAGTCCCATGTTGAGTTGTATCTCGCCTGAGGTTTTGGTGAAGAATTACTTTTATTGATGCCCAAATACTATTTTCTTCCTGTCATAATGTCTTGTCTTTGGCATATTGAATAGATGAAATTGAAGAAACGGGAAAACAAATGTTTTAGTGTGGCAGGCTGCAAAGTGCCATAGGGTGGCGGTGGTAGAGTACTTGCCTATGGACCTATGGATCCAGAGGTCCCCGGTTCGAATCCCACCTCTAGCACTACCACCCTGAGCAAGACCCTTAACCCTGAGCTGCTCCAGGGGGACTGTCCCTGTAATTAGGACATGTAAGTCGCTCTGGATAAGATGCCGTAAATGTAAAATGTGCCAGAACATACAAGGTTCTAGATAAAGGGGTTCCAAGCACTAAACATCAGCTGTAAACTATTAAACTATTAAACATCAGCTGTAAACTAATCACTCACTGTGTGGCTTTACCAACAGCAAACAATCTGAAACTTGTCAGGTGCAGCGACTGGGCAGAAAATGAGAGACAAAAGTCAGGAGAATTGTTCCTCAACAACATATTAAAAATACAAGAAAGTCTGGAAGCAGGTGAATAATGCTCATAACTATAAAGGCACCACTTAAAGCTCTCAAGGGAGATATGTATATATAATATATATGGGGGATCAGAAGATTGTGGGTTCAAATCCCAGACCAGTAGGTTGCCCTGAGGTACCCTTGAGTAAGGTACCATCCCCAACACTGCTCCCTGGGTGCTTACTGTGTGCTTTGCCACATTCTCACTTTAACTTTTTGTTTACACTTTATCTTTGTTTCTTTACACAGCTGACATCTCAAGCTGTACCCCGAGTCAGACCTCCTAGTGACACTGCAATCCTGCTTAACCATGTTCTTCTTGCTCATTATGTCAATTTTTTGCCAAGGTAAGTCAGAAATTATATGTATTTGCAGTGATTTTTGTGCAGTTTTAAATATCTGTATCTCCTACAGAGACCTTAACTTTCAAGCCTAGAAGATAGTTTTTAAGATTTAATGCTTTAAAGAGCCCATTTCTTGTAATTGGAGGCATTTCAGTATTGGCAACAATAGAATACACAGATGTTTCTTGTAATTTGAGGATTTAAGAGTTGGAAGCCCTAGAAAAAAAGCTAATCCTATAATGTGTTTTTTAATAGGTCATGCTGTGGTGGACTATGGTAGGGACTTCGTTACGGCCTTTCCGGAGAACATTGCCTACTACTATCCATCCAATCTCACCACCATCCTGAAAATTACTGCCCTTCATGATAACACGCTGTTTAATGTCATCTTCAACGGTACAGTTGTTGACACAGAGATCCTGACAGCTGGGCAGTCGAAAGTGGTGTACCTCCCCAACGAAGTAGAAGAATACAAGCTCAGCCGCTCTTCCAAGACAGTCAGAATCATCAGCAACAACGACATCACGGTGTTTTCTCTTAGCATGCGTGGTGATAGCATTCAGACCAACGTTGTTCAACCCGTAACTAACCTAGGAAAAGTGTACCTGATCCCTTTCCCCAACTTCACTGAAACCATCTTGATGCTTAACAACTACAACTTCTCAAATTCCACCAGCTCTTCGGGTTCCTCCACTTCCCAAACTTACAGCTTCTTCAGGCTTCTCATTATCAATGCTGAAGACAACGATAACACAGTCACACTCACGTTTCAACAGTCTGGAACGAGCGTCACACAAACTAGCTTCACACTGAGCCCCTTCGAGTTCATCCAGATGCAAAGCAACAACTTCTTGTTGAACGTCACTGCTAGCTCTAATGTTTCTGTGTTGCTAACTCATCCCTGCTTGGACACGTTCAACTGTAGATGCACCATGGTTGTCCATCAGGTCAGGCCTGCAAACCGTCAGGGAAAGAGTTTTCTTGTGCCTCCCTTTTATGTTACCAACTATTCCCGAATGTTCTCAACTTCAGACCAATCCGTTCAGCTCACATACGGTACTCCACCTCTTGCTGGCTCTCGTACATTGGGGGCTGGGAACTCTAACTTCGTACTATTCTTCCAGCTTCTACAGAATGGCTTCTCCAACATCACAGCCTCAAAACCTGTGTCCCTCAGGCTTATCAGCATGGGCAGACTGACCGATCTCATCCCGACTTCCATGTTTTCCGCCTGCTACCTGGTACATAGCACTTCAAATATCATATCTCAGGCTTTGGTCATAGTTGAAACAAACCAGTCATCATACACACATGTAGAAAGTGGCAGTTATACCCCAACATTCATGTGGAATGTCATCAATGGTACTAAATACTCCTGGGCTACTGTGAACCTTAGTCCTTTGAAGGCACACATCTTCTGGCATCCCTTCACAAAGATGGCCATATATGTTGTTGAGAGAACTTCAACATCTGCTGTTTATGGAGGTCCAGCTTTCTCTCTAACTGAACAACCAGGTAAAATATGTTAATTGTGTGTTGTTGTTTGGAAATGTTTATCCCATAACTTTGAAAAACATCCTCTGGTCAAGTGATGGTCTGGTCGATCTTATGAAAAATAAGTAGACACCTTCTGCAGACACTGATGTCATTTTTTTGTGGAAATGTTTGTTGCATTTATTTTCACATACTTAGAAAAACATTCTAACTACTTTATTATATATAGGGTAATAACATTTGCACATATTTAAATTTTCATCCAGTATTTAAGTTCTATAAATAACATATAATATTATAATATAAATAATATTCCTTATATAAATAATAAGGAAAAAATTGAAAACCAGTGGTCCTTTAACCAGGGGCTCCACGATTTTAGAATAGTGTAACAATCAAACTCAGGGAGATATTTAATAGTCCAGGTTAGTGTTAGAAGTTTAGCCCAAGGACTCTATATATTGGTGTGAGCTGGTGCTTATTCTCATGACACTATACTGATCATAATTTGAAAAAGAATCAAGGTAAGCCTAATGAAAAGACACTTGTGTTGCAACAGTCAAGGACTATTGAGAATCTAATAAAAAAAAATGATGGGGGGGGAATTAAATCAACGATTGCTATGAGGACTTTGTGAGAGACAACGCAAAATGTCTGTGAATGCACAATGAAAGACCACGCAACCCTAATGAAGGCCATGTGGTGATCAGCCAAGTCAAGTTTGGTGTTTACAGTTCAGGGTGAAGTTTTAGCGGACACTCTTTGTTAGCTACACTGGCCATGAAACGATGGAAAAAAAAAACTCGGACACCAAGCATGTCTTAGCTGATCAAGTCCATAGAGATGAGGTGTTGCGGTACTGTTCGTGCCTGAACTTATGCTATAGGTGTTGATTTGTTTGCAGACGCCAACGGCTGCCTGTTAACCCCGCTGCAGCTGAATGTCAGCAATCAGTCAATAAGCTGGCAGGAGGCTTGTCAGTACTGCTTGGGGAAAGGCGGCCAATTGGCCAGTCCCAGTTGGGCTGAGGCTCAGACTTCCATGGCAAAGAAGCTGACGGAGATTGGAGCTACTGGTAAGGTATGGATTGGCTTAAGGCGAAGCCTTCTGACCACAGAGTGGTACTGGCAGAGTGGACAAGGCTTTAACTTCTCCAACTGGGCTAAAGGCCAGCCGGCTTATCCCGAGAAAGGCATGTGTGCTTTCGTTACGATGGAGCCCAATGGGAATTTCGCCTGGAGCAGCAAGCAGTGCTGCGCTTCCATGAGGCCTATGTGTTACATACCAGCACTCTACTTTCACCTCCTCAACCCTTCTTCTTGAGCTGCGGGGCTGCCTGCTGCCATTTTCACATTAGCTTAAAACATTGTGCTTCTTTTTACAAAATCCCTTACTGCAGATATAAAGCTTCCCCAAATGCAGACAGGCAGCAAATTTGCTTCTTCAGTTTTGGCACTGGAGCTGTATGGCTGATTGTAGCAAGCATGCAATAGAAGCTTTGTGTGTGATTTCTGAAACTAAGATATCTGATATTCTCTAAAAAATGAAAAAAAGGTGTCACGTAGTTAAAAACAGCTATCTAGACACTGAAGTTTCCTTTGTACTTTAGTCCATGTTTATTTGTAGTTTTCAACCACATGGTAAAAATAAGTGGAGGGCAGCAGGAGGAAGTTCGGTTTCTCCCTCCAGGTGGGTGTGGCTTTAAGGTTATGACATCACAATGTGAAAACCATGGACAGTGATTTTAACTTCATTGCTGATTTCCAGAATATCTTTTCCAGACTTACTTTCAAACCTATCAAAGTGGATGTGACTCAGACCTGAAATGAAGGCAAGTCTAAGTACTGACTAACCAATCAGCTTTCTAGATCAGGGTTTCCCAAATATATAACCGACCTCTAGCACACCCATGTGGGGTTTATAGGCTGATCCAATGAATATGTATATATATCTGCTGACAAAAAATGAAAATTGAGGAGAAACATCTAGAAACATCCAGTGTGGGTCTTAAATTAATTATACATTTCTGATATATATAATTTAGAATCCCTGCCAATTACAAGAGATTAAGAATGTGATTGTTTCTAATGACAGGAAATATGATAAAGTCCACAAAGCCCCTGGACTTTTTATCTGCTTTTTAAATGCAATTTACTTTGGAGTTTTTGAGGTTTTCTTTTCCTGAAGACTTTACTAGTCATTCTGCTGGAGCTTTGATGTTTGATTTGTGAGCTGGGAGCACAGCTGTATTTTTTGTTATGGATTTTTTTCCACAATTCAGTCTTTCAAACAAATGAGGATTGAGGATGGAGACCCTGCAGATGATTAGATCTGGAAATCTGTTACTGGATGATGAGGATTATTTTTTATTTTTGGTAAAACTACAACTTTCAGACCAAATATTTACTAAAACATAATTTTTTTGTGCTTTTTTTAAGAACTTTTGTTCTATCTGAATTTGTTGAATAGACCAAAAGGACCTGCTTTACCTAAAGGTATGTTTAATTGGATTAAATAGTAAAAATCTAAATAATTTCAGTGTGTGTGTGAATGTGTGTATGTGTGTGGGGGGGGGTGCTTGAAACCATTGCTCCTTCTCTTATTCTCTCTCTCTCTCTCTTTCTTTCTCTATCTGTCTGTCTGTCTGTCTCTTTCTGACTTTCTGGTGCTCATAATACTGAGATACTAAAAAACACTAGTAAACAATAAATACAGTCATATACAAAATTAAACGAATACCCTTCATGAAATGAATGAAATCAGCCTCCACCAGTTCATTTGGGGACAAATGTAAATCACTAAACTGAGCACACCAGGAAGATTTACCAATTAAAAATAGAGATTCATAAAGCAACTTTATTTAATTTTTAAAAATATATAGAAACCTACTGATAAACATACAAAATGAAATATGTCTAAAACTAGGAATTCTTGAAAAATAAATCAATAACCAAATAATCAGAGATCAAAGCCCTGCTGGATTTAGAGAAATTTGACTTTAATTAGAAATTAATTAGAATTAAAACTCTACCCAGAAAAGCTTGCAGGTGAGAACTTTAAATCTTAAAGATCACAGATGTTACATTCAAATGAGATTCTCTAAAACTTTTATTCTAAATGTTGGCCACTTCTCAGCAGTGTGGAAAGAAGGACTCCTAACCACAAAAAGTTACAGAGGAGTCAGTTTTTAAAGTAATCTGGGAAAAGTATTTTTCCTGAACACCAGCATCACTAACTCCAATGGGACACGAAATAATTCTGTGCAAAATCTATTCAAGTTTTTTAAACTTTCAAAAAAGCTTTCCACTCAAATTGGCATAAAGTTTTATGAACTTATAGAGAACGGCTTGGGAGGGGAAAATGTATTTAATCAATGTATTAAATTAAATCAATGTATTCAGACTTTAATTGTGCAGTATAAATCCACTCGCTCAGATCTGGTTTCTGTCCACAGTCACACTCACACATGTATTTTAAATGATCTGGCTGAATAACAGGACCAGTGTGCTGAAATTCCCAGCCTCTCTTCAGGGGACTTCAGTAATAAATGACTCCTCTGTGTTGACAATCTTGTCCTACTGTCTCCTACAAAAGAAGATTCACAGCAAAGTTAAGTCTGTTTTATTTATATAGTGCTTTTAGAACTTGTTGTCACGAGGCAGCTTTACAGAATCAAGGTCAGACCCCAATTGAGTAAGCCGAGGGCGACAGAGGCAAAACTCCATAAAACTGGAAGAAGAAACCTTGGGAGGAACCAAGACTCAAAAGGGGAACCCTTCCTCCTCTGGTCGACGTGATGACTTCCAGTAAGCTTGAGTTACAATAAGAGTCCATTAGTGTCTGTAGTTGGACGTTCGGTGAGCTAATAGTGGTGGCTCAGCGTGAGTGGGTGAAGATATTGTTAATCATAGTTGCAGCAGCTCCTGCAGATGATCCAGTCTAATGTAGCTGATCTGGAGTTCAGGTGAGAAGAGAAATCTGATGATAGTAGTTTCATCACCTTGGTGGAGTAGTTGGTAGGAAGTTCAGGAAATCTTCACAGTGAATGATGGACTTGCTTTCCAGAAATGCCTAAGCTGTCCACCATACAGGAAACCAGTGAAGTCTAGATAATATCAGACTAATGTGATCAAATTTTCTAGTGAGGACTTTAGCTACTGCGTTCTGGACTAACTGGAGTTTATTACTGGAACATCTTGACAGCAGGGCATTACAGTAATCTCGAGGTAATAAATGCATGTATAAATTTTTCTGCATCATGCAGTGTGAGTGCGCTTTTAAATTTAGCAATATTTCAAAGGAGAAAGAAAGTTATTTTTGTAATATTTCTAATGTGTGTATCTAGAGAAAGATCTGAGTCAACTGTGACGCCCAGGCTAGCAAGTCTACCATTAAACCTGAAAGTGTGTCTCTAGCAATTTTAGGACCATGTAAAAAAACTTTTTCAGAATTTAACATAAGAAAATTGAGTGACATCCACTCTTTCTTATACAATCCTCGATCTTTTTTAATTTAAATTTATCGTCTGGTTTGGCTGAAATATATAATTATGTGTCATCAGCACAACAGTGGAAGCTGATTCCATGTTTCCGGATTACTGAACCCAGAGGGAGCATGTATAATATGAAAAGTACGGGACCTAAGAACTCCATAACTAACTTTTGTACGAACTGACGTTCGTCATTTATGCTTACAAATTGATAAGGGTTGGTCCAGTATGATTTAAACCAGGAGAGGTCTGTTACTGTTGTATTTGATATTTGGTTTTGGATTTCTTGCCGAATGATTTCAATCTTATTGTTAAAAAAATTCATAAAATCTTTGCTATTGTACATTGCAGGTATCTGACTTTCAGCTCCTGCATGGTTCTTCGTAAGTGTAGATATTGTGTTGAATAAATGGATTACTTTTATTGGACTATTAATGTGGATATGTAGGCTGAGTGTGCGAATGTAAGTTCTAATTTTAAATTTAAAATTCTAATTTTGTCACCATTTACGTTCTAGATTCTGTGCCTTTTGCATTAGAGCTCATGTTTGATTTGTGTACCATGGAACCAAGCTATTTTTTGTCTAAGTCTTTTATGTTTTAACAGTACTACATTATCTAACGTGGAACAAAACGTGTTCTCTAAACATTCAGTGAGATTAGTCAGCTCTTCTGGACCAGTGTTTATAAGTCTGGAAGGTTTTTGATGAAACTGAAGGCTGTGGAGGACGTTATTGTATGGCTAACATTTAATGGGAGACAAAGCTTTGGAAATAAATGATCAGAAAACCAAGGAATCCAAACACATACACTTCACATACACTTCATACATTCATTTCCACTGAAAGTTTAGACCTGTGTGTGAAGGAAGTCACACAAAAAGCAAGGAGAGCTTGTTTTTGCTGCTAAACATCATATTTGAAATTCCAGTTACGGTCTGGCTAAGATGATAAAGATCTTTCATTGAATCCATTGCATTGTATGGCAGTGACTTGTGGGGAGTTGTGACACAGAACAACTATTCAGACTGGGACAAGCACCCAGCTGAAGTCCTGCCCACACAGTTCAAGAGAACCCCCCAACAAAAAGCCTGAAGGGTTGAGTTTGGACGATTTCTCTTTGTAAACTATAAAATCTATCAACCCGAACACCAGCATACAATTGTTTTATTATAATTTTTTGGGGTCATGACCCTTTCTACAGCTGAGCAAGATTTCAGGAAAACACAGCTCAAGGTGCGTGTCGTCGTCTTCTTCATTTTCTTTCGGCTGCTCCCATTTAGGGGTCACCACAGTGGATCAACCATCTCTATATCTTCTGGTCCTCTGCATCTTCCTCCTTCAAACCGACCACCTGCATGTCCTCTCTCACCACAAACCTCCTCTTTGGTCTTAATCTTCTCCTCTTTCCTGACAGCTCCATCTTCAGCATCCTCCTTCCAATATAATCCTCATCTCTCCTCTGGACATGTCCAAACCAACGCAACCTTGCTTCTCTAACCTAGTCTCCAAGACATCTAACCTGAGCTGTCCCTCTAATATACTCATTTCTAATCCTGTCCATCCTCGTCACACCCAACGAAAATCTCAGCATCTTTAACTCTGACACCTCCAGCTCCGCCTCCTGTCTTTTCGTCAGTGCCACCATCTCCAACCCATACAACATAGCTGGTCTCACTACTGTCCTGTAAACCTTCCTTTTTACTCTAGCTGGTACCCGTCTGTCACAAATCACTCCAGCCACTCTTCTCCACCCATTCCAACCTGCCTGCACTCTCTTCTTCACCTCTCTTCCACACTCGCCGTTACTCTGAACTGTTGATCCTAAATATTTAAACTCCTCCACCTTTGTTACCTCTACTCCCTGCATCCTAACCACTCCACTTTCCTCCATTTCATTCACACTCATGTATTCTGTCTTTGACTTACTTACATTCATTCCTCTCTTCTCTAGAGCAGATCTCCATCTCTCCATGTTCTCCTCCAGCTGTTCCCTACTGCAGATCACAATATCTTAATCAAAGGTGTGTGTGTGTGTATATATATAGATATAAAAATGTATGTGTATGTATATTTGACATTTGTTATAGAAGACTATATATTACTGATTTTTTATTTATCCCTGTGTCCAGAGAAACCCTGACGGTGGGAAAACGGCCAGGCGCGGGATGTTTCTGATAAAGTGGCCAGTTAGTGACGCTCTCTGTTGTAGCGCCCTGCTGGTCTGCTCCGCTCTGTGCGTGCTTCGGCTCCGCGTATAACGAGACTGACGAGGAGATAAAAAAAAGGAGAAAAACTTTCGTTTCAGGGCAGTAGTGACCTCTCGGATGCACATGGACGGAAAGAGGAGTTCGGGTGGCTGTCAGCGGGCAGTTTGTGCTGTATCGAAGCTGCGGAGAGCCGGCCGAGTTCATCAGGTGGACGCTCTGTTCACTGAGAGATGGCACACACACCCACACACACATCCACACACACACACACACACACACACACAAATCCACACACACACACACACACACACACACACACACAAACACTGCACTGCTGAAACCAGGACAGGCTGGCAGGGCGTTGGATTCTGCAGTTATAAGTTTCAGGGCAATTTTGCAACTTTGTGGATGTCTTGACACTTTGTTGTTCCCCATTTCAGAACATGGATGTTCTCTACTCATTCTAGGTGATATGAACATCTATCTGGACCAGGGGTGGGCAATTCTGGTCCTGGAGGGCCGGTGTCATCCAGAGTTTAGTGAATTCCCTGCTTAATCACACCTGGTACAGCTCGCCTGATGCAGGGAATTCACTAAACACTGCCCTCCAGGACCGGAATTGCCCACCCCTGATCTGGACAGCCCAAGCTCTGGACTTCCCGTCCCTGATCTCCTCATTTGACTTAAAACGGGCTCGCAGACCTCCAACCCACAAATCGGCCAAAGAACTCAAACTCATTTTCACTCAAAACTGCACCTCGAGGGGACTCTGGCCATTATTGGAACAGCCCTCTTATCCACCACCTCTGAAACCTCCAAACCCAACATTCTCCTTGCTGGAGGTCAATGATGCTCCTGAATCTTCTTTGCTCCAAAATGAGCTCCTGACTGGAGAGCCTCTATCCACCTAACCTGCTCGATTACCTCTCAGCTGATAACCTTGCCTCTGTGCCTGCTATCAGTAGCCAATTTGTCAATCCACTCAGGAACAACCTGGCATCCTCAGATAGTCCAGATGTCACCCAAGTACCTTGTTAGCTGTCTCCCTTACCAGTTCTGCAGTAGTTGCACAGCAAACTGGTAACTCGTTACTACCCCCTAGTGCCCATCTGCCTGAATTCCAACTTAAAGTCTTCCTTTTTCAGCTTCCACCATTTGATCCTCAAATATACCCTCACTTTCCTTCACTTGTTGAACTCCAAGGTCATCCCATAGATCACCAGGTCGTTGGTAGTTATGCTCTCTCTTGTCACTGCTTTGCATTCTTCCATCTCCTTCAGACTGACCCTCCTGCCAAGGATATAATCCACCTGTGTCCACGACAATGTGACCTTCTGCATTCCTCTCCTTGACACCATACCTACCCACCACCTTCTCATCACCACTCCCTTCACCAACATGCCCTTTGAACTGGTTTGGAAATTTATTGAAGAGAGACAAAGTCTATATTGGGTGAAGGATGTTGAGGATGGAGCTATCAGGCCAAGGAGGAGGTTTATGTATGTGGAAAGAGAGGACATGCAGGCAGTTGGAGTTATAGGAGAAGATGCAGAGGTATCTAAGAAATGGAAATGAAAGAAGGCTCTGCTAAAAGAAGGCGGCTCAACACTCTGTCTGACACAGTTTTCACTTTCAAAACACTCTTGACATGCTTCCATCCAAACCTGCCTTCAATACACCTGGCCTTAATACCCTTCCATCTAGTCTTTTGCAGACAAAATATCAACCTTCCTTCTCACCATCATATTAGCTAGCTCTCTACATGTGAACAACACATTAATTTTAGAAGCCACAGATTACTGAATCAAAAACAATTATTCAACACTGGTGCAGATCAAGACAGGAGATTGAAAAGGAATCACAAACTTAAATGACAGAACTAAGATTTTGCAACTAAAATCTATTATTATTTTACTGGCATTATAATTATATAATGATATGATTTAAAACACGAGAGAATGGCAAATGTTCATTCTGATCTTAAAGATCACTTCTGAATCAGACTTGTCTTTTTCTGAACTGGATTCCTAGCTGTAAATGACAAATGATGCAGTTGAAATACCTGTTGGATTATTCTCCATCCTTCCCTCCATCCCTCCCTCCAAGATCCTGGAGGAAACCCAAACATACACAAGGAGAACATGTACACTCCATAAAGAAAGAACCCTGACTGGGAATAGATCCCTAAACCCTAAATTCACAGTACCCTACAGTTTTGTTCCCTAAACCATGTTCCCTAATTCACTATACCCTTTCTGAAACCTTGTTCCCTTATCCACTATACCCTATGGTTTTGTTCCCTGAACCCTGTTCTCTAATTCACTGTGCTCTATGTCCTTTTTCCCTAAACCCTTTTCCCGAATTCCCTATGTCCCGACTCTTTTACCCTGTTCTCTAATCCTCTATACCCTATGTCCTTATTCCCTTACCCCTAGACCCTTGTTTGCTTTGCCCAATGGCTTTTTTCTATCACTCCCTGTGGCCTTATACTTTATGTCCATTGTACCTAAGTGCTTGTGGATTGACCCTTTTATATAATTTTTTTTACTCTTCTGTCCCACTAAAAGTCTTATTGCTCTTGCAGATATTAAGACAGCATTTGCCTTTGCGATAAAAATGTAATGTTAATATAAAATGTAACAAACTTAAAAATGAGTTTGCAATGAGAAAAAGGAAAGTATTTTAGCTCAACATCTTCCACAGCGCTGTAAATATAACTTTAAATATATCTTTTTTAACTGTTTTTTTTAAAGATGTTGAATGTGTTTTTGGATTATATAATGTGTATTAATGTGTATTATTCAATTGAATAATATGATTTTTTTTTAACAACAAACACAAAATTGGTTTGTATGCTGGTACTTTGGTTTGAAAAGTCATGCAGTGTGAATACTGTCGTTGAGTGTCAGAGTCATGAGAGTGCCAGAATCACCAAGAATGAGGAAACGGATGTCAGTTTTAAAGGCAAAATGAACCTTTATTATACAGTGCAGAAAGACACACACAGTAAGATTAATAGTAAGCACTAGTGCATATTATCTATCAATTTACTTGCATAAACCATGTAGGATAAAATTGGAACATTTTTCACATACTTATTAGTTGGAAAATGGACACAACATGGATGTACAGTAAGTCACACTGGACAGCAACAAACCCCCTATCTTATACAGTATTGTAAACTTAATTATACTAGATCTTAAACCTTGCACAGAGTGAATGTGCATAATTAGTCAGAAGTTTACCATCAACCCAACTTTATTTTTATGTTTCTGCTTGTATGACATAAGCAACTTGTCAAGTTATATGTGATTATATATATTATTAAATATGGGTTTTCTTCTTTTTTTGGATGATTCAGGTTATTACCTAGTAATTAGTATTAATTGTTAACTCAGCTCATTTGTATAGATTTCAGCTCTCCTAGAACTTTATATACACAGAATACTGTGCCGAAATCTTGAACCACCCATTTCCCTTTTTTTGCTAGGGAATCACTTTGTTGGTGCAAAAATAGTATTTCAAATCAATCAGTCTTATCTTTGGCATACTGAGTAGATGAAATGAAAGAAACCAGAGCAAGTGTTTTAAAACGACAAGCTGCAAAGTGCCTAAAGATACAAGGTTCTACATGAAGGGCTTTTAGATAAAGCAGCAGCAGTAAACTAATCAACAGCCTGATGAGGAATCATCTGCACCTGTTTCTTCACTGCTTCATGTCTTAAATTGGATGCTTATCTTTAGTTCTGGTTTAGTCATAGTTTTTTTTTTCTACTTCCCTTTTATGGATTACATTTTTTTTGTGTTGGTGCAGACTAAAGACATTTTTTAGACAGTAGGGATCTAAAAAGAGAATGACAGATACTGGATGGTCCAAGTTAATCTACAGGTTAAAGAACTCCATTTAGCCTGATTTAACCCCTACTCAAGCACTCTATGGCCTACATTACCCACCTCTGAATGTAACTTCTTTAATTAGGAGAATGAGGATGGCAGATTGGGACGCTCTGTCTGTTCCTTTGAGTTTAAGGGATAAACGATCCAGGCTCCCAAACCCAAAGCTAAAAGCACTTTAACCGCCAATGCCAGACCTAGTATCAATGACAGGAGTGTGGAGTAGCTCTTACTGGTGGTCTTCTCTGGGACTGGGGGTAGAATATACACAATGGCCTGGTCTTTACCCAGAGGATTAGAAGCAGCACAAGTGTATTGACCGCCTGGCTGGATGTCCGGCAGTTGGCTGGTAGTCTGGTACTGACCCGAGGCCTCTTGACCAAGAGGCAGTCTGGTTTCCCCTTCAAAAATCTCATTTGGACCAACCCACTGAATGTCTGGGAGAGGAGAACCTTGAACCTGACACAGGGCTTTAAGACCAGTGTCCATGCTTCCTTCTACAGACAAACTCAGGATGCGTGGTGGAGCTGGGAAGGATGAACAATGCAAACAGAGGTCAGTTCACAAAGCAGGATTTCTCAGAATGCTGGTGCCACCACCCATTCACGATGGAAACTATATATATATATATATATATATATATATATAATACACACACAAATACATACACACTACCAGTCAAAAGTTTTAGAACACTACATTTTTTCCAGCCTTTAATTGAAATTCAAGCAGCACAAGTAAACTTTTGTCTCATCAAGCCACCTTTGGTAGATATGACAGCTGAACACACACGTGGTATTCTTTCTACAGTGGAAATCATGCAAGCTGTTGACTCCCAGAAGCTTGTCTTCTGATGCTGTTGTGGCTTTGGGTCTGCCAGACCTCTTCCTATTAGAGTTTCTTTCAGGTTTTGAGTGCCTTTTTATGGTGAAGGAGACTGAAATCAGACACTGACTTTCTTCACATTTTCTCTGTAGGAAAGACCTACAACTGTTATGACGGTCTGTCTGTCATACATTGTTAATTGCCTTTTTCTTGCCATTTTTAAAGCAACACACTACTTTCTTCAGTGCAATACTGTTTAAATAATGCTCACAACGGAGTGGTACCACACTACTTTTATGCAGACAGCATATACGCCTGTAGGAATTGGTAGCACCAACGTTCAAGGCTTGATCAACCTCCAAGGCTGCAGAACAGCTTTAAGTTGTCAATCTTGCTCACTGAAAAAGGCCTTTTTGTATAATTCTGAAATTAACATTATTTTCCCGTTTTGGGTAACCTTACCTTTTTTTTTAAAAATTCATTGGACTTGAACTGCTTGAATTTCAGAAACATTTTGACTGGTTATAGACTATAGACTACTTACTTAAGTTTCTGAAGCCAATTATGATGTATATATGTCTGTAGATATGAACTAAAATATGGAAACTCAGTTTTGAAGATGGACACTACTCCATTTAACTATGGTAACATATTTTCATGTGTTTATAGTTAACAGTGAAACATACAGTGTCAGAAACAACATAAGCAAGTCTGTTAGAGGTTACTGAACAATTTCACCAAGTTTTAGGGGAATGTGGATACAGTTTAGGCCACCATTAGCCTTGTTCCTCAAACCAAAAATTTAGAAGCAAACCTTGGTATAGCAGAAACTTGGGTTAAGGTGTGCATGCAAGGCCACATTAAAGTGTTATACCTTCCACTCTCAGACGAGTTCCCATCTTATTCTCAAAGCTAGCATGTGAGTGCCCTGGCAGCTCTACACGACAGTAATAGCGGCCACTGTCTTGCAGGGCGGCGCTGTTGATACGCAGTGACAGGTCATGCTCCCGGTGATTTCCCTCCAGCCGGTAGCGCTGGTCCTGGTTTTGGTCAGGCTGGCAGTGCTGGCTGCCATTGAGGCTTGAACAGCGAAACAGCACTGGGCCTGAGTGACTGTGCCCCAAACGCCACACCACATGCATGGAGGAGTGGTGGGTGTGATGGGGGTGTGTGAAGGAGCAGGGAAGGACCACTGGGTAGCCCTCTATTGCCCGGACCTCCGCAGGGACCTTCATAGACCAGCCATCATCATGCGCTGCTGGAGCTGTGGATGAGTAGAAAATCAGTCAGAGGAAACATTTACTCAGTGAAAACAGGCTAAAAGCAATGTTTCTAAAAATAAAAATAAAATGTTTCTGCAATCAAAAGGATGTTATTGGCATATTGGAGTGAACAAAGTTTAAGGCCCTCGTCATAAGATATATTTGGGGGACACGTCCCCTCAGGTATTCAGATGTGCTCAAAATGCCCCTGAAAAAAGGATAGTCTATGTTAACCTCACAATGGTGCCCCACAATGTTGACTCTGCTGAATGCTGTGGGTGATCACTGACATAGTGTGTGAGTGGGACAGAATTCTCTGTCTCAAACACTTTTAAAAGCGGCTGCCCTGTGCTATCGTACAATTGTGATGAGTGACCGCAAGTAATGGTCAAATGGCAAAATATTAACATCCCAAAAGCATTTTCTACCTAAATGTAAGTGTGAATAGATAGGGACATTTTGGACATTTGAAAACAGTCCAAAAGTACCCACAAAAAAGGTTTTGGATTGTCCTATAATGCTCTCCACTGATTTGAAGATGAAAAATAAATTGAAATATTTGTTTACAAAAATATGCATATGTCCTCATGGTGGAAAAAATTATGTGCAATATAGAAATGTGACTTTCATAAGAAAAATGCAACAGATCATCTTAAAACCTTTGAGAAGGCATTTTTTATCTTACTGAAGTGTGCTGGCATTAAAATAAAGGACATTTGAGAATGGTCAAAGGTGCCCCAGAAGCTAAGACTATAGCCTTACATCTTTTTCAATTTTTGGTCAAGAATGTAAGATCATCTTTTAGCTAAATATGGACTTTCATAGCTTCTTTCGACTGCCCTGCAGTGCTTGCCAATGATGTGAAGAAGAATAAATGTGTTTTTTCTGGAAAATCGGAACATTTCTTCATTGTGGAACCTATTTTGGGTAACATTCAAAAGTCATTTTCCTATGAAACGTGCAATAAATCATTTTTTGCAATAAAGCAATTTTTGGTCAAAATTGCTAGGTCAACTTTTAGCTAAATATGGACTTTCAAAGCTTCAAAGCTGTACTTTAGTTCTTGCCAATGATTTGAAGAAGAATAAATGTGTTTTTTCTGGAAAACCAGAACATTTCTTCATGGTGGAACCAATATTTTGTGAATTTGAAAATTCGTTTTCTTATGAAACGTGCAATAAAACCCTAAATTTTAATCAGCTTTTCTGGAAAATCGGAACATTTCTTCATTGTGGAACCTATTTTGGGTAACACTCAAAAGTCATTTTCCTATGAAACGTGCAATAAATCATTGTAAAACCCTACAAGCAGGCATTGTTTATCTTATTTAAGTGTGCTGGCAATAAAATGAAGGACATTTGCGAACGGTCAAAAATGCATTCAAACATAAGACTATAGCATTATGTATTTTTCAATTTTTAGTAAAAAATGCAAGGTCGACTTTTATATATTCGTTGGTCTATCTTGTAGTGCCTGAGAAAGATTTGAAGAAGAAGCAATGTGGTTTTTCTGGAAAACCATAACATTTCATCATGGCGGAACCAATATTTCGTGAAATTGAATAGTAATTTTCCTATGAAACTTGGAAAACATGATTGTAAAACCCTACGAGCAGGCATAATTTATCATATTTAAGTGTGCTGATATTAAAATAAAAGTCATTTGTGAACGGTCAAAAATGCATACAACCAAGACTATAGCCTTATGTATTTTTTAATTTTTGGTCAAAAATGCAAGGTCAACTTTTAGCTAAATATGGACTTTCATAGTTTCATCTTGTTGTGCTTGCCAATGATTTGAATAAATGTATTTTTTCTGGAAATCCAGAACATTTCTTCATTGTGGAACCAATATTTCATGATATTGAAAAGTCATTTTCCCATGAAATGTGCAATAAATCATTGTAAAACCCTACGAGCAGGCATTGTTTATCTTATTTAAGTGTGCTGAAGGACATTTGAGAACGGTCAAAAATGCCCCTGAAGGTAAGGCCTTACGTATTTTTCAGCTTTTGGTCACAAATGCAAGGTCAACTTTTAGCTAAATATGGACTTTGATAGCTTACTTTGACTGCCCTGCAGTGCTTGCCAATGATTTGAAGAAGAATAAATGTGTTTTTTTGGAAAATCTGAATATTTCTTCATCATGGAACATATTTTGGGTAATATTCAAATATCATTTTCCTATGAAACATACAATAAATAATTGCAAAACCCAACGAGCAGGCATTCTTTATCATTTATAAGTGTGCTGGCAATAAAATGAAGATCATTTTCGAACGATCAAAAATGCATATAAACATAAGACTATAGCCTTATGTATTTTTCAACTTTTGGTCACAAATGCAAGGTCAACTTTTAGCTAAATATGAACTTTGATAGCTTATTTGGACTGCCCTGCAGTGCTTGCCAATGATTTGAAGAAGAATCAATGTGTTTTTCTTGAAAATCTGATTATTTCTTCATCGTGAAAACTATTTTGGGTAACATTCAAATATCATTTTCCTATGAAACGTACAATAAATGATTGTAAAACCCTACGAGCAGGCATTGTTTATCATATTTAAGTGTGCTGACAATAAAATGAAGCACATTTGAGAACGGTCAAAAATGCATACAAACATAAGACATTATGTATTTTTCAATTTTTGGTAAAAAATGCAAGGTCAACTTTTAGCTAAATATGGACTTTCATACCTTCCTTGGTCTATCTTGTTGTGCTTGACAAAGATTTGAAGAAGAATCAATGTGTTTTTTCTGGAAAACCAGAATATTTCTTCATGGTGGAACCAATATTTTGTGATATTGAATAGTCATTTTCCTATGAAACTTGCAATAAATAATTGTAAAACCCAACGAGCAGGCATTCTTTATCATATTTAAGTGTGCTGAATTTAAAATGAAGCACATTTGAGAATGGTCAAAAATGCATACAAACATAAGACTATAGCCTTATGTATTTTTCAATTTTTGGTACAAAAATGCAAGGTCAACTTTTAGCTAAATATGGACTTTGATAGCTTATTTGGACTGCCCTGCATTGCTTGCCAATGATTTGAAGAAGAATAAATGTGTTTTTCTGGACAATCTGAATATTTTTTCATTGTGAAACCTATTTTATCTAACATTCAAATATCATTTTCCTATGAAACGTACAATAAATGATTGTAAAACCCAACGAGCAGGCATTCTTTATCATATTTAAGTGTGCTGAATTTAAAATGAAGCACATTTGAGAACGGTCAAAACTGCATACAAACATAAGACTATAGCCTTATGTATTTTTGAATTCTTGGTAAAAAATGCAAGGTCAACTTTAGCTAAATATGGACTTTCATAACTTTGTTGGACTATCTTGTTGTGCTAGACAAAGATTTGAAGAAGAATAAATGTGTATTTTCTGGAAAACCAGAACATTTCTTCAAGTTGGAACCAATATTTTGTGATATTGAATAGTCATTTTCCTATGAAACTTGCAATAAATGATTGTAAAACCCTACGAGCAGACATTCTTTATCATATTTAAGTGTGCTGGCAATAAAACGAAGGACATTTGAGAAGGGTTAAAAATGCCCCTGAAGGTAAGACTATAGCCTTATGTATTTTTCAATTTTTGGTTAAAAATGCAAGGTCAACTTTTAGCTAAATATGGACTTTTATATATTCGTTGGACTATCTTGTGTTGCTTGACAATGATTTGAAGAAGAATAAATGTGTTTTTCTGGAAAATCTGAATATTTTTTCATCGTGAAACCTATTTTATGTAACATTCAAATATCATTTTCCTATGAAACGTACAATAAATGATTGTAAAACCCTACGAGCAGGCATTCTTTATCATATATAAGTGTGCTGGCAATAAAACGAAGGACATTTGAGAAGGGGTTAAAAATGCCCATGAAGGTAAGACTATAGCCTTATGTATTTTTAAATTTTTGGTAAAAAATGCAAGGTCAACTTTCAGCTAAATATGGACTTTTATATATTCATTGGACTATCTTGTTGTGCTTGACAAAGATTTGAAGAAGAATCAATGTGTATTTTCTGGAAAACCAGAACATTTCTTCAAGTTGGAACCAATATTTTGTGATTTTGAAAATTAATTTTCCTATGAAACGTGCAATAAATGATTATAAAACCCTACAAGCAGGCATTCTTTATCATATTTAAGTGTGCTGCCATTAAAATGAAGGACATTTGAGAACGGTCAAAAATGCATTCAAACTTCAGACTATAGCATTATGTATTTTTCAATTTTTGGTCAAAATGCAAGGTCAACTTTTAGCTAAATATGGACTTTCATACCTTTCTTGGTCTATCTTGTTGTGCTTGACAAAGATTTGAAGAAGAATCATTGTGTTTTTTATAGAAAACCAGAATATTTCTTCATGGTGGAACCAATATTTTGTGATATTGAATAGTCATTTTCCTATGAAACTTGCAATAAATGATTGTAAAACCCTATGAGCAGACATTCTTTATCATATTTAAGTGTGCTGGCAATAACACGAAGGACATTTGAGAAGGGTTAAAAATGCCCCTGAAGGTAAGACTATAGCCTTATGTATTTTTCAATTTTGGGTTAAAAATGCAAGGTCAACTTTTAGCTAAATATGGACTTTTATATATTCGTTGGACTATCTTGTGTTGCTTGACAATGATTTGAAGAAGAATAACTGTTTTTTGTGGAAATCCAGAACATTTCTTTATGGTGGAACCAATGATATATGAAATGGAAAATTAATTATCCCATGAAACGTGTAATAAATAATTGTAAAACCCAATGAGCAGGCATTCTTTATCATATTTAAGTGTGCTGGCAATAAAACGAAGGACATTTGAGAAGGGTTAAAAATGCCCCTGAAGGTAAGCCTTATGTATTTTTCAATTTTTGGTTAAAAATGCAAGGTCAACTTTTAGCTAAATATGAACTTTGATAGCTTATTTGGAATGCCCTGCAGTGCTTGCCAATGATTTGAAGAAGAATAAATGTGTTTTTCTGGAAAATCTGAATATTTTTTCATCGTGAAACCTATTTTATGTAACATTCAAATATCATTTTCCTATGAAACGTACAATAAATGATTGTAAAACCCTACGAGCAGGCATTCTTTATCATATTTAAGTGTGCTGGCAATAAAACGAAGGACATTTGAGAAGGGGTTAAAAATGCCCCTGAAGGTAAGACTATAGCCTTATGTATTTTTAAATTTTTGGTAAAAAATGCAAGGTCAACTTTCAGCTAAATATGGACTTTTATATATTCGTTGGACTATCTTGTTTTGCTTGCAAATGATTTGAATAAATGTGTTTTTTCTGGAAATCCAGAACATTTCTTCATGGTGGAACCAATATTTCATGATATTGAAAATTCATTTTCCCATGAAACGTGCAATAAATCATTGTAAAACCCAACGAGCAGGCATTGTTTATCTTATTTAAGTGCGCTGCCACTAAAATGAAGGACATTTGAGAAATGCCCCTGAAGGTAAGAATTTAGCCTTACGTATTTTTCAATCTTTGGTCAAAATTGCTAGGTCAACTTTTAGCTAAAATTGACTTAAAAAGCTACTTTGAACAGTAGTTTAGTTCTTGCCAATGATTTGAAGAAAACTACATTTGTTTTTTCTGGAAAACCAGAACATTTCTTCAAGTTGGAACCAATATTTTGAGATTTTGAAAAATAATTTTCCTATGAAACTTGCAATAAATAATTTTAAAACCCGACGAGCAGGCTGACATTAAAATGAAGGACATGAGAACGGTCAAAAATGCCCCCGAAGGTAAGACATATTTTACGTGCCTTACGTATTTTTCAATTTTTGGTTAAAAATGCAAGGTCAACTTTTAGCTAAATATGGACTTTCACAGCTTCTTTGGACTGCTCTGCAGTGCTTGCCAATGATTTGAAGAAGAATAAATGTGTTTTTTCTGGAAAACCAGAACATTTCTTCATTTCTTCTGGAACCAATATTTCATGATATTGAAAATTCTTATTCCTATGAAACGTGCAATAAATCATTGTAAAACCCTACAAGCAGGCATTCTTTATCATATATTATTGCACTGACATTAAAATGAAGGACACAGTAATGGTCAAAAATGCCACTGAAGGTAACGCTACAGCCTTAGTTTTTTTTTATTTTCAATTTTACTTTTTCTTCATGGTAGATCCAATTTTAGGAATGTTTTTTGAACAAAGTTTACAAAAATGCAATAAGTCACCCCTTAATCCTCCAGATTGGAATCGAATACTTATCTAAGTGTTCTTACATGAAAATTAAGGACATTCGAGAACATTCCAAAAAAGGTATATATATAACATTTTCAGTTTTTGTTTTTTTAAAGTGCAAGATATATTTTTAGCTGAATTTGAAATGTAATAGTTTCTTTGGAGTAAAAATGGATCTTTCCAAAAATTATCATATTTCATCAGTATGGAACAAAAACGTCTTGTTTAACTTCGAGGTTTTGACTTAATAAAAAGTGTTCTTTTCAAAATAACAAATATAAGTTTATCACATCTGTTTTCTGGCTACATTTTAAGTTAAGCATTTTTAAGATTGAATATCATCAGCCACTTTTCACATTTACAGCATTTAGCAGATGCCAATTCCAATTTCAATACAGGGACCCAATGGTGGATGTGCTGGAGGTTGGATTTGAACCTGGGACCTCTTGGGCCATAGCCAAGTAAGGGTGGCGGTGGTCTAGTGGTAGGGTACTTGCCTATGGACCTATGGCTCAAGAGGTCCCCGGTTCGAATCCCACCTCTAGCACTGCCATCACTTGGTTCCTCAGCAAGACCCTTAACCCTGAGCTGCTCCAGGGGGAGGACTGTCCCTGTAATCAGGACATGTAAGTCGCTCTGGATAAGAGCGTCTGCTAAATGCCGTAAATGTATCCTACCTCTAGACCACCAACACCACTTTTTGTTTCATGCCAACTGTTCTTACCTCTTGAGCAGAGCATAAGCAGAAGGTCCAGGGTCATACAGATTGTTTGAGGCTTCATGGCTTCTCAACACTGTTCTGCCTGCCACTGGGGAAGTAATCTTTAAAACCACGCAGACGTCTCCATCTCTGACTCAACATCACACATCGCTCTCAAAAAAAGGTTCATCCAAAAATAACATTTTCACCATTTTTAGCCCATTTTGGAGCTGACAAGAATATATGACAAAGCTCACCGCTGTCTGTAAAAATGCATAAAATACATTAGCATAGATATTGATGTTAGATTTTTTTCTGTCTATGTTTTAGTGAGTTGTGGAGGGTCAGAAACGGTATATGCCTGTTGAACACATTGTCTGAGGTGCATATGTGAAGATTAAGGTCTGCAGTTGTCACCAGGGTAATTAGTGAGGTATAGGTTCAATTGCTTGTTTGTCTGAGGTCCATGGCTAAAACTTAGGCCTCAAACCTGGATGATGGGCAAGATTTTAGAGCTAAGAGAGGAAATTGGTACATCTGGGGATCTTGCTGGTAGTTGAAGTTGCTACTTTATTTTGGACACTAGGTGGAACCTTTGTGCGATCTTTAAGGGAAACCTGAAATGCATAGAAAGCTTTGTATGATCTGGAATTCAAATAAATGTTAAATGTCATAAATGTTATGACATCGAAAAATCATGCCTGCTATCATCTGTTTGACCTTCTGCCATCTGGCCAGAATTTCTATGTCCTCACAGATAGTTCTCCATGACCCTGTTGTAATATACAATACTGTGCAAAAGTTTTAGGCAGGTGTGAAAAAATGCTGTAAACAAAGAATGCTTTCAAAAATGTAAGCGTTAATCATTTATTTTCATCAATCAACAAAATGCAGTGAATGAACAAAAGAGAAATCTAAATCAAATCAATATCTGGTGTGACCACCCTTTGCCTTCAAAACAGCATCAATTCTTCTAGGTACACTTGCACACAGTTGTTGAAGGAACTCGGCTGGTAGGTCGTTCCGAACATGACTGTGTTTCAGCCTCCGTGTGGCATTGATGATCATCAGCGCCTGTTTGGTAAAATTGGTTTCATACACCGACTATAATCCTACACAATCCCTGACTTTGTGCAAGCATACCTAGAAGAACTGATGCTGGTTTGAAGGCAAAAGGTAGTAACACCAGATATTGATTTGATTTAGATTTTTTGCTCACTTTGCATTTTGTAAATTGATAAAAATAAACAACCATTATTTATATTTCTGAGAGCATTCTTTCTTTAGAGCATTTTTTCACACCTGTCTAAAACTTTTGCACAGTACTGTATATGTAATATAGAAATATATGTTATTATTATATTATATGCAGCCTGTTGCACAAAACATTTGATTTGTTTCCATTTCTTTTAGACAGTTCAGCAGGCATGAAATAGTATTTTTGCTATTTCAGTGTTTAATTATGATAAACACCATATCCCAGACCAGTAGGTTACCCTGAAATTTACTTGAGCAAGGTACTGTTCCCATTACTGTCCCCTGCTGCATATGCATGTATGGGTTAATGCAGAGGTTGCATTTCGTTGTGTTTCACTGTGTGTTGTGCTGTGTACTCACGATGACATGTTGTCACTTTCACTTGTTGGTGCTTTTCTTATGCAGCGCTGTTCAAAAGTCTTAAGCCATCTCTCATTTCTTAATGCTTTGTGTCCAAATAGCCAGATTTTCATTTTTTAGTTATTACCTCTCATTTTCAAACAGTCCCTGGACCTGAATAATCCCTATACCTGTATTTTGTGGGAGAAGTCACACAGTGAACTGCATATGAATTCATATGCAGCTCACTGCATATATCCTTCAAGTGCATATATCCTTTAAGCAGAACGAAGTTGTCTAACCTAAGGCAAAGAAACAGGTGCAGATGATTCCAGATGATCGTGCTGATGATTATTTTATTCCTGATGCTGAACACTGAGTGGTCAACCATTAGTACAACACTCAACCAATCAAGGCTTTATGGACACATGACAGTCAAAATTTCAGACTAAGACAAGCAAACTCTTCTGGTCTGATGAAACTAAACTATTTGACTATTAAATTCCCAATGGTGTGTAGCCCTGAGCACACCATGCCATCATGCCAACAGTCAAACATGGTGGTGGCTGCATCATGCTATGTGGATGTGCAGT
Organism: Hepsetus odoe; assembly: GCA_017165825.1. Classification (NCBI taxonomy): domain Eukaryota; kingdom Metazoa; phylum Chordata; class Actinopteri; order Characiformes; family Hepsetidae; genus Hepsetus; species Hepsetus odoe. The sequence continues at coordinate 17,724,574 of CM029389.1, read as the reverse complement.
AAAAACATTTTCAGAGTTTGGCTCACCTTTCAGATGGAGGAAAACAGTGTGAAACTGAAAATGGGAGACACAAAACTGAGAGAGTTTTGAGCCGGAGTCCATCCCAGCTCACACAGGGCGAAGGACAGGGGACACACCCTGGACGGGTCGCCAGCCTATCGCAGGGAGGAGCATGACGGGGACGGCACCTTGCTCAAGGGTACCTCAGGGCAACCTATTGGGAAGGGGTTCGAACCCCAATCCTCCGATCATGCTGCCAACGCCCTACCCACTAGGCCACCCCTGCCCCATGTCACTATTTGCAAAATTTACAAATCACTTTAAAAATCAGGTTTTACTTTGACATTGTAGTGGATTATCTTTAAATTAATGAGGGAAAATTATTCTAATGCATTTTATACTGAATCTTAAAATGGACCTGAACAATGCTGCTCTAGTACACTTTGTTACACTGCCAACAACTCGGGCTGCTTTGTTCCATGAACACTGCGGCCCTCTGACAGATGAATGTACTATCTGTTGTTGTCTGTCTGCTGTCTGCACTTGTTTGCCTTATCTTGTGTCTTATGTTGTCTGATGACGTACTATGTGTAGCACCAGGGTCCTGGAGGAACGTTATTTGTTTCACTATGTACTGTGAAATGGTTGAAATGACAATAAAAGCCTACTTGACTTGACTTTTTCTGCAGGCATTGTATTTCTAAGAGATATTTCAAAACAAATCTTTAGTTAAATTACAAAAGAAAAAAAAACAGCAAAAGGTATAAAAGTGAAAACAACAAAAGACATAATTGCAGCAGTTCCACTTGGCTTATATAACAGTTTTTGCATATTTTACTGTCACTTCCTTAGAGACTGCGTTGTTTCCTGTTTATGGCTCCCAAAACAAGCTGTTATTTATTGGATCACCATGACAACGAGCAAGTACACTAAACAGGTGTCACCCACAGGAATTGATCACACTTCTGCTGACAATTCTTAAATCAAGCACTAGTTTCTAATGAACTTTTCTAGAACAAGCCCAGGTCACTAGTGCACTTTTATGTGCAGAAATCCAGTCGCTCTTGAAATCCATACAAATACACATTCATAATACACAAATACATCATGTCCAAACAGCAGTCCTCCAAATCCTCCACCAGAATCAGCAGCATGCAGGCTTAGAGGACAAGAAAGGGTCTAGAAGTGCCCTTGGAGTGCTCTAGAAGTGCCCTAGTACATATGTTGGTACATAAACGTTTTCGTTATATATAGTGTGGATCTATACAAAAACTTGGCTTCCTGCCATCTTATTACTTCTCAGGCAGAATTCTTTAGCTTATGTTACAGGATTTCACTTTAGTAGGGACCACCAGTGAAGCTGAGGAGTGACCGGTCATAACATATGGCTGGCTATAAGCTCTGTTTATAGTTACCACCTGTTATGTTTTTTTCTTAGAACATCACAGTGTCTCATCTTCACTGTCCTAATTAGAAAAAAACCCTGTTGGAGTAAAGGCTGGTCATGATATTCACATTAATATAACTTGCATAGGGCATAGATATCCCTGTGTCCAGGGGTTTTGCAAACAGTAAATTGCTGAGCTGCTGCTGGGATTTCTTTTAATCCCCCTTCCCACATGATTTTCAGTCACAACAGGCTCTGTCCACTAAGCAGGATTTCTGAGTTAGCCCCATAACGTATACATAAAGTTGAGGATTGTCCAATAGGAACATCCCTAAGCCCTTTTCCTAATGGACAGGCTTTGATATGGGATTAAATCATTTGAGTAAACTGAGAAATTCTGCTCTGTGAAATTTCCCCCCTGTACTTTCACTATTGTGTAAACTATTAGGTCAAATTTAAATACAAATATGGTTATTATAATATTTGTATCAAAAATAACAATGCCACTCATAAAAGTAATATATTGTATTTTAGTATTATTGTTGTTATTAGGATTAGAAATGAGTGTATTAGAGGGACAGCTCAGGTTTTGGAGACAAAGTTGGAGAAGCAAGGTTGCGTTGGTTTGGACGTGTCCAGAGGTGAGACGAGGATTATATTGGTGGGAGGATGTTGAAGATGGAGCTGCCAGGAAAGACCAAAGAGGAGGTTTATGGACATGATGAGAGAGGACATGCAGGTGGTCTGTTTGAAGGAGGAAGATGCAGAGGACCGGAAGAAATGGAGATGATTGATCCGCTGTGATGACCCCTAAAGGGGAGCAGCCAAAAGAAGAAGAAATATTATTGTTGTTATTATTATTGTTGGTGTTGCTATTTTTAATATTATTATTGCTCTTGATGTTATAATTATTTTTGTAATAATAATGAAAATAATAATAATAATGTTATTATAATTATTGGTGGTGGTGGTGTTGTCATTATTATTACTGTTAATGTTAGTATTATTACTGTTATTACTGTTATTGGTATTGTGAATGTTATTCCTGTTCTTCTTCTTGTTGTTAACCGAGTCCAACGCAGGGGGCGTGGTTTCCCGGGTACAGTGACTCGGGCCCCGCCCCTTCACTGCCCCTCTGATAACGGCGGTCTCCGTTCATGGGCGACTCCGAGCTCTCCCGCTGTTGATAAAACTTATATTTTCACAAGAACACACCATGTCTCACACGGTCGTCACAACTAGAACAACCACGACGACGACAACGAGCTCGTCGAGCGACGGAGGCTTCCTGAACATCGGCTACGTGAAGACTTTCCCCGGCGGGTTAAAACTCGCTCAGGTGGTGAGTCTCGGGGTTTTCCTGCTCAAAAACCTCTTCTTACCTGTGCCAGTGTGTGTTTACCTGCTCAGCCATGTGTTTAAATCTGTGTAAACGTGTGTATTACTGTGTAAACGTGTGTAGGGGTGTGTGAAAGCGTGCTTTACTGCTGATGAACGTGTGTGTTACTGTGTGTGTGTTTTTTTCCAGTGTGTAAATGCTGCTTCAGGGTGTGTGCCCATTTTTGTTACTGTGTGTGAACGTGTAAAGATGTGTGTGTGAGTGTGAAAGTGTGTGCTATGTGTAAATGGGAGTGTATACGTGTGTGTAAATGTGTGAATTGTTGTGTGTTTCTATGAGTGCATGAGTAAGTGTGTAACTGTAAGTGTAGTAAGTGTGTGTGTGTGTGTGTGCAAAGCTGTGAGGCTGAATGTGACTTCCTAACTTCTTTTTTGAATTTCCTATTCCTCCTTAAACAGGCCTGAACCTGCTTCCTGGCCCTTGCATTATTTAAGGTGGAATGAAAGAAGTCAGGCTCTAACATGTTTGCTACACAATATTTGTGAAATTAACACAGAAGCAGTGGCCGGCGAGGGAGGCTGTAGCTGAACCCGGAATAGAGGAGAGGAAAAGAGATTTCACAATGAAGTCCGCAGTGCATGTGAACAACACGTTCACTTTTTACAACTGCAGCTCATTTAACGTGATAAAAACATCATGGAGTGTTCATGTGACCAACTGTATCTCTCCGTTTCACGTCAGTTCCATGCAGTTTCCTAATTTAATTTTTTTGTGGAGGTTATTTTTATTCTGTTGCATTGGCTCCGAGTTCGCTCGCTTTGAAGCGTTTCATTTTAGGCCGAAAGATCCCATGGTTACTGATGGACACTGGACAGTACTGGACAGTCTGCGAGACAGCAGCTGTGCCAGGAGGTGGGGGATTAAAACACAGTCAAAGATTGTAGGTGAGGCAATGGTCCAGTGTTCAGTGAGCTGGCAGTATTCCTGACAAAGATTCAGATTAATAACTTTGGAGTTTAAGCTCCTCAAAGATAAACTGGTGCCGGTGCTGGGAACTTGGTGCCAAAACTTTGCTGGTTTGGAACTGAGAACCTATGAGGTGGACTAAGATGGGTGGAGGTAGTGAGTCAGAAAAAGGGTAAAAAGAAAGGTTTACAGGACGGTAGTGAGACCAGCTATGCTATGCAAGTTTGAGAAGGTGGCGCTGAAGAAAAGACAGGCAGTGGACGTATCTGAGTGAAGTATGCTGAGGTTTGCATTGGGAGGGACAAGGATGGACAGGTTTAGGAACAGGTATAATAGAGGGTTAGCTCAGCATGGACAATTTGGAGACAAAGTCGAGGAGTTGAGGTTGGAGCTGCCAGGCAAGAGAAGAGGACGGACAAAGAAGAGGTTTATGGCTGTGGTGAGAGAGCACATGCAGGTGGTCAGTGTGAAAGTGTAACATGCAGAGGACAGGAAACATGGATGAACAACAGATGAACTGCTGTGGTGACACCTAAAGGGGAGCATCCGGAAGAAGAAGAAGATAGTAATAACAGTGTGATTCAAGTTCTTTGTTGTATTAAACATTCTTTAGAAAACATCAGTTGGTTTTTACACCATGTGAACACTTTTTGACGAAAGTGAGTTTTGGAGGGTTTTACAGTTATGATTCATTCATTTACTTAATGATACATTTAATTTTCCTGTTAAGTTATTAACAAGTTATAAGTTATTTTGGAGCGACACAATAATATACAGTCATTTGTAATAGTATAGTGGGGCAGCGGTGGCCTAGTGGTTAGGGCGTTGGCCGCATGATCGGGGGTTTGAACTCATTCATTTTCATTTTCTGCTGCTTGTCCCAGATGGGGTCGCGGGGGAGTGCTGGTGTCCAACCCAGCGCACACAGGGCGAGGACTCCTTCAATTCAATTCGGTTTATTCTTATATAGCGCCTTTTACAACACAGTTGCCCCAAGGCACTTCCCAATAGTTTGCCCTGAGGTACCCTTGAGCAAGGTGCCGTCCCCGTCACACTCCTCCCTGCGATGGGCTGGCGACCTGTCCAGGGTGTGTCCCCCGTCCTTCGCCCTGTGTGAGCTGGGATGGACTCCAGCACTCCCCCGCAACCCCACTTTGGACAAGCGGCAGAAAATGACTGACTGTAATAGTAAAGTCTGAAGTAATATTACAGTACAGGTTATGAATTTTGTCTTCTTTAATGTTTGTGTGGGAACAGATAGCCCTCCTCATTGCCTTCCTGTGTGTGCACTGTGCTCCTGGATGGACAGATCTCTCAGCCTTTCGGTACTTTGAGGTTGTCACACTGTGGTTCCACATCACGTTTCTCATCTTCCTCCTCATGTACATCCTCAGACTGCAGGGCAAAATCCCCTGCATTAACTGGACACTGACGGTGAGCACAACTCTATTGATGTCTCTTTCTGTCTGTCTTTCTGTTTCTCTCTCAGTCAGTGTATCTGCCTGTCTGTCTGTCCTGTTTGTCTGTATATTCATCCATCTGTATGAACTCTATACATTTGAATGCAAGGATTAGTCTTCATTAAAGTCAGCACATTAAATAAAGTCATACCATCAGTTGTTTCATTATGAAACACTCTGTGATGGTCCATAAAATGATAAATATGGTCCACAGTCATTGTGACCGACTGATTGTACAGAGGAACATCAAAACAGGGATTAGATGCAGACGTTTGGAGGAGCGTTGTCTCTGTTTTAAGTGCTGAGATCTAAGTGCAGTGTTACTGACGTGCAGGAGTTCCTGCACTACGCTGTGGGCACCATCCTGATCTTCATCGCATCCATCGTAGCTGCTGTGAAAAGTCACGGGTACTCCGCCCTCGTCGCTGGTTCTGTGAGTAATCCAGCTGTTCAGCATGTTTCTTATCAGGAGTCACATAAGTTGCATCACTGCACAGCTGTTTAGAGTGGGTTCGAAAGCAAGTTGGTCTTCACTGGCACCATCTGCCCAGCTGCTGCTAATGTGGGCTACTGTTGATGATTTTGTTAATGTTCCATTTACCTCATTTATAGGACCAATAAAGATTATATATGTATATAAATATGTCTCAGATTTTTCTAACACACTGCTGAAGTGCAGTTAACAGAAAGCTGTGTGACAGCTATGTGAGAGTATTTTTTTTTTTAGGCAAGTGAGTATTTTGAGGATACATTTTTTTATGTTTAACAGTTTATTTAATAATCCAGTGCTATCAGTCGATCCCAAATGTTAATAACCCTGAAACCTGAATGTTTTATGAAGGAAATGTGAGCGTGACCTTTCTCAGGGGGACCGTTAGTGTGCAGAATAATTTGCCAATTATTAGTGTGCAGAATTATAACCTAACTGTCATTTTTGTGTGTGTGCGAAAGGAGATTTTCAAAGGAGCAAGTGTCTGATAAACCGTCTGACGCTTTTTTATCCAATACAAAGATAATTGAAAAAGGCAGCTCTCAAAACCATGAATGGACAAAATGTGGTCGGCGAGGTAGACTTTAAATTGGTGGTGCTGATTGGTAGTGAGGATTTCCCGGACCAGTAATCCGGAGATGGTGGCCATGGCCGGCGGGCCGTGACGGTAACCAAAATAAAAATGAACATTTTCTCATCACATTCGATATATGTGCAGAAAAAAGATGATAGTCATTACATCACAGAAAATGTTACAATAACTGATGCTTAGCTTTGATATGTAGGTGCTACGTATCCTGTGAATGCTGTTGTTCAGACAAATGTTACCAAGAAGGGAATATATTTGTTAGATAGAGTAGAGTAGAGTAGAGTATTCTTTTATTAGAACATTATGAACATATTATTACTATTAGAAAATTATGAACATAATTTTAGATTTCTGAAATTCTACTCTTTACTTGTTCAGTTCAGTCAGCATCAAAACGTTAATTGATGAATGATGAATAAGATAAACCAGATTATTCCTCTATGAGAGCACAGGAGTGTTAACATAAATGCTTGATCCTCTTCTCTGTAGGTTTTTGGGTTTATTGCAACATTGCTACTTGCAGTCAGCCTATGGACATCCTACAAGGTCACTTGTGGCTCGCAGCCAACCAGTGAGTCTAATTCTGTTCTTTTTTTTGCATTTAATTTCAATAGTCAGAGCTGCATCAGCAACAAGCTCTTTGGTTAAAATTGGTTCAGATACACTCTGTGCTTAAACTCTTAAACAATGTGACCTTTCTGGGTTCATTTTTGCTCTTTAACGTCTGTGTTTATGTTTGCAGGTGCCGCTGTGTAACAGGACCCAGCACAAATTCAAAAGACTTTCCTTTAGCTGTCAAGTGCCTCACAGTGTTATTATTAAGATTAAGATTATTTTCACTTACTGCACAATATATGATGTTCTTTAACCTTTGACCAGCAGATCACACAGTTGCCCCAATGCAGATTTCGTTATTTGTTTTCGTACATGACCTACAAGGCAAAATAAGACACAATTAGAGAAACAGAGAGAGAGTCACTTATACTGAGTGATGTGAGAGAGGGAGGACGCCCCTACCCACCCAAAAAGAAATTACAGTATTGACAAGAGATTTTGCCTTCAGGAGCACTGCATTCTCATGGTTTAATTTGTGTGATGTTATAGGCCTGCAATTTGCATCACACATATAAAATTGCATTACATTGCAGTGATCAAATTAAAGAAGCTATCAAACATCCTGGCAGATTTGGGGTAGCTGTTACTGCTGAACTAAAAGCTTTTTGAATGGCTGCTCTTGCAACAGCCCTGTAGCTTTAAAGTGGGGTTTATGAAGAAGAAAGATACTAGCTTTGCTTTGCTGATAGTTTTTAGGATTTTGCCACAGAGGCCTTTTTAAAAATTTTTTTATGAAGGACTGTTTACAGTTATTTATTGCAGAGTACATACATTTAAATGCTACTATCAAGTCTGAAGCCAGTGCCAGGTTTTCGGGGAGGGTTATAATTTTTCCACAGGGTTCGAAATACACAAACCTTTGTCTCTCTCTAAGCCCGCAATCTGTTTTGTTGGATTATTGACTTTATTTCTGCTGACTAAAGGTATAAAAGTGTTTGATTTCAAGCCTGTTGGACTCTGTGGTTTTTCCCATGCTGTTGTGTTTTTTAGGTGCTTTGTGGTCGTTTTCCAGTGCTTAGAGATGCTGCCTCACAGTGAAAAGGTGGGTTGGTGGAAACCTAAATGTAGGATTCTCCATTTAGAACCAACAGGTTGAGGGATTAAGCCTTGCTCTGATCTCCAGCACCATCTGAGCACCTGAGCAAAGCCTTCAATCCACAAACAGCAGCAGGGATCTCCCTTCTGTCCCAGGAGGCAAAGTGTCATGATGGACCAAAAACCTGTCCAGAGGGTGGGTTTTCTATTAAGAGCACCCCTACCTTCCCAGTTAGAATGAGCAGTTTGGGACAGATGGATAGATTTTGACAAACTCCATAAGGGACAGGTTATCAGGAGCTGTCCAACATACGATTAAATTTTGTTACATGGACTTAAACTGAAAGTTAGCATTAAAAAAAAAGGTCACCTGTTTTTTGGGAAATTGTGGATTAATTTCAGCTTCTAGGGGATGTTTTCATTCATACTTTCCATTTTAGTTTTTGGCAGGACCTGGCAACCCCAATTCTAAGCTTTTAACTGTCTATAATCTGTCAGGAATGCAGGTGGGTGCGGCTCCACTGAGGCAGGAAAATCTGCGGAAAAAGGAAGTGGCCTAACTCCATCAGCCTTGAGCTTCATTCTATTTGCCAGATCAGACACAGATCCATGATTTAATCACATCTGGTCCAAATGTGGCACTGGTTCACATACAACTTAGCTTTACCTGGCCCAGTTTACCCCCCACCCCATTCATCTTAAATCCATCCATGTCAGAGTACAGCTCAGATCTTTAAACTTCCTAAAACAGCAACTCGTGAGAATGTATGAGAACCTTTTTGAGGTGTAGGAAGACAAAAACCCTAAAACATGTTCAAATATATCATTTATTGACATTCATATAATAAAGCTGCAGTATCTAGGGTTAAGGTGGAAGGTAGAACTGGGCCATTGGCCTGTTGGACCAGGAATGAAAATGAGTCATGTGTTCCGTGGCTGAATGTAATGACATTTAGGTTGAGCTGGGCCATGTATGACATAAATTCACATCAGATGTGCAAAATATCACCGCAAAAAAAAGCCAGAGCTGGTTTGTTACAGATCTTGGGACAGTTTTGAGCCGAATCATTGCCAGGATAGTGAGAATGAGTGAGAACTGAGGAATGAATGCACAGAAGACTGTATTATACAAATTATATAACATAATAAATGACATTAAATTCTAGTTTTAGCCACACAAAGCAACTTTATCCCATGCCACAGTTCCAGGGGTGCCTATGCTCCAGGGGGGAAAATGTGAAGACATATAAAGAGCTGTGGGTTATAGCAGCGAAAGTGAGAAATGGTAGGATCGGAGGGGGTTGGATGGAAGAAGTGAGTGGTGGGCAGAGCTGCTGTTTGGCCTTAAGTGGAAAGAAAAAGCCAGCAGTTAATGTGGAAGCATGAGTCATGCAGGCTGAGCGCCTCCCCAGGGCCTCCACTGTTTAGTTTAAGGAGGCCTTTCTGCAGCCAGTCGGCATGAATGATGCTTTAGTGACTTTGGTTCTGTGCTTGAGGAAAAGTAGAAGTCCTTCTGGGACCATGACTGATACTCTTTTCTTTCTGTCAATTACCAGAAAATACCAGAAATACACAAACTCATCTCTACAGACCATCTAATCATGATCACCTCCTCTTTGTACTGGCTGCTTTAATGTGCTCTTCAGGGTAATGGCCACTGAAGTAAACAGGAAATCCATGATTGAGCTTGGAGTGATTCGCCCTTGCTCTAAAAGAGAGAAAGTGGAGCGGAGTAATGTCAGACATACATTATGGAGGCACAGGATCATGCAATAATAATAATAATAATAATAATAATAATAATAATATTTAACTTTATTCATTATTACTAGTATTATTTATTTGCTTTATTTAACAAAAGAAATGGGCTTTAGTAATAAAATACACAAGTAGAAAAAAAATTGTAAAATATATTTAAAGTAAATAAATAAAATTACATAAAAATAAAGATAATGAAATGTTATGTATTAAGAAAAAGATCTTTTAAAATGCTGTAAATGTAAAAACGCTGTAAACTCTTTTTCAAATGTAGTTAGCTAAATATATCTTGTAAAGTTTTGGTTAAATGCAAAAGAAGTAGCACCCTGGGTCTGTATTCTTATACACAGCATTTCCACAGTATGTTTTTAGGATTAGGTTTTGAAGATATCTTAAAGATTTAAGTTTTAAAGAGTCTTGTTGAAAAGGGGGCAGCTGTATCCTAGTGTTTAGGGTCTGGGCCCCAGGATCGGAAGGGGTCATGGGTTTGAATCCCAGACCAGTAGGTTGCCCTGAGGTACCCTTGAGCAAGGTATCATGCCCATCACTGCTCCCTGGTTGCTTTAAATAACTGCTGGACGTGTGTGTGTGTATGGGATAAATGCAGATGTAGTTCACTGTGTGCTGTACTGCGTTTCACAATGACAAGTTGTCTTTAGTGTTCTGCTGCAGGTCAGACTACAGGGTTTTGGCGCCCTCTTGTGGCTAAAGTGAACAGTATTTGTATTTTGTTATTTTTTTTATAGCTCCAAATCCCTTCGGTAGTGATTTAATTTTATTATGGCACGGACTACATCTTTGATATTACATGAACAGCATCACTGATGTTATGATTATAAGCAGAAGCAGTGTATGTGAATTTATTTCAGCAGCAGGTGTCAAACTCTGTACAGTCTTAATCATAGTTTCAACTCCAACCAATCTGCACTGAGTATTTATAATTCCAACCAATCAGCACTGAGTATGTAGAATACCAACCAATCTGCGCAGAGTATGTAGAATACCAACCAATCTGCACTAAGTATTTAGAATACCAGCAAATCAACACTGAGTATTTAGAACACCAACCAATCAGCACTGAGTAGTTAGAATACCAACCAATCAGCACTGAGTATTTAGAATACCAATTAATCAGCACTGAGTCTTTAGAATACCAACCAATCAGCACTGAGTCTTTAGAATACCAACCAATCAGCACTGAGTCTTTAGAATACCAACCAATCTGCATTGGTTAATAAGAATGCAAACCAATCAAGCCCTCAGTAGCCATTAATTAAAGAAATCCCTGTGTTAAAAGTTAGAGAGAAATCTTTTCTCAACGTTCTAGTGTTTTAACTTTAGATTTTCAGTCCATATAAAAAGTCTGTGTTTTTGGTTAACTTTATGTTAAACTACATTGAGAATAAAGTTTAGGGATATACCGATAAATTTTGATGTTTTATGTTTTTATTCTTTCCTGAAAGCTTAAAGTTTTAGGTTTTTAATTCCTAGAAAGGATGTGGTGAATCTACTGCTGCTGTAATAAATGTTGATGTACACACGTGTGTGTGTGTGTGTGTGTGTGTGTGTGTGTGTGTGTGTGTGTATGTGTGTGTGTGTGTGTGAGATAATCCAAGTAAACACAAAATGCAGTTTTTAAGTGATTGCTTACTTTATTAAGGAAAAAAACTTTCCAAACCTACATGCCTACCCATGTGACAAAGTAATTGCCCCCTAAACCTAATAACTGGTTGTGCCACTGTTAGCAGCAAAAACTGCAGTCAAGTCTTTGCAATAACTGGCAATGAGTCTTTCACGTCGCTGTGGAGGAATTTTGGCCCCCTCTTCTTTGCAGAATTGTTTTAATTCAGCCACATTGGAGGGTTTCCAAGCATAAACTGCCTTTTTAAGGTCATGCCACATCATCTGAATTGGGTTCAGTCCAGACTTTGACTAGGCCAAAATAAAACCTTTCTTTTTTAAGCCATTCAGAGGTGGCTGGTGTGTTTTGGATCAGTGTCCTTCTGCAGAACCCAAGTGCACTTCAGCTTGAGGTCACACACATGCCCTTTTTCCTTCAGGATTTTTTGGTAGAGAGAATTTATGGTTCTATCAATCACAGCAAGTCGTCCAGGTCTTGAAGCAGCAAAGCAGCCCCAGACCATCACATTACCACCACCATGTTTGACTGATAAACAGTGGTTTAACTCTTGTAAACAGTGGCTGAAACTGCCATGGGCGCTATTTTTGCCCATTCTCTTTCTTATGGTTGAGTCATGAACACTGAGGCCTGCAGTTCTTTAGATGTTCTTCTGGGTGTTCTTTTTTGTATCCTCTTGGATGACTTGTCGCTGCGCTCTTGGGGTAATTTTTGTAGGCCAGCCACTCCTGGGAATCTTCGCCACAGTTCCATGTTTTGTGGATAATGGCTCTCATCATGGTTCGATGGAGTCCCAAAGCTTTAGAATTGGCTTTGTAACCTTTTCCAGACGGATATATATGAGTTACTTTGTTTCTCATCTGTTCCTGAATTGCTTCGGCAAGATGTCTTCCTTTTGGGGATGTTTGATTCAACAGGTCTGACAGTAATCATGCCTGGGTGTGGCTAGTGAAATTGAACTTGGCTGGCCAAACAATGCACTTAACCACAGTTACTTCATGATTTAATTATTTAAATCATGATTTAATTAATTACACAGGGCCATGCATTTTTGGATAGTTTTTTTCCCTAATAAAGAAAATCATCACTTAAAACTACATTTTCTGTTTACTTGGGTTATCTTTGTCTAATATTCAAATTTTTTTGATGATCTGAATCATTTAAGTGTGACAAATATGCACAAACATAAAGGAAGTACATTTTCAGGCAAATACATTTTCACAGCACTTTATATAAAGTGTTTGTAAGAAAAGTGTAAGTGTAAGGGAGGTGGTGGTCTAGTGGTAGCATACGGATCTATGGACCTATGGCTCAAGAGGTCCCAGGTTCAAATCCCACCTCCAGCACTACCACCACTGGGTCCCTGAGCAAGATTCTTAACCCCGAGTTGCTCCAGGGGGACTGTCCCTGTAATTAGGACATGGAAGTTGCTCTGGATAAGAGCATCTGTTAAATGATGTAAATGTAATGGATTGATATACGCTGTAATGTGGAGAGTTTAAGTACAAGCTTCATCAAAACACCCCCCATCTTTACATTTACGGCATTTAGCAGACGCTCTTATCCAGAGCGACTTACATGTCCTAATAGTGCCAGAGGTGGGATTAAAACCAGGGACCTCTTGATCCAGAGGTCCGTAGGATAGTACCCACAACTAGACCGCCGCCACCCTACGTTTCTTTAGTGAAACGTTTTCAAATTTCTTGTTTCTTCTCCACATTTCACATTTTCTGGCACTCTGTTGATACTGTCTGTGTCTTTATCTATTTACTGACGCTGAGGAGCAGTCAGTTTTTATTTACTCTCCATTTTCTGCAGGTGTGCTGTGGTTAACCTTCATTTTGAGGCAGAGGAAACAGGAACTGGAGGTTCAGCATTAAGCAGTTATAGAAAGAGTAAAGTACATTAAAGGTACATAAAAGAGTACATATAAGAAAGATTATGCAAATCAATATATTTACGATATGATAACACACACTGAGACACATTTACCAACAACAGACATGGTCTGGCAAAAAATATTACATATAAATTGAATTTATGGCAAAAACCAGAGCGGTTTAGGTGTAAAGACATAGAACTGAAACAGATAAACTCTCCAAAAGACAAAGTCATGAGATCTTCAGGCTATTTACTCACCCGGCAAGCGAAGGGAGATTCAGAGTTTGCTGATTAGATTCATTTTTGTGATCTGGAATGATTATATAATTTTAATACAATATAAAATCTAAGATAGTTTTTTGATTATTTGATATGTATACTATATCAGTGTACATCAACGATTATCAATGACGGACTTAAACCTTGGGCAGTGGTGGCCCACTGGTTAGGGACTTGGCCCCACAATCGGAAGATTGTGGGTTCGAATCCCTTACCGGTAGGTTGCCCTGAGTTACCCTTGAGCAAGGTACTGTCCCCATCACTGCTCCCTGGGTGCTTTCAATAGCTGCCCCCTGCTGCATGTGTGTGAGTGTATGGGTTAAACGCAGAGATAGCATTGTTGTGTGTCAGTGTGTGCTGTGCCGTGTTTCACAATGGCAAGAATAGTCACTTTCAAATATTAATTTTCAAAAAATGT